>CM052142.1:3414729-3477447 GCA_028454255.1 Halictus ligatus | reverse complement strand
CCCCCCCCCCCTTTCTTAATTCTAAAGATCTTAAAAGAATTTGGTTTATCTGGATATGTCACAATAAAAATGAATGTCTACAGCTCGTAAAAAATCAATGTTAGTCATTTGTCTCTGACATAGCAGTTAACGTGTTAACCTGTGAAGCACTGTACGCCATTATAGTGGCTTTCGTGGAAAGCATCAGTTCGAACGGTAAGAACCACTATAGTGGCTTTCGTGGAAAGCATCAGTTCGAACAGTAAGAACCACTATAGTGGCTTTCCGTGGAAAGCGTCAAATTCAACGATGCGCCACTATAGTGGCTTCCATGGAAACCATCAGTCTAAATGGTGCGAACTACTATAGTGGCTTTCTGTGGAAAGCATCAGTTCGAACAGTAAGAACCACTATAGTGGCTTTCCGTGGAAGCATCAGTTCGAACAGTAAGAACCACTATAGTGGCTTCCATGGAAAGCATCAGTTTAAATGGTGCGAACTACTATAGTGGCTTTCCGTGGAAAGCATCAGTTCGAACGGTAAGAACCACTATAGTGGCTTTCCGTGGAAGCATCAGTTCGAACAGTAAGAACCACTATAGTAGCTTTCCATGGAAAGCGCCAATTTCAATGGTGCGCCACTATAGTGGCTTTCCGTGGAAAGCATCGGTTCGAACGGTACGAACCACTATAGTGGCTTTTGTGCCTTCCGCGGCCAGGCGCCCCGTCCCTGGTATACAGAGTTGCGGACAAGCGCGCCGTACATGGGAGATAAAGCTGCGGACAAGCGCGCTGAAAAGAGGTTAAACTTCAGCGGCTAGTCTTGTAAACCCAGCTTAACAGAAGCTTCCGTGTACGACTTGTCCGTCTAATCTTCGTTCTCCGCGGCCGTTTAGCCAGTCCCAAGATGTCCAACGGCGTGTCCTGTGACCCACTTGAACCAGGACCTAAACTCTCGCCGGCCAATCCGGAACCCGACGATGCAATCGCATGATCGACGCCCCGTTGACGAACTTTCGATGTTACCACGGTTTGCCGACGTGCAGGTGGATATGCAACCGGCTTGGCGCGCTGGTAATCGAGAAAGTTTGCCCCTCGAATAGCCCTCGAGTCGCGGCACCGTTTAAGAGACCAAATATATAGTATCGGGAAGTTTCGAGGGAGAGCCTGGGCCAAGCTGCAGCCGCCGCGCCGCGTCGCGTCGCGTTTCGTCGAATCGCGTCGGCTCGATTAATCCGGTGGTCGCCGTTTATCGTCTGTTTCGATGCTCCGATCCGAGAAAACAAACTTTCCAGTGTCCGTGTTCGAGAATCGGACCCCGAGCAATTCTCGATCCCGGTCGAACAGCCATGGAGACAGTTATCGCGAAAAGAGCATCAGAGGATGTCCGAAGCCTCCAGATTTATTTACATGCACAGTTATAGAACGCAATATTTAAACGATCCGATTCACAGTGCGGACGTTAACATTAGGTTTACGGACCACTAAAAATTATTATTTTAAATCATTTTATAAAAATAGCATCAATGTCAAAAGTAGCCATTTTTTAAATAATATACAGGGTGTCTCACCCAATTTTGACATCTGGATTTCTTCGGTGCTGGTCGTCCTACCGAAAAAAGTTTCAGATTAGCATCGAATGGTGAGGAGTAATAATGATAATTTGGTGCTATTAGTTTACTCGTGGGTGAACGCGTTAAGGTCATATGAAGGTCAACTTTGTTTTTTTTTTAATGGAATTATATACTTTTTAATCTATTAACCAATGCAGTTGGTCATTCTTTATAAAAAAGTGTTGAATTATATATTTTGAAAAATTAGTAGTTTAGTAGATATTTCGATTGAAATAATTCCAAGACGCCATTACTGTCGCACTAAGACGTTCGCTTTTGTTCCTTACGGAAAAGGTTCTACGTAACGACCATTTGTATCATGGTATTTTTGAAGTCGATGGAGTAAAGATTGTCCTACAGCTTTTAACGTATCGGTTGATATTTTGCAACATTTAGCAACAATTCTTTGTTTCGTATTGGCCACTGTAGTCGGTGCTTCAGCGTAAACTTTATTTTTCAAATGGATCCTATTCGAAATGGAAATATTCGATTTAATGCGTTTCTTGCAATTAAAGCACAATGTGCAGGACATCCATTTGGTTGCGTCCATTTTGTTAGACGAATATGTAGTGGCACATCCTCCAGTACAACAGTAATGATATCTTAGAATTATTTAAATTGAAAAATTTCCTAAACGACTAGTTTTTCAACATAAGTAGATTAATATTTTTCTTATAAAGAATGTCCAGTTACGTCAATTTGACCTTCATACGACCTTAACGCGTTCATCCATGAGTAAACCAATAACATCAAATTATTCCTCACTCAGCACCATTCAATTCTTGTATGAAACATTTTTTGGTAGGTCTAACAATAGCAAAGATATCAAGATGTCAAAATCGGGTGAGAGAAATTAACACTCAGAGAAATTACTTTGTTAAATAATTCCTCATGGATGCATCCTTACAATCTTAATATTCGCAAATTAAAAATATTAGAATCTTTCATCATGACGGGTCTTGTATATCTAGCGTTAAAAAGAGATATGCAGGGTGTCCCAGAAATTTTGTGTTTCCTTGGAAGCAATGATTCCTGACGCAATTCGAAGTAACTTTTTCCTTTGACGTGTCCCGTAAATCTAGTGTTAAAAAATAAATATACAGAGTGTCCCAGGAATGTTGTATTTCCTTGGAAGTAATGATTCCTGACGCAATTCGCAGTCATTTTTTCCTTTGACGGGTTCCGTAAATCTGCCGTTAAAAATGAGATATACAGCGTGTCCCAGAAATGTTGTATTTCCTTAGAAGGGATGATTTCTGTCGCAATTCGAGGTAATTTTTTCCTTTGACGGGTCCCGTAAATCTGCCGTTAAAAATGAGATATACAGGGTGTCCCAGAAATGTTGTATTTCCTTGGAAGGAATGATTCCTGACGCAATTCGAAGTAATTTTTTCCTTCGACAGCTACTTTAAGTCTAGTGTTAATTGCTGCTCAACGATTTGATCGAGTATCAACAAAAACATTTCACTGACCATCATGCTTTTTGATTGTTACAGAGGTGCCTTCTCGGTGGTGCGACGATGTGTTCAAAAGAGCACCGGCCACGAGTTCGCGGCGAAAATCATAAATACCAAAAAGCTCACGGCCAGAGGTAAGCTTACGACATTTTTTCCTCCCACCTCGAAATCGTCGAGAATCGGGAATAACGAGCGCGAGTTAACGCGGAGCATTAGTATTCGAAATGTCTCGGCATCGTCGTTCGAAACGACTTTACGCGAGCTGGATGCAACTGCAGCATCCGCTGCATATTTCATTAACAGACGACGACGGGAACGAGCAAAGTCGTGTAACGCGGTCGTGTGATCATTTCTTTTTGGCTCTGTTGAGTCGCGCTTAACGAGCGCCTAGATGCGCGCCGGGGTCGATCCTTCTTTCCCCGACTTCTCGATTCGCGGGCTGCTTTAATCGCGCTTAATTGACTAATTAACCCTCGAATCAGTTCCCGGAGAAGTTGTAACGCGATCGCCGACTATATCTGCTCGAAGGAGAATTAATTATCCGGCTCCGGAAAACGCTCTTTGCGTCCCCTAAATCCTAATCAACTTACCTTGATTCGTGGACTCGAAACATCGATCATTTCTTGGGCCTTTCGATTGGCCGTTGTTTACAGTGTTTTCTCGATATATGTCGACAACACGGGCCTTGACGGCGACATATATCGTGCAGGGATTGTTTGATTCACGCTGAACATCGTGCACGACCCGTATTATGTTTACACTCAGACCTGTGCAAAATTTAGAGAAAAAATATTTAAAATAGTATTGTAAATAGTATAATTTAATCTGGTTCAATTAAAATACTGCTGTAAATAGAACGAAAAATTTCGGCAAATAAAATATTTTTATTTTGATAACCAGATACATAAAATAAAATATTGTACTGTTATATTTCAAATATGTGTTTCAAATATTTACATTGAAAATAAGTTGAGCAAATAGTTAACATTGTAAATTATAATTTTTAACCTAAGAAACTATAATGCTTAACAAAGTATTATTAGCTGAATTACGAATATTTGCATGTAACATGTTGATAAACGGACGACAGTGGCGTAATAACATTGCACGCAACAAAGTATCAGAAAAGTATAAGTTTAACAACTATTTGAAATACTATTTTACACAGTCCAACGAAAGAAGTCTCACTATTTTCAATATTTTCGAAATAAAATACTATTTTCAAGTAGTATTTCAAAAAATTTTTCTTCTAAATAAAATAATTTATTTGCACGATTATAGGTATGCTTTAACAATAAAATAGACTATTTACTATTTTCTATTTCAAATACTATTTTGCCCAGCACTGTTTATACTCCTCGGCGTCCGAGGCCTCTCGGCAGTGGGGATAGTTCTGCGACGTTTATCAGCCAGGTATTTGCGACATGCAGCGAGAAAAGGCTGTATCCTGCTACAGTGTTCACTCGATATATATCAAAACACTGGTCTAGTCAGGGACATGTATCGGATAGAAGATACTATTTTGATCTACGCCGAACGTAGAAAAGTATAGTGAAGCTCTAGAGGCCTCGGAGTATACCCCGCGGCAGTAGAGATAGTTCTAGGACTCTTATCGGCTAGGCATTTGTGACATATACAGGGGCGGTGTAAATTAGTTCCAGAAACGTTGGACAGAAACATGTTTCTTACCAAAGTTAATCACTATTTAACTGACAAGAAATTGAAATATTTTAAATTATTTTCAACAAGAAATCTAGTTCAGATTTCTTCAAGATTTCTAGTTCAGATGACCTTGAAAAATAATATCTCCATGAATCAATTTCCAGAATGTTTAAAATATTTCGACGGTACGTAAACGCCTCGTGTTTGTAGGTAAACAAATGAACGTAACCACTGTGAATGCTCATCTGTTAGTTCATTACATGAAATTGCGAGATACGTTATAACAATGAACCGGTACGCTAATAGTGAATTTGGTTTTTTGCGAGTTAAGTTCTGAAGCGATGTTTACGTTCATTTGTTTACTTCTAAAAGCGAGGCGTTGCTATTACGTGCTGTCGAAATGTTTCAAATATTCTGGCAATTGATTCATGGCGATATTTTCTTCCAAGGCCATCCGAAAGTCGTCGTATAGCAGGTCGTTCAATTCGTTTCGACGTCGCCTACAATATCATGAAATTAAAAATACCCAGTTCCATTAAAAGGTATGACAGTGAACTTGATACTTTTGTTGAAAATCGATTTTTTTTAAATTTAAGAAATTACAATTTCTTGTCGGTTAAATACTGATCAACTTTGGTACGAAACACTTTTCTGTCCGACAGGCCCGAAGGGGCTGAAAAATCGTGGGGACTAATTTGCGTCGCACCCTGTATAGAGTGAACACTGTTCTCTTCGGGTCGGGGCGGGGCTGGTCCAAGAGAAGATCTAAGAGCCGAGAGCCTAATTTTCCGTGGTCGCGAGGCGATGGAGCACTTCCTAATTATTTCTGTCCCGAGGCATTGTTCAGTTTCCCGCGATTGGACGCGGAATCGGAGAAAGAGCCGGGCCTCCATCGCGCGCGCACACACAGGCTCCGACAACTTAGCGTCTAAAAACAACGAGCGACGCCGTTGTCAGCATGCCAACATTCCATCCCGACCAAACAGTTGCCAGTGCGCGCGGGGCAGGACCGTCGTCGCGTCTGTCTCGGTGGTTCCCCGTTTATTATCGATTCCTCGTATCACAGACGATTTTACTTGCTTCTGCGGAAACCCGACGCAGCGCCGAGCACCGAGGTGCAGCATGGGTTTCGAGCTCGAAACCGTCGACGATAGCGTCGAATTGGTCGGATAGGTCGATGACGATTCTCGGGAATCAACTCTGCCCACTTATAATCGAATGTTATTTACAAGCCTGCGATAATAGTCGCGAAATCTCGACTGCATGTCAACCGCCTCGTTACCATGGACGAGATATCTCGCGACTCTCTCCTGGATTATTAGAACTTTTGACGAGATATCTCGCGACCCTGTACTGGCGATTAACGCTTTTGACGACATACTTCGCGACCCGATACAAGACAATTAATGATTTTGACGACATACTTCGCGACCTGATACAAGCCAATTAACGCTTTTGACGAGATATCGCGCGACCCTCTACTGGATTATTAAAACTTTTGACGAGATATCTCGCAACCCTATACTGGCTGATTGGCACATTTAATGAAATATCTCGCGACCCGAACCTAGCTGATTAACGCTTTTGATACCTTGCGACCCTGTACTGGCGGTTAATACTTTTGACGAGATACTTCGCGACCCGATACTAACCAATTAACGCTTTGGCGAGATATCTCGCGACCTTCTACTGGATTATTAAAGCTTTTGACGAGACATTTGGCGACCCTCTACTGGATCATTAAAACTTTTGACGAGATATCTCGCGACACTATACTGGCTGATTGGTACATTTAATGAAATATCTCACGACCCGAACCTAGCTGATTTTTTTTTTATTTATTTATTACGCATTAGGCCAGAAGTGGCCTATCAGCGGAAACCTAGCTGATTAACGCTTTTGATACCTTGGGACTTTGTACTGGCTGATTAGCGCTTTGACGAGATCTCTTGCGCCCCGATACTAGCCGATTAGGCTTTGACGTGATATCTCGCGACCCGATTCTAGCCGATTAACGCTTTCGACAATAAATTTCGCCACCTAGCACCAGCGGTGTGACATTATAGACGAAATATTTTGTGTACTGTCTCATTTTACCCGAGACGCCTGTGTTTCCAATGTTCTTCTATATTTTCTTATGTCGCTTATAGTATGTTGTGAGCAAGAAGAAAGTATAGTGAAAAACGTCCACTTCTATTGAAAACCCGACGCTTCCCTTCAACAATACGGCGTCATATGCAAAGAAAACGGAGAACGTAAGAGAACACGGTATTTCGGTCAGAAGAGTAATGTTGCTTTATGCATTACAACATGTTTTGAGTTCTATCATGTTGAAAGTAAATGAAATTATTTTCATTTAATAGAAATTATTAAAAATTCCATTTATTTCTTCCGTTTAACCATACGAATAGAATTAGTTATAAAATATGTTTGACTACAGTGTCAAAATATTGGTGCTGGGTAATGAGATTTATCGTCACAAGCGTTACTCGACCAGTCCTGGGTCGCGAGATATCTCGTCAAAAGCGTTACTCGGTCAGTACAGGGTCGCGAGATATCTCGTCCGTGGTAACGAAGGGGTTAATTACCAGTTCCATAGATAACTGGTATCATCGTTGTTCTTTGGCAGAGTTTTCTTTTCGACTCTGCGGCGCGACGTTTGCCAGTGAATCTGGTCTTTGGCTTTGATAGTACGGCTTCGGATTCGGATGTGCCAGTGATCGATAAATTTAGTATCGGCCGCGCGGGTCCGTCACCCGAGCAGCTGTACCACAAGTTTTATTATCGCTATCAATCGATTCGTTGGCGTCGGTCCTAATGCCTCGCCGTGACTCATCCAAGTCTCTCGGATGCTGCAGGGGACGCCAAGTGTATACAATCGGTCTGATTCAGCTGGAATATTAAGACGGATGAGCGTGGACGAATTAGGTACCGGGGATTGCCCTCTGGGGCACTGTTCTGGGTCCGCGCGGAGCACCAAAGCCACGCCCAATCGAGGCGATTTTCACAAAAGGAGTCGGAATTGTTGGATTCATATTATCAGTAGACATAACTTTAGACATTAAACATGTTAAGAAAGAAATTTTTATTTTGCATAAAGATATCAGTTATCAATCTATTTTGCATAAAGTTATCAAACATAAACTTTTCGCACAAACTTATTAAACATATTAACACGTTCGCCGCCGCGTCACCCATATGAGGGTGACGGAATTATTTGTGCAGGTTTTAAAATGAATTTTTACGTTGATATATACATTGTACTAAACTTGATTAGGATCTGTAACATGCAAGAAAGTTGGACGATTACTCAGTATCATACATTTAATATTTTCAATTTTTATTTCATTAAATAACTTATGGAAACTTTTATGGAATTTTTGGGGTTTCTAGTTGGGCGTTCAAAGTGTTAAGAAAGAAATTTTTATTTTGCATAAAGATATCAATTATCAGTCTATTTTGCATAAGATTATCAAACACAAACTTTTCGCATAAACTTATCAAAAATATTCAGAGAGAAATTTTTATTTTGCAAAAAGATGTCAGTTATCAAAGTTGAAGATGATGTAAGAATATTTTAAAATGTCTCTAATGTGTTTAATGTTTTAACTCCTACCCATTTTTGTCATAAACGCATAAAATCCACGGTCTAA
This sequence comes from Halictus ligatus, assembly GCA_028454255.1. Classification (NCBI taxonomy): domain Eukaryota; kingdom Metazoa; phylum Arthropoda; class Insecta; order Hymenoptera; family Halictidae; genus Halictus; species Halictus ligatus. The sequence goes on along the minus strand of CM052142.1, from coordinate 3,469,084 downwards.
TGAAACAGTGAAGATTATTGCGCGAAGATCGTCACTATAAATGACACTCTTGTCCTCTCTGACTATTGACACTGTGTAGATAGTCGAGAGCGTCGAAGCCACGCCCACGCGGGACAAGCCACACCTTCCTGTTCGTCAAAGATCGAATTTCGTTGTCGAACGATAGGAGAAAGGTCAGTAGAAGGATCTACGGTTTGATCAGGATCGTTGGAAATTGCCAGCCTCGCGGACACAAGGCAACGATCAACTCCCATGGGTTTTTCAGCCCACGCGAGGAAAAGGATCATGGCGGATACGGTGAAATGTCAAAGCATGCGTCTCGCGGCAAGGGAAACTTTGACCTATCGGGCTGGCGGGCTCGGGAGAAACTGATTGTTAATCGTGCGGATGACAGGGGAATCATTGTCGGTAATAATTTATCGGCCGTGTCGATCCGGCTGTGTCGTGCACAACAAATGCACGGTCGTTCGATTAAATTAACCGTCCGTCTCTCAGCAATTTTACACGGCCGAGAAAACGAGGCCGAAATTCGGAGAGTGTCGCGGGAAATTGGCCGAAGACGCCGACAAACGGAGGGTGAAGGATCGATGGGCCACTCCCCCTCGGCTCGTTTGATTTCTGCCGCGAATCAGAATTTCAAATGGCCGGCGAAACCCCCGGGGCAGAGTGCTCGATTAATTATTCCGGGCCGGAAGTCGCCGGTGGCCACCTTTCTTGCGGACTTCCGGCTCGTCTGACCGCGTCATCCTCTCCCCGAGACTGGGAGAATTGTTGCAATAATCGCCGGTGCTTCGAGAAGCGAAAGATTATGCGGCGACCGAGGATCGATTCGTGCACGCGCCACTCGATCGCGAATCGGAAACTGAAACCTCCCCAAGGAAACCGAGAGTCACCCGTCGTTGTTGATCGTTCCGATTAGCAGAGAAAGCGGCGCGGATACACTCTCGCTCGGATACACTAAACGATCGCCACCCTTTCTTTTTCACCCGCCCTGCCTCCGAGTGGATTCTTGCCCCCGCATTCTGCGCGCGACCCTCGAAAATTCCTCTCGACGCTCGAATTCCCCGGCTCTCGATCACGATCGAACACGACAGTCGAGGTAAGCAGCTTTCCCGCCCGATGTTTCAGCCTGTTGACGCTGGAAACCGTCTAGCGAACGATACCTCCGATTTTCCACCCCTATCGATTACTATACACACACCTGGCCAGGCTACACCCGTTCCCTGCTCGACGATCCGCTCGGATTTCGGACGACTCTCTTCGAAATACTGCGTCGCGCGACTGGGACGCGCTTTTACGCCTTCCGGAGCCGACGCATTTTGCTCCGGGAGTGCAGCATTCTGAAGTGCCCTCTGAGGCAATAGTTTTCAACGAATAACGAGGAATCTTCGACTCTTCCAAATCGGAACCTCGGAGCAACGTCCCGGGCCAAATACAGTGTTCATTCTATATATGTCACTAATGCCTAGCAGATAAAAGTCCAGGAACTATCCCCACCACCGCGGGGTATACTACGTGAGGGGCCATGACTGAGGCCCCTCGAGGAACTTTAAGCGGAGCATTTTTTCCATACTAGTTTTATAAAAAATTTCGTGCGGTTCATATCCCTTTGTCAGTAACAATTCTAATTAGAAAGTGGTTTTAACTATGATTATTAGAAATGGACTTATTCCACTTTCGAAAAGAATATTTTTGCGATAACATTTTCGACCTACAATTTTTTTTATTATTTTATCAAGAAATCGTGCTCCATTGAATCTATGATTATTAGACTGCGGATTTTATACATTTATGATAAAAAAGGGTAAGCACAATTTAAAGCAGTGGACATATTAAAAAGATTTAAGAGCACCAACGTATTGGTTTTAGCCAATTATTTTTTCATTATGCAAAATAAAGATCATGTACTCTCATTGCAAGACGTAGAAGCCACGTAGGAATTGATTCCTTTTTCTAATAGTTTTATTAAGTTGGAAGAAATGTATTGACACTCTTAAATTCCCGTAATCTTTTGATTGTTTGAAACATCCACCCATTTTTGCTATAAATGCATAAAATCCGCAGTTTCATGATTATAAATATAAAAAGAGGATACAGTGAGTTCTCGGTGTATGTCGCCGAGCCCTTGATGATAAATGTCGCGGAATTATTCCTACTACCGTAGGGTATACCCTGTGAGGGGCCATAACCGAGATCCCTCGAGGTACTTTAAACGAAGCATTTTCTTCCATACTAGTTTTGTAAAACATTTCCTGCGGTTCATCCCTTTTTCAATAATAATTGCAATTACAAAGTTGTTCTAACTATGATTATTAGAAATGGACTTATTCCGCTTTTAAAAAGAATATGTTTGCGATAACATTTTACAGCTAAAATTGTTTCGATTATCCAGATATCGTGGTCCATTGAATGCATGATTATAAATATAAAAAGAGTATGCAGTGAGTTCTCGATATATGTCTCCGAGCCCTGGGTGAGAAATGTCGCGGAATTATTCCTACCACTCGCAGGGTATACCCAAGAAGCTCGTGAGACCTGGGTCACCGAGGAGTGTAAGGTCGCGAGGATCGAAGAATAGTATTTCCTGGTTGATATACGTCCCTGGCTAGACCGGTGTTCCGGACATATATCGAGTGAGCACCGTGCTGTTAGGGAAGCGGACAGAATATCCCGCCCGCTGCGCACTGTTTACACAGAGTAGGCGTGGCTTCGATCCGCAAAATCCGAGATTCGAATGACCCCTAGGATCCACACAGGCGCACAGGTGCCCGCGTTAAGCTGGGAATGGCGTCGTCCCGTTGCATCGGGACGTTTCACCTGCGTGCGCGTCCCGATTCGGCTGATTCAAGGTGAGCACCGATGCACACCGACCGGCTCTTCTTCCCTGCGCTTTATTCGTTGCAGAAGCGTGCAGTCGAACGCCGGCCCGGCCGGTGGTAGGTCAAGAGGTTACTGGAGCAAGGTCGCGGCCGGTGGAAGAGGGTGCAGCCGTGGCATCCCACGCCCGCGCCCCGCGAAACGCAGAGAGACAGAGATAGATAGACAGATAGAGGAGGCCGGTCATCTTCCCTGCCTACTGCAACACTTTTTTTTTTCTTCTTCTTCCTCCGCAACCCTCGTTAACTCTGCAGCAGAAACTGGAACTGAAGCCAAAGATAGAAGCTGTTCCCCTTCCCCTCCCCAACCCCGTCGCGGATTAATTCCCTTAACGGCGAAACAATCGAAGGAACTGGGTTGTGGTACGCGGATGCCTTCGAGTAATGATTCAAAATCAGGGTTAAATGACTGAGTCGTTTATTTATATAGCGATGTCGCGATGACGTACAATGGTCCCAAAGCCGGAAAATGTGGCCAAAACCTAAAATATGAACTTTCAGCTAGGTAAGTTTTGAGTGTGGGCCTGGTTACTCCAAGAGTGTTTCTAAGTGGGGGTAAACAGCAAAAGGTCGTTTTTTTATACCTGACCAACAGTCACAGTCCGCACTTCGAGTTCATTAGACCACAACTTTTTAAGCTTGTGAAGCACATTGCGAATTTCAAGTGCACAGTGTACAAATTGTGTTGAAACGTTTCGATTTTAATTGTGCATTATGGATGCCGTTTGTGGAGGAAAGTTGCAGAGGTTTTAGTGCCAAATGTTTATTGTTAACTGATAACTTTGTATGCAAAGAAAGAGTAAAAGTGAAGGCATAAATTTTTACGATTTAGAGTAAAAATTTCAAGTCCCAAACGGTTCCACGCTAAAACTTGTTGGAGCTTCTACTACACAGTATTATCTTGCAATTCTAAAAGAAAATTAGCTGCCCCTAGGTGACCCTGCGGTCGTAGCACTGTTTTTTGTAATGCAGAGTAGGTATTTTATATGCTCTCCTTGCATTTCTTGTAAAACTGTGAGAGATATGCACTAAGTCTTTCTGTAAAATTTAAACAGATTTTTAATAGAATGTCAGTTTTTTTATAAAGAATCATATATCCGAAGTTTTTTTATATTTTTCAAACAGGAACGCTGTTATTATATCGGCTGTTCATTTGAGAACTTTCCAGCCGAATATTTCAAAAAGTATACAAAATATTAAGAAAGTGTAAAACACGTGACCAAGGCAGTATAAGTTTTTTATTCGGATGGCGTTTTCAAGGTCATTTGAAGATCAACTTTGTCTTTTCAATTGAAAACCTATGTTTTTTATTATGGGATCATATTGTACGTAAAACGACAAGCGATTCTTCAATTCTTTCTTTTTTGGGACTATGAAGTGCGAATAGAATACCTACTTTATACAATACAAAGGGTAGAGTTTGCTATCCGGAGAATTAGTCTTTCCCCTCGTTCAGGTCAATATGAGACAGCGAATTTTCTAATTTCAAGTTTAGATTCGTGATCAGCGACCCCAAAAACGGCCTAATGCCAATTTTCAATCAGAACCAATAATTTTTTAATAAGTTGCGAGGTTTTGACCACATTTTGGCTATTTGGGACCACTATGTGGCGGCCGTGAGCTTGCACAGAGGTCATGCGCCTAAACGAAGCCGTTCCAACTGGTTCAAAGGTCTGAACAATCTTCAGAGTCTGTTGAAGAGACGTTACAAGTAATTAACCCTTTCGGTACCGGATATATCTGGTATTCATCTGATGGTCTGAGTGTACGAGATCTACAGTGATGTCTCTCTATATATGACGCCAAGGTCTGGATGATAAACGTCGCGGAATTATCCCCACTACCACGGGGTATACCCCGTGAGCCCTCGAGAGGCCTTGGAGGTCGAGGAACGTGAACATAACACGGCTCAAGTGTGTCTCCTACACGATACACGACGCTGGTGTTGTTGACATATATCGGGAATTCACAATTCAGCAAAAACAAAACAAATTTCGGTGGCCGTGAGCTTGTAGGGAAGCCTGTCAGCTGGTTCGACGCAATAATTTTTTAATAAGTTGTGAGGTGTTTTGACCACGTTTTCGCGATTTGGGACCACTGTGTCGTCGTTAGTAACTACAAGGACACGTCTGTCCGCTAAGTGGTCAAAATCGTTACAGACGTTTTCTCAAAAATAGCGTCTTATACCGTGCAAACCATAAATCTTTCTTGGCGCTGATGCGCCGAAGATTTCTTTTCCGGCGCCCAGCTAGCCGCTGCAAAATCCTTTCGACGTCGCTGGATCTTTCAGCGGGGCGACGGAACGCCGAGCTCCGCTGACCGAATTGCTTCCCCTACCGGAACTTTATGGCCACCTTAATTATTACGCTCCGACCGAATGAAACTTCTTTAACGAGCAGAAGCCGCGTGCCCGGGGAATAAGAAGTCCCGGTTAACTCGCGAAACTCGAATTCCAGGATGTTCCGCGGCGCTCGGGATAGAGTTGGCAATGTTCGTTAGAACCTCCGGCGGTGGTCGCAGGCGCATCCAGCGCACTCGTTACACGAACAGAACGGCGAACACCCTGTCTTCGTGGTCGGTGTTCCTCGTTTGCGGAACGATACATCGTGCTGTAAAATTCGATGCTGAATAGACGAGACCTTAACTCAGACCTTTTGCCAGTGACTTCGTTAATTGACGAGAACTGGTCTGTTCAAGGGGGCCGGCATGGTTTGAAATCCATACACGTATGCAAAGGTCAAAATTTAAACAAACTGTCGCTTCAACCCTGTAAGCAAAGTGCTTTGAATCTGCCGCCAAAATTTGACTCGGAATTGCCATCCATCTGTTCCCGCAATACCATCGGTACTCCAGTGCAAAGTCCGCCATGACAAATTCGAGCCAAACTTTGGCTTCGATTAGCCTTCGTTATAGAGGGCAGGTCCGTCGTAATAAGAACGGACCTAACCTAGGTTACGAACAATGTTAGGAACAAGCTTGTTCGCAAAAGTGGTGCATACACACCACAATGTGCAGTGAAAGACATAGCGCCGTAAAAGTGTGTTGCAAAAACTAAAATATGTGTACAAATGTATTATACTCCGACTTTGCCCGATATTTACTTTCACAACAAGGTTACCCAGTAAGCAAAATGCTTTGAATCTGCCACCAAAATTTGACTCGGAATTGCCATCCATCTGTTTCCGCAATACCATCGGCACTCCAGTGCAAAGTCCGCCATGACAAATTCGAGCCAAACTTTGGCTTCGATCAGCCTTCGTTATAGAGGGCAGGTCCGTCGCAATAAGAACGAACGTAACCTTGTTCTGGAAGTAAAGATCGGGAGAAATCGGAATAAACGATGAGAGGGAAAATGGAATTAAATTTACATATGTATATTTATTTTAATCTTAATCTATTTTTGACATCCATCTGTTTCCGCATTTGAGTAGGAATATGGCGACAAATTTTGGTGCCAAAATCATACTAAATGAGGACCAAATTCTGCTTCGTACCAAATACATAAGTATTTTGCTTGTAATGTGTGCAGCACACATTCCACTCGACTTGGTCGAGTGGGCATTTGGCTAACTGGGAACATTGCAATGAGCAGTTAAGAAGTGGTCAATTGTGTTTCCCAAAAGTCCAATCTACGTCTGTATAGAGCCGAAATTGCGAATTTCTACCTCATCGTGAAGTAATTCGTAACATTCGGCAGAAAACTCGCTTTCTGAAGCAAGTATGACGTCACAAGATGGTTGCCGCTGAGAGATTCTCTTAATTTCGAGAGACGGACGTAGCAAAGACATGTAGAAACACGATGGTATGCATATTTAATTGATTACTTACTTATTTAAGACGTAAAATGTCTAGAAAAAAAGGAACGGCGTAACATATCGTGACAGTCAAGGCCAAATGCTTGCCGGACCCCTTAAGCGTCGATCATTCGAATCGCGGGACAATTAACGGTGTTGTGAACTCGGTGGTGGTTCACGAAGCAGTTGGGGATTTCGCCAGGCATGTTTGGAGAAATATCTGATGAAACAAATGAAAAATAAATAAAACCTAGCCAATTAAAGCCGCGCCAGCGTTTCGAACCGTCGACGATCGTGCATTCGCGAGGAACGTCGAGGGGTTGCAACCGAGTGGTCGTCTGGCGGATGGATCGATGATCACCGATCGCAGGTGGCAAGTCTCCGTTCTCGTCCTTGACGGTCTCCCGTGGCCGGATAAAAATACGATCTTCCTTGTTCGCACGCGTGTGCATCATTGACGGACGTCGCCGCTTTGTGAGCCGAGGGATCGGTCCTTTTTGCGTTTACAAGGCCGGTTACTTTGCGTTCGACGGAGCACGAATGTCACGAAAGTCGGCGAATATTCTCTTTCGATCACTTTTTCTCTCTCGCTCTCTTGGCTCTTGTGCTCCATCCTTGGCCGGCGTTACACGGGGGATGTGAACGGCGACGGAGAGGGTTGAGAACGATGGGACAACACGAAGGCCGTTCGATCTGCAGCCCTTGATCTCTCGGGCGTGATAAGAATGTCGCGGACTCCCGTGCACCCTGCGTTTTCCGATGCTATCGGCCGAAGGGGACGATCCTCTTCTTCCACTCTCTTCTCACACCCTTTCTCTCTCTCTCTCTCTCTCTCTCTCTCGCGCGCGCTCTCGCTCTCTCTCTTGACACGACGAGTCCACGTGGCGAGAAAATCCGAGTCGAGTGGGTGTACAGTGGCCTGCAAGAGTCTCGATATAGACCCTTTGCATTCCGAGATGTGTCGCTCAAAGATTCCATCTGTTTTTCCGATGGAGTGTCGATATTCTAAAAATTATCAAAACGTTGTGAAGATTGACACAATAGAAAGATCGAATGTGAATATATTGCTTTAAACTTGGCTTTCGAATTGCAGTGATTTCTCTATATGTGTCGCCAAGGACTGGACGATAAACGTCGCGGAACTATCCCCACTACCGGTATACCCCCGCGAGGGGCCGCCAAGCTCGAGAGGCTTCACAACACGGCTCGAGTAGTATGTCTGCTGTACGATACATGACGCGGGCAAGAGCCCTGTTGTTGATATATGAGCCGTTTTATTTTGAAAGTGGGCTGAGTCCATTTACCAATTATTTTTCATACATACACGTATTTACGTGTACAACTTTCACGTTTTTATACACGTGATTACGTGTACAACTTCAAGTTAGCTGTCATAAACAACATTTGCGGTTAAGTATATTCAGAGTATATACGATAATTTTGGACGCGTAAGTTTTCGCAGTTGATTCAATAATTATAACCATCAATTTGAAAGTGGCCTAAGTCCAATCCATTATTGACAATGTCCGAAGGACATCGAAAAGTGCCGGAAAGGTAATAATTTTATTCTAAATGAAACGAAACAAGAGAATTTCGTATGAACAAAATTTTTGGAGCACGCAATTTTTAAAAGGGTAAATGATTCTGACGGAGAAACAATAAATTGGTTAAAAATATGCTACATGCGTTTTTTGAAAGATGAACCATGTAAAACTTTCTGTAAGATATCAGTGGATGAGAATGCAAAGTTTAGAATTTGGATTTATTACCACGTCAGGGTAGACCAAGAAAGTTCGAAAATATACACCACTTTCTAAAAATATGAGACGAACTACAACAACGAAATACAAGAACATGTTAGACTTATTACGATACATACCAATTAGTATGTAAATTAGTATGTAATTTATGTAGTTAGAAAATATCCTGAACTGCATAAATTGTGTTTTTGAAGTGCTGTAAAGATATATAAAGTAAATTGAGTATTACCTTTTCAATTTAAAGCACTTTAAATTATGTCGAATGGACTTGGGCTCTTTCCAATTTTATAACAAATCTGGTTGTTACCTTTGAAAGTGGCTTAACTCCATTTTTGGTAAGAAAATACATATTATTCACTTAACCCTTTGCACTCAAAGCCATTTTAACTCTAAAACGAAACATTTCTTCCGACCTAGAATATTTCCTTTCTATATATATTTTTTCATGCTATACATACGAAAATGGTGCAATTTACCCGTATAGTACTCAAAAGCGTTTAGTAATTTTTTAAATACAAACAAATTTAATAACGTAAAAAATATTTTGAATAATGATACAGCAATTTTTAGTGGCGCCTTACAGTCGCTATTCGAGTGCTAAGGGTTAATAATTGCTATTGTTTTAATAGGAACTGTAAATTTAACTCTTTTAGATACACTTAAGCAGTGTAACACATTGGTATACTATACGTATATTTTTAATTTTATTGAAACACTAACCCTTACGTAGACTTAGGCACTTTCAAAATAAACGGCTCAATATCGAGAATTGACTGTACAGTGAATTCCCGTTATAAGTCAGTGCAAGCTTCGAGATTGAAAGTCATTGGAACTACCCACACACCATCGTGGGGTATAAGACGTATCGAGCTTCGTTGTCCGTTTCTACGTGCAACATTCTGTCAGAGAAAGACAATTTCTCATCCTTCTTGTCACTATCCGTCTCTATGTCATAAACCTATGACAACCTATGACCTACGACCTCAGACGAGCTCATAAGCTTATGACATAGAGACGGATAGTGACATTTGCGTTTCCACCGTGCACTGTGTATTTCAAATGCAACGTCCGGCGTGAACCTCACTTTTGCTTCTAAATGTCTCTCGCCAGAACCGGGCAACTGACTTATAGCGGGAATTCACTGTACTTCGTGCTTCGAACGTTAAGGGATTAGGACGAAAAGGGATTATAAACGAATTGATATGAAATTAAAAAAAAGTATTCGCACCAAGTTTGTGACGCATACGGAAAAATTCAAATGTCTATTCATTATTTTATGATAGGTAGCTAGTCACCAACCACAGTGTTTTCTCGATGTATGTCTACAACACGAGCCTTGCCAATGACATATATCATCCAGGAGATACTATTCTTTGATCCACGCCGAACGTCGTACTCGACCCGTGTTATCGAGCTTCGGGGGCCGTCACGGGGCAAACACTCGCAGCAGTGGGGATAGTTCTGCGACTCTTATCCTCCAGGTATTTGCGACATGTATCGAGAAAAGACTGTACCCGGCACGCAGGTGAAACAAAAATGTTCCGATCCTAAGGACAATTTTTGCGTTATTCCTCGCCGAAATGGTCGTTTCGGCCACCGTGCGTCGTCGCGTATGTAATAATTAAATCTCGTTGTATCTCGACGATCTTGGCCCCCGCCCGTCCGCCGCATTAAACAACCAGAATTAACGAGCACCTACGACGAGACGAGGGTCCGCGAAGAACACTGGAACCCGACGAGGAGAAGCAAATTGGAGGACGGGGCCACTCGAAAAGAAAAAGGAAGAAGAAAGACAGCCGGGAAAGGAGGGGGAGGAAACTGGGTTACCCCCGACGAGACGGGACTATACGGGAGGGATGGTCGGTCGACTCGAATCGCAACCGAGCGAAATTATCGGCGAAAAATCGCTCGGGAACACGTACAGTAGCGGACATAAATTTAAGACGATGACGCGCGATTTCGATTATACGCGTAATATACAAGTACTGTCTTTCTATTCTGTTTGATAGTTCAAAGTAAGACAGGTATATGTTTCATCCCGTTCATCTCAATGTTGTGATCGTCAAATGTAAACAATGTAGAAGTTTCAGTCGTTTGTTTCCTCTGAACGTTTGTGCGCAGCGGACATTAGTTTAAGACGATCTGTCTAACAAGCAACATCTATTACGTTCTTTCTATAATTTGCTATATAAATTTTGAAATCGGAGTCCGGCATACCTTTCGTTGATCGAAGTTTATATACAGGGGAGAAAAGTATGGGTAAATCTCGGAGTTTGCTACCAAACGAAAGAGAGCAAATTGGAAGACTACGAAAAGAAAAAATGACATTTTCTAAAATAGCAAGTCTTGTAAATAAATCAGAAACGGCTTGTAAGCAAGTGTGGTACACATTTTTAAAGACTGGTCAATATTCTGATCGATCAGGAAGCGAAAGACCTCGGAAAACAACGGCGAAACTGGATCGTCGGATTCACCGCTTATGCGAAAAGGACCGCTTTCGTTCTGCAAGTGATATTGCAGTTGGAATAAACACGAACAGTGACACAAACATTGGTGCTGGAACTGTTAGAAGACGTTTGGAAAATTTCCATTTAAGAGGACGAAGTCCTCGGAAGAAACCAATGCTCAGTTCCAAAAATCGGAAAACGCGATTTGCGTTTGCTAAAGCTCACGAACATTGGACGAGTCAAGATTGGCAAGAAATACTATTTTCAGACGAATCAAAATTTAATCGTGTTGCTTCTGATGGGTTACAATATGTAAGACGCCGAATTGGTGAAGATTTGAAACCACAATGCGTTTTACCCACAATTAAACACGGGGGTGGTATCGTTACGGTGTGGGCGTGTTTCTCTCGCAACGGCCCTGGACCAATACGTCGTATACATGGAATTATGGACCGTTTCCAGTATATAGACGTGTTGAAGAATACCATGTTACCATATGCACACAATAATATGACTCATAGTTTCATATTCCAGCAGGATAATGATCCAGAACACATAGCCCGAACTGTGAAAAATTTTTTTCGTGAAGAAAATATTAACGTACTACCGTGGCCTTCGCAGTCACCAGACATAAATCTGGTTGAAAACTTATGGAGTATAGTAAAGAAAAGTGTGGGAAATTATAAACCAAAAAATCTTAATAAACTTTACTCTATAATACAAACGGCTTGGAATAACATTCCTGTTGAAAAATGTCAAAAATGAGTAGATTCGATGTCGAAAATATCTGCCGAGGTGATAAAAAATAATGGATTTTGGACAAATGATTAAAATAAAACAAATATTTCACACATTTTTCGAATAAAACGTTTCTGTTATACATAGTCTTAAACATTTGACCATGAAAATATAATGTAGATTTGTTTTTCTTTTGCATATTATTACTATTATGCTCAGAAACATAATAAAAATTTTCGTTGTCAGTATGTAAACAAACTATTCATCTCTTGCCACCAAAATAAAACCACTGTATTTATGTTTTTCACGTCAATTGAATTATTACTTCCTTCTTTTCTTTTCGTCTTAAACTTTTGTCCGCTACTGTAGCCACTCTCGCGCCGAGAGAACTTTGTCCCGTAATTTTTGCTTAATGGATACTCGCTCGGGCTGCATTCTAATCGATCATCCCCCTTAAAGTCTCGTTATCGTGCTCTTCGCTTCTTAAGACTCTTGCCCGGGTTCCTCGTGCCGCGCGACGATACGCGGGGTGAATCCCGTGTAATACGCGTAGATCGGCTTGGCCGACGCGATTCTGTCCTATTCGATATTCCTCTTTGTTCGTTAACAAACCGCGAAATTACCTTCGATCGATTAGACTGCAAGTGGCATTCTCGTTAGTCAGAGTTATGCGGATTTCTTGTAACTAGAACGAGCGGATTTGACGCGTTCGCGAGAGGACGCGGGTACGCGCGCCGAGCTGATTCGGAGCGTCTCGGTGCATTGTTTTCCATCCATACGAATCGGCGAAGGAAGAACAACAAACGACGATGGAACGAAAATTGCGCAGATGACTGGCGCACCCCAGTTTCTCGCGATACGCGCGCAACAAGTTTCGATTTTGCGGAAGGATCGCAATGAAGATTGCTGGTCCGAGATTGGTCGACGGGGGAGCCATTCTCCGCGGAATGAATGATCGTTCAGGGGTGCGAGGGGACGGTCCCCGTCGGGACCGGGGACAGATTATATCGATCTCGCGATTCTCGAAGGAGTATCGGCGTGTTCCGTGGCTTGTGTACAGAAAGGAAACAGGAAATCGTCCTCGAAACGACTCGGCCATCGGCAAATCCAATTTTATCGTGGTCCTTGGTGGATTACCCACGGGGAAACTGGTCGGGGTAGCTCGTTGGGAAATTCGATTTCGCGGTAATGATTATACCCGGCATTGGCTGTCGTTGCCGCGGAACTTTTGCGATGAAGCTCGCGCGAGGATCCACGGGAACGAACCTCGCAACGATCCAGCGAGCGAGAGAGAGAGAGAGAGAGAGAGAGAGAGAACGATACCGAATCGATTGCGATCGCAACGGTTCGCCGCGTCGCCGGGGCGAAATTTTAAAGGGCAGCGCGTGCCGCTGGAAAAAGCGACGGTCGATCGATTGAAAAATTGTTAACTCGCTGCCCGGACTGCTCTTATTTTTAAAAGATGCGAATCCCCATGGAAACCCGCGGATCTAATTAGCCGAATCGTTGCAAGGACGAGACGCCGCGCCGCGCCGGGCAGCCGTGTTGAAAATAAAGCAAGAAGGCCAGAAGAGAAACATCATCGGAAAGTTTTGTAAGTTTTATAACGAGGCGGATCGGTCGCGGCGCAAGTAGCTATTAAAAGGGACGCATTATCCACGCGGAGTATGGAAAACACACTATAAATATTCTATGAGCCTTGATCGATATCTAATTATTCTCGCCCCCTCTCGAACGTCGTGCGATTACTTCGAATGTTTCTGCTTGTGTACGGGAACATCCCTATATTCGAATTGAGCCCTTAGGATTCTAAGGCGTTTCAGGTTCTCGTTTACAGCAGGAACCGTAACTGTTATAACCAAGAAGAAATAAAGTCATGGAATAGCAAATTTTTTATCGTCTAAAATCATACTGGTTAGAAATAATTCTCGAAAATTATTTCTCTTGTTAGTAAGTGTTGTCGTCGAGAGAAATTCATTCCGATCACTTATAACAGGTATCAGTGAGAGAAATTTATTTCGATCGCTAATAACAGTTATCAACGAGAGAGAAGTTCATTCCAATCGCTCATAACAGTTATCGATAAGAGAAATTTATTTCAGTTATTAATGAAGGAAATTTGTAACAGTTATTATTAAATAGTACAACTTTCAAATGGTAGAAAGTCAATTTAATAAGTAAATTAAATGCGTTATTTTCGCGTTTTGTTTAATAAATTTTTTAATCATAAAATTAATTGCTACAAATTTTCTCCTGACAAATTACATCGCAAATCATCTGACGTTAATTTTAGAGCAGAAAAGGTTCGTTCAATGCTAACCTGAGTTGCGAGCACAGCGTGAATTGTGCATGCTAGTTTTGATAAATACAGGAGTATATATTTCTGATTTTCTCAGTTGAAAAAATTTTGAAAAATTGTTTTTGAAATTTTCTGTTGTTCTTATGGTCTTGTTGTACGAAACCTTCCCGAATGAATTTCACAGGCTTGTTCCATCCCAAAAAGTGTAGGCAACTCGGTAAATCAATAAATAACTCAAATGAATTTTCTCATCAATAATTATTATGAATAAGTCAAAAGAAATTCAATCGTCGATAACTATTATGAGCGATCGAAGTAAATTTCCCTCATTGCTACATTTTATGAGTGATAGAAACGAACCTCTTTCATTGATAATAGTTATGAGTGATCAAAATGAACTTTTCTCACTCATAACTGTTACGAGTTATGAAATTTCTGTCATTGCTAACTGTTATGAGTGATCGAAATGAACTTATTTCATTGATAATTGTCATGAGTGATCAAAGCGAACTTTTCTCATTGATAACTGTTATGAGTGATCGAAATGAGCTTCTCTCATTGACACAGTTATCACTCATAACAGTTTATGAGTGATCGAAATGAACTTCTCTCATTGATAATTATTATTAGCCATCCAACTTCTCTCATCGATAACTGTTTTGAGCAATCGAAACCGTTTTTCTCATCGATAACAGTTATCGAGGAGGATCCACTTTTTCGGACACTAATAACTGTTATTTGTAACCAAAAAGTATAAAAATCGATATGTTTTAATCATTTTGTTCTTCGAACTTTTGTCTTTATATTTTGTATAGATTATCTTCCATTTTAATTACATTCAACTCTTTAGCATTGATTTTTATTGTAGAAAATGTTCAAATAACTCATTTTTAGTCCTTGGTCTACAGCAATCTAACATGTCACTGATGCCCGTGCACTTTTTCTGTTGCAGACTTTCAGAAACTCGAACGTGAGGCGCGGATATGCAGGAAGTTGCAGCACACAAATATCGGTGAGTGGTCGTCGACTAATTAACGAATGCAACCGACATTAACGGTCCTCTACGAATGTAGATGCGTTCTACTAGAACCGAACAAATGGCACACGTGTTGCACCGGGCGAACCCCGAAGCCAGTAGATACGGTCGATTTTGGTCAGACACGCAGGCGCGCGCTAATCGGCCGCGATGCCTCGCTTTGCGATTTTCTCGGCGACGAACCAAGCAAGCTTTTCTCGCGAGACCTCCGCGAATTTGTTCCCTGGGTTGTCGATCGTATTCACGAATTTTGACGCGGCAATAGCCTAACCTCCGTCGCTACGAGAACACTTTCGACGCGCTCGTGAAAATACATTCCGTCTAGTCTTCCGATTCGCGACAAAATGATAGACGTAATTAGAGGGAAATAGAAAGGAGCAGAGGGAGGGTAAGGAAACGCAAGAGAGAAAATGGAGGGGACGGCTGGAAGCTGGACAAGTGTAAAGGCGAGTTCGCCGGCCACGGCCGCGGCCGCCAGCCTATTTCCATTCGCGCGTTTATTCACTTTCCTTGGTTTATTGGATTCCAATATCGCCCACTGGTTATTTCCTCGCTTATAATTTCCATCGTTAGCTCGGCTCGGCGCGGCGCGGCGCGGCGCGGAGCGGCGACATCGGATCGATAAAGAGCTTCCACGTGCCCTTTGCCACGCTTCGTGGAATATATTTCCACGACCCGCAACCCACAAAAGCGCCCTTTTAACTACATGCATCGGTGGAGGGCAATTTCATAGTCGGCCAAGGGAACAAGGGCTCAGACTACTCGTTCACCGACAAAACGCGCGGAAACCGACTACAGTGATATCTCTATATATGTCGCCGAGGCCTGGATGATAAATGTCGCGGAACTGTCCCCACTACCGCGGGGTATATTGAAGAGGCCTCATTCACCGAGAAGTGTAAACATAACGCGGCTAGAGTGTCGTCTCCTAGACGATACAAGTCGCCGGCAATACCTGCGTTGTGGACATATATCGAGAATTCGCTGTATCCTCAAAAATTCTCGATCTTTCGATAAGCAGGCGAATTCATGCTAATAAAAACCAGTCGAAGTCCTGCGGGAACGAGCTTTCCGCTTCCCAGGACGCTTTTCCGCGAGTCTCACTGTTGGAGAAGGCAGTTCCCATTTTTCCTCGGGTCTTCCGCGGTCCCGCGGTCGGGCCAAAGTGACCCAACGGGAAATTAGCATAGCTAGGGGGACGCCGTATATTCTCGGTTTACTTGTTCACGCCGCGTCGCGACGCGGAAACTATAGCCAGCTGCCGGCCGGGAAGTTCGTTTCGCGAACGCGAAAGTTTCCGCGCGCGACACACGTCGCGTCGGCCCAGCCTCGTTTACGACCACTATAAATCTGACATATGCACGCCGCCGCCTTTCCCCCTTGCCAACGATATTTTTGCAAGCCTCTTGAAACCTCCTGCCGCCGGGCTCCCTGAAAAATACGGCGCTGTGCTCGTGCATTGTCCTTATTGTCGGATAGGGACGCGGTGGAACGTTCTCGGCCTGTGCTGCGTGCACAAAGAAACGTTCCTGCCGCGGTACTACGAGGCCCATCAAAGCGGAATGTTGCTTTTAAAAAATCGAGAAAGCTCTATAAATTATAATACATACCCGCGACGGGGACTTTAGTTGCTCCCGAGTTTTCCCGCCCGGATGGAACGGATAAAACGCGCGATAACTGTTTTAGCATATTCGACTGGCGACTCTGAAGCGCCACTAAAAATTGCTGCGACATTATTCCAAATATCTTTTACGTTATTACATTCGTTTGTTGTTTAATAAATTTCTAAGCGTTCAAGTATGAGTGAATTGCGTCAATTTCATAAAATTGAAAATATTGCACGGAGACATTCTACGTCGAGAGAAGCGAGCTGTTATTTTTAAAGTGATGTATGTCCGTTTTTTCATACATTCGGATATTTAAGGGATTGCGTTTGAATTATATTTAGAAATATTGGCGAACGTTAATCAGCTCGGGTAATGTTTTTAACACTATAAATCTGTGAAATTTTATTATGGAATAATAATTGTTAAAATTGTTAAAGAAGATAAACGATTTTTTAGCTCCAAATGGACGTACGCCACTTTCAGTAATGAGATATTATAAGAGATAAAAACGAGAGCAAATTTAAGTCCATATTTTTATAGAGATTGGCTTCACTGAAATGGATTTTTTAATGTGAAAAATATGAATTAAAATGAAGGCATGTAAATACACGAATAATTAAGTTGATTAAGAATTCATTTCAGTTATATTAAAACAGAAAATATAAATGAACAAGCTTAAAATGTAATTATTTCGTTGAATTGAAATTTATATTTTAAACTTCTCTCTCCTTTACAGTTGGTATAGTAAAATATTCCGTAAATAGGTAGTATGTAAGGCAGTAAACTCATATCGCTGCGTTTCTCTCTTGTTATAGGTCTCGACGTTTTATACGGTGGCAACATAGTTAGTTTTCTGAGATGTTTGAGTTTTCCTCGTTTTCCAAATTAAAAAATTACTTTACATGGAAAATTTCTTTTCATTTTCTTCCATAGTAGTTTTTCCATACCTTTTTCAATAATAATTGCAATTAAAAAGTTGTTTTAACTGTGATCATTAGAAATGAACTTATTCCACTTTCAAACAAAGTATTTTTGCGATAACAATTTATAACTAAAACTCTTTGGATTATTTTATCAAGAAATCGTGCTCCATTGAATGTATGATTATAAATATAAAAAGAGGATACAGTGAATTCTCGATATATGTCGCCGAGCCCTGGAATTATCCCCACTACCGCGGGGTATACCACGTGAGTGGCCATAAACGAGGCCCTTCGAGGTACTTTAAACGGTGCATTGTCTTCTATACTAGTTTTATAAAAAATTTCGTGCGGTTCATCTCTTTTTCAATAGTAATTGCAATTAGAAAGTTGTTTCAACTATGATCATTAGAAATGGACTGATTTCGCTTTAAAAAAAATATATATTTCTGCGATAAGAAGCACGAGAGACCTCGGTCACCAAGAAGAGTAAGGTCGCGAGGATCAGAGAGTAGTATCTCCTGACCGATATATGTCCATGGCTAGGCCCATGTTTTGGACATATATCGAGTAATCACAGTATCTGATATTTTATGTTGCGAGAACGATTGAACGAAGTAAATATATTTTAATGTGCAAATCAAATATTCGAACGTGCAAGAAAATTAAAAAAGTGGACTTATACCACTTCCCCCAAAAAAAACGTTGCAAATGTTTGGTCTCCTAGTGCAAATAGGAAGGAAATGTTTATTGATAAGCAAGAAACGAGTCAGCGCACGGATCTGTTAAGAATGCTGTTAAGAGAATCGTTTCGCTTTTCAGGAGGTTCTCGCAGAACAAAGTTTGGGAATTTTTTCCGACAAGAATTAGATGACTCGGCTTCAGGAAACTTTGCAGATCGGTTCGCGCATCCCTGCCGCCTGTTCGCGAATTTTTCTGCGCCGTTGCTCGACGAAGGAGCGACGTTAGCGGTCAGCCAACAATATTACGGGCGCCGGTCGTGTTTGCTAATTTCTCAAAGGCGCGCCGTCGGCCACTTAAGCAGTCCGGCAGCCGTGAGCAACCTATTAAATCACCGTTCGGATGATTCCAATTAATCCGAGGCTGGAAGGGAACAGAGAATCCCTCCCTGGGGATCGGTCGATCCGGGATCCACGCAGCGATCGTTGCCGTGGGTGGATCGCGTGCGCAACCATACCCGCCAGTGAATTAGCTCGACACGCGAGCAATCTTCCCCGTCCGGAAAACACGTAAATAGACCAGCGGATCCTCGACGGGACATATATCCTACGAAACCGTTTAATAATTACCGTTACTCTCCGATTGGTTTATTTACGGTCGGGATCGTGAGCCACAAGAAGTGCAATTTCTTCACAGAAATTCGTTCCTCGTACAGACCTTTCGAACACTACCAAATCGACCCACCACGTTGCAATCCGATACTATTACTTTTATTTATAAAAATTTCGGAGTCGCTCTTAGATGAACCTCCACGCGATTTATAAAAAAAATTTATTCCTCCCCATGCGATGTCTGGAAGTTATCACAATTTTTTGTAACTGTCAAAGTCTTGTTTATAACGCTACAACTATGTTAAAAAGCAACGTAGCTGAAAATTTGAAAGAGCATCTGAAAGTAGAGACTTCAAGCTTCCAAATGATTTTTTAACGTTACCGATACAACAATTTTTGCCGGAGTTATGATCGATTGAAGTTGACCCAATTTTTGGGTTCGTAGAGGTTATCCTTTAATTCTATTTTGAGGAGCGAATAACTATCAAAAATATTTTTGTATGCGCCCCAATGATCGCGGAACAAACTCGCAAAATGGCAATTCTTGAGACAGTTTTACTCTCAAGTGAACACGCACCCTAATACTATCGCGAGTTATTCACAAGAGTCAAATTCATGGGTGTTTTATTTTGCACGAAAGGAATTGCACCCACCGATAGTACTCTAGATAGCTGTATACTGAGGAATTTAACTCTCGAGTGTGACTCGTGACAGTTTTAGGCTGCGTATCCACTTGAGAGTAAAACTGTCGCGAGTTACTCTCGAGAGTCATACTCGTTAGTGTTTTATTTTGTACGAAAGCAATAGCACTCTCGACAGCGTATATACTGACGAATTTGACTCTTCAGAGTGACTCACGACAGTTTTAGGGTGCGTGTCCACTTGACAGTAAAACTGTCGCGAGTTACTGTCGAGAGTCATATTCGTCAGTGTTTTATTTTGCACGAAAGGAATAGCACTCTTCGATAGTACTCTCAATAGCGTATATACTGACGAATTTGACTTTTAAGAGTAATTTGTGACAGTTTTAGGGTGCGTGTACACTTGAGAGTAAAACTGTCTCAAGTTACTGTCGAAAGTCATATTCGTCAGTGTTCTGTTTGCACGAAA
Source organism: Halictus ligatus (assembly GCA_028454255.1). Lineage (NCBI taxonomy): Eukaryota > Metazoa > Arthropoda > Insecta > Hymenoptera > Halictidae > Halictus > Halictus ligatus. The sequence goes on along the minus strand of CM052142.1, from coordinate 3,449,205 downwards.
GGAATAGCACCCTCCGATAGTACTCTAGATAGCGTGCACTCTGACGAATTTGACTCTCCAGAGTAACTCGCGACAGTTTATGGTGCGCGTCCACTTGATGGTAAAACTGTCGCAAGTTACTGTCGAGAGTCATAGTCATCAGTATTTTATTTTGCACGAAAGGAATAGCACCCCCCAATAGTACTCTAGATAGTGTGTACACTGATGAATTTGACTCTCCAGAGTATCTCGCGACAGTTTTAGGGTGCGCGTCCACTTGACAGTAAAACTGGCCCGAGTTACTCTCGAGAGTCAAATTGGTCAGTGTTTTACTTTAAACAAAAGGAATAGCACTCTCAATAGCGTGTACACTGACGTATTTGACTCTCCAGAGTAACTCGCGACAGTTTATGGTGCGCGTCCACTTGATGGTAAAACTGTCGCAAGTTATTCTCGAGAGTCAAATTCGTCAGTGTTTTACTTTGCACGAAAGGAATAGCACTCTCCGAATGCACTCTCAATAGCGTGTATAGTTTCAAATTTGTCTCTGAAGAGTAACTTACGACAGTTTTACTCTCAAATGGACACGCACCCTTACTCTCAAATGGACACAGGCCATTATAATTGTAGGGTAATTCCAGGAGAGACGCACCACAGGGTGAGATGCACCAGTTTTTATTGTGGCAATATTGGACGACTCTCAACTATTTCTCTGTTATCATTAATTAACACTTTAACATTTGTAAATAATCTCAAAACGAAGAATACGTGCATTATATTATTTACGTGTAACAGAAGTATAAAAGCTTCTTAGTGCTCCAAAATTCTGATAAAATATTTTTGTGAGTGGTCAGTACAAATGTTACTACATTCTTATGGTATGGTTTTAACTATCAGTGTCGACTTAAATTGTAACAATAGTTTCTATTTTAGCATTTTTGTGTTTTGACAAAATTTATTGTACTGGTTCTTGTTTTTGTATAGGTGCGTCTCTCCCTCAATTTAAGGACAGGCGCACCATTAATGTAGGTAAGTGTACTAGGCACTTGTTTTTATAAAAAATGAAGCATCCTCTTTTTAATTAATTAAAAAGCGATAAATTAAAACTGGGACTTGTTTGCTAACATCTTACACTTTAATTAATTAAAATTAATCAATTTATATTTATTGCTCTATAATCAGGTAATTGAAAAGGGGATGCTGCATTTTTGACAAAAACGACTGCCTAGTAGATTCTAATAATTATCGTATTGAATGTTTAGAATATTATTATTCAACCACACCTAAAGTAGATTGGATTTTTTATTTATAATGGCTCAAATTTCTACATGAAACATGTACTTTATATTCTTCTTTGTGTAATATGCGATAGAGAGAAAAAAAAGAGTACAACCCAGGCCCTAGGGAGAGTTGCACTTTTTCGATTTTTTTTTAAACAACGTATTAACATATTAAAATAAAAGTATAACTCATTTAACGGCACATATTATTAACACGTTCACGGGCAGTAAAAATTTCAGTGAGGTGCAAAAATAGACAGGCAATTTTTCTTGAAACTAGTTGTACTATCCGAAATCTGATTAGATATAAACAATAATAATAAGTTAACTGTCATTAGCAATGACAGTTGGTCATTATTTTAAAATGTATATTAATTACAAAAACTGAAGGTTCTATAAAATTAAATGAATAAAAATTGGCTTTAAAATTTGAATACAATAGCGTTCATGTCATTTTGCATCACTATGAAAATGAATGCTATAGCATTCACGTTCGCGAACGTGTTAAAGAGATTTAAATAAATAATCAAACTATGCCTGCCTATACTTTCAATTATCTTCAATAAGATTCTTATAAACAGAAAACAAAATATGGTGCATCTCCCTCGAAATTACCCTAATTTCAGTAACTGTAAAATACGAAATCTGGAACTGGTCATTTAGACGGGCGGTGATAGGTTCAATGTTAACTTTTCGTATAGTATAGCGGAGTCATTGGTGACCCGTCGCGGTGGGGGTAAAATATTTTTCGGGTTTGGACTGCGTGGAAAAAACGAAACTCGATGGGACTCCATCGAGACCACAATGCGGTAATTGTCGCCATCGCGTCACGTTGAATTATACACGGTGTCCCCGCGAAAGACGGAGAGCAAGTTGCGAGAATGTCGCGCGCGGTTCGGCAAACGAATTCTGTCTACAATTGTCTAGACATCGTGTTTGGTGTGTTTATTGGTATGCTTGACCCTAAGAATTTATTACGGACTTGGGTACGGCCGAAAGTTAAGGGGGCCGGCAGGCATTTGGCCTTGACTGTTACGCTATATTACGCCATGCCTTTTTTCTAGACATTTTACGTCTTAAATAAGTAAGTAATCAATTAAAAATGCAGACCACCGTGTTTGTACATGTCTTTGCTACGTCCGTTCAGAGCCTTCTTTCGATACGAACACTAAATCTCACGAAATTAAGAGAATCTCTCAGCGGCAGCCATCTTGTGACGTCATACTTGCTTCAGAAAGCGAGTTTTCTGCCGAATATTACAAATTACTCCACGATCAGGTAGAAATTCGCAATTTGGGCTCTATACAGACGTAGATTGGACTTTTAGGAAACATAAGTGACCACTTTTAAACTGCTCATTGCAATATTGAAGCGTTAATTTGTCAAGATTTTGATCCTTGCAAGTTCACATACGTATATTGCAGAGAGATGCTCTTAATATGGAGATATTTGTTGTTCGTATCGAAAAAAAGGCTCTGGACAGACGTAGCAAAGTGTTTTAATTGATTACTTACTTATTTAAGACGTAAAATGTCTAGAAAAAAGGCCAAGGCCAAATGCCTGTCAGCCATCTTAAGTGTCCTGTTTCGAAATGCGAAGACAGACACAATCGTAAGGAGAGGTTCTGCGTGGATATCTCGTTGAATTAATAGCTCGACACCTTTCTTTGGTAACAACTGTTGGTTTATTCGATAACAACTACAGTAACGATCAAAACTGAGTCTACGCTATTTGAAGCAACATAACTCTTTTAAAAATTAGATCAAATGACTTGAATGTTATTGAGAAGTTAGAAGGATTAGTTTATTAGACGAGGTATAAAGGGTTTAACACTATTCCTACCACGACCGGTCGAGTGACCGTTTTTAAAATTTCGATTAGAATTTCCTACAGTAACGAGCAAAACTGAGTCTACGCTATTTGAAGCAACATAACTTTTTAAAAATTAGATCAAATGACATGAATGTTATTAAGAAGTTAGAAGGATTAGTTTATTAGACGAGGTATAAAGGGTTTAACACTATTCCTACCACGACCGGTCGAGTGACCGTTTTTAAAATTTCGATTAGAATTTCCTACAGTAACGAGCAAAACTGGGTCTACAGTATTTGAAGCAACATTACTCTTTTAAAAATTAGATCGAATGACTTGAATGTTATTAAGAAGTTAGAAGGATTAGTTTATTAGACGAGGTGTAAAGGGTTTAACACTATTCCTAGCACGACCGGTCGAGTGACCGTTTTTAAAATTTCGATTAGAATTTCCTACAGTAACGAGCGAAACTGGGTCTACAGTATTTGAAGCAACATAACTCTTTTAAAAATTAGATCGAATGACTTGAATGTTATTAAGAAGTTAGAAGGATTAGTTTATTAGACGAGGTGTAAAGGGTTTAACACTATTCCTAGCACGACCGGTCGAGTGACCGTTTTTAAAATTTCGATTAGAATTTCCTACAGTAACGAGCAAAACTGGGTCTACAGTATTTGAAGCAACATAACTTTTAAAAAATTAAATCAAATGACTTGAATGTCATTGAGAAGTTAGAAGGATTAGTTTATCAGACAAGGTGAAAAAAAATGTTTGAAAAAACTTTGAATTGGTCGGAATCGCAAAAGAAATAGTAAAAGTTGTCTTTTTCAGCTTTTTTACCTGAGCCTGTATTGAAATTTTAAAGAATGTATTTGACATCTGCATTGAAGCATCGCAGGCCCACACTCAGCGGAAAAGCGACATCAGTTTCAGGGAAAGATCCTCGAAACAGGGAATCTTTGTGCAGCATCCTCCGAGGCTCCGTGAGAGAATGATACCGCGGAGTCAGTAGGCGTTGCACAGTTTTTGGATTCGTCCCCTGGTAATCCCTACCAAAGAAATTACCTCTTCCCGAGCTTTGGTAAGGAATTCCAGAGGAACTAGGAGCCGGAGTGCTACGAACCTTCATTAGGTTAACGACATTTCATTAACATTTGTACGGACTTAAACGTTGTAACCTTTGCCTAGAACTTGGCACGGAGCTTTGTACGTTCTCAGTTGTTTTTACTAAATTTATTGTTACGCACTTTTAGAACGTTTTTCATAGAAACCAATTCCATTAGTTAACGTTCGAACTAAATTCGTTCCCGGTTCCGGATTCGGTGCGGCGTTTTCGCGAAAGGGGCGTACGCGGAACAGGCGAAATTCAGCGGAACCGCACGTGCGCTTTGATTAGCGGAACGACAACCTTGAACCGGTGTTCACCGCGAGGCAATACTGCGCCGTCGAAACCTGCGCTGGACCCGTGCCAATCGTCGTCGTCTTCGTCGTCAGGGCTAGAGAAATTTCTCGGCCGTGCCAAGTAAGGCTAGACAGGATTTTTCTCTTTTCCCTCGGCTTTCTCGAGCTCTTCCCTTTTTTTATTTTTTTTTTCGCCGAATCCGCGAATCTCCAAGGAGAGAGAAACGTCGATCGTGCATTGATTCGCGGGCAGATAACAGGTGCCGTACCTCGTGTTCGAAATAGAATCGATCACCGCGGAGATAGAGTTTGAAGAGAGACTTCAGATTCGCAGACCTTTCTCGACCGGTCTCGCGAGTCTTGAATCCCGTCGATAAGAATCGTTCGCGCGAACCAATTCAAACGTGTTCGCTTAGAGAGCGATATTCAATTGCTGTAATTACAGTGATTTCTCAGTATATATGTCAACGACACTGGTCTTGCCAGCGATATATATCGTCCCGGAGACATACCCGAGCTGTGTTACGTTTACACTCGGCGTCCGTGGCCTCTTGAGCTTCTTGGCCCCTCACGGGGTATACCCCGCTGTAGTGGGGATAGTTCCGCGACGTTTATCATCCAGGTCTTGACGACATGTATAGAGAAACCACTGTACTGACAAATGGATGTCGTATATATACGTCTTTTGTATATACTGATAGACTTGCGAGAGCGGTAGTGGGGATAATTCCGCGACGTTTATTATTAAGGTTTTGGCGACATATATAGAGAAACTACTGTACTGACAAAAACGGTACAAGGAGATTTGAACTGAATTATATGAAGATAATTGACTGAAGAATATTGAAACAATTGTTGATATTAAGTTGCCGTTGTACACAGAACAATAAATTCTATGTTGAAAGTATTGGTAAAACAGTAAAAGTGTTTCAGCAAGAAAAATGTAGATGGCGTATATTTACGTCTTTCGTATACATTGGTAGATTTGTCTGAGCGGTAGTGGGGATAATTCCACGACGCTTATCATTCAGGTCTTGGCGACATATATAGAGAAATCACTGTACTGACAAGTAGATGGCGTATATTTACGTCTTTCGTATATATTGATAGATTTGTGAGAGCGGTAGTGGGGATAATTCCGCGACGTTTATTATTATTAAGGTTTTGGCGACATATATAGAGAAACTACTGTACTGGCAAAAACGTCACCCGGAGATTTGAACTGAACGATATGGAGACAATTGACTGAACAATATTGAAACAATTGCCGATATTCAGTTGCTGTTTTACATAGAACAATAAATTCCATGTTGAAAGAATTGGTAAAACAGTAAAAGTGTTACAGCAAGAAAAATGTAGATGGCGTATATTTACGTCTTTCGTATATATTGGTAGATTTGTGAATGCAGTAGTGGGTATAATTCTGCGACGTTTATTATCAAGGCCTTGGCGACATATGTAGATAAATCACTGTATTCCATGGATTTAGAAAACGCCGTAGAAAACGCCGGTTATAATCGGCTTCCTTCTACCGCGTTTACGAGAATCGTTTCATCGTTGGCAGTGGTCGTTGAGTAAACAATCATCGAGTAAACAATTGTTCTCGGTTACTGGCACGCGACACGACGTCGACTGCGGATTATCTGCGTCTCGATACGAATGAGACTTAGTTAACCCCTAGGCCACTGTGGGCGCCTATAGGCGCTTAGAAATGTTGCGTTTATGACACTGATGACTATGGCACTTATCGCATTGTAGTCGTCTGAGACTGAGGACGCCTAAACGCGCTCGATGCATTCCTACCAAAATTTCGATGTTCCCGGCGTACGTCCTAATAATTCTCCTAATAATAATTAATACGTCCTAATTCCTACCATATGATACGACCGCATAGTACGGACAAATGGTCTATTTTTGGGCACTTGTTTAAATTTGATAATTAATGTATATACAGAGTGTTCCACGTAACGCTTTTCACGATTTTTCCAGTACTTGCAACAATATAACAAAAAATATATTCAACAAAAGTTGATCAGTTTTCGATTGACTATACATACCAATAAAAGAAAGTTCGAAAATAATTTCTTTTTATTATTGTCAAGGTCACCATTACGTTGTTAAATGCCACTTTGTATTTATGACTGAACAGTATTATAGCTCGTATCAAGACGAATTCAAAGACCTAGTATACCATGACTTTCGGATGACCTTGAAGGAAAAGAAATGAAACTGTCAACGAAAAATAACAGTCTGCTTGAATCGGTATAGTCCGGGATAGTGGGGATAGTTCTAAGACTCTTATCTGCCAGAGGTATTTGAGACATATACCGTCCAGGAGATACTATTCTTTCATCCAAACTGCACGTCGTACCTGACCCGTACTATGTTGACACTCCTCGGCGTATGAGGTTAACAAAAAATGACAGTCTGCTTGAATGGGTACACCCCGCGGTAGTGGGGATAGTTCTACGACATTTACGGGGCAAGTAATTGGGACATATATCGAGAAAAGACTGTACACGTGTGGTGAGGCTTGTCCGCACCGTGATCCGGTGCGTCCCAAAGTCTGCCATAATCAAGACAAAACTGACTAAACTGACTTGGTCAAGATCGTTTCGATCTCATCGAGTCTTTCAACTCCTGCGGGCTATCCAGGCGAATGGTTCCTCCGCAAATCGGTGACGCTGGTTCTCTGTTTTCCGGATCGCGAGCGAGATCGGGCTGACCGGATATGGGAAAGCGAAAAGCGGCAGTCGACGGGCGGTTCGCGTTCGATTGATAGAGATCGAAAGTGTTCAATCGTTCTCCGGGCTCGAAACTCGACCACCTGGAGTGTTAAAAACATTTCGAATCGTTCCGCGCGCCTCGGGATGAAAGCGTTCCAGCGCGGCGCGGCGTTGCGGAGCGCGGAGGGAATGAAATTTCCCGAGCTCGGGAGAAATAGAGCGAGAGAGAGAGAGAGAGAGAGAGAGAGAGAGAGAGAGAGAGAGATTCGGCGGCACGGCAATTAATGTTTTTATTAATCGATTGAATGGAACGGAAATCGGCGGACGAGCATTCGGCGGAACGCGTCCGTGAAAGGACACGCTCGGCCGAGTATCTGCCGTCCCGGCTGGTCTTTTATTCGTTTGTAAACGAATTTCATTGAACCGGCGACCTGTCACGAATCCTTTCTCGCGGATAGCACCGAGCCAATCGAAACTGTCACGCTGCCCAACATTCTCTCTCTTTCTCGCTCCCTCCCTCTCTCTTCTTCGCTCCCTCTTCCCTATTTTAGAGGCCATTCATTTGGTGACTGCTCGGTGACTTTTGTCCCGTAGAAACGGCCGGTCTCTTCGAGGCAATCGCCCAGCTTCAATTTGCGATTCCGCTTTGTCCGATGACATATGTTACTGTAAGGGAGGAGGTACCTTGCGGGGGAGGGGGTTACCTTTGGTTTACACTTTGGCGCACGTCGAATCAGCTGCCCTGCTTCCCTACATGCTCACGGCCACCAAAATCTGTTTTGTTTTCTACAGTGTCGGACGTAATGATAGGACATTTGGTGAACAGTGAATTCTCGATATATGTCAACGACACCAGCGTCGTGTATCGTATAGGAGACACACCTGAGCCGTGTTATGTTTACTTTCTTCGACGTCCAAGGTCTCTCGAGGGCGCACGGGCTATACCCCGTGGTAGTGGGGATAATTCCGCGACGTTTATCATGCTGGCCTTGGCGTCATATATAGAAAAATCACTGTAAATCTCGTACACTCAGACCATCAGATGGATACCGGATATATCCGGTACCGAAAGGGTTAATTACTTGTAACGTCTCTTCAACAGAAACTGAAGATTGTTCAAACCTTTGAACCAATCGGAACGGCTTCGTTTAGGTGCGTGACCTCTGTACAAGCTCACGGCCGCCGCATAGTGGTCCCGAATCGCGAAACGTAGTCAAAAACATACAACTTATTAAAAAATTATTGGTTCTGCTTGAAAATTGGTATTAGGCAGTTTTTGGGGTCGTTGATCACGAATCTGAACTTGAAATTAGAAAATTCGCTGTCTCATATTGACCTGAATGGGGGGAGAGACTAATTCTCCGGATAGCGAACTCGACCCTTTGTATTGTTCAAAGTAGGTATTCTATTCGCACTTCATAGTCCCAAAAAAGAAAGAATTGAAGAATTGCTTGTCTTTTTACGTACAATAAGATCCCATAATAAAGAATATAGGTTTCCATTTGAAAAAACAAAGTTGACCTTCAAATGACCTTGAAAACGCCATCCGAATAAAAAACTGATACTGCCTTGGACACGTGTTTTACACTTTTGTAATATTTTTTATACTTTTCGAGATATTCGGCTGGAAAGTTTTCAAATGAACAGCCGATATAAAAACAGCGTTTGTATTTCAAAAATACAAAAAAACTTCGGATATATGATTCTTTGTAAAAGAACTGACATTCTATTCCAATTCCGTTTACAGAAAGACTTAGTGCATATCTCTCACAGTTTAACAAGAAATGCAAGGGAAGCACATAAAATACCTACTCTGCATTACAAAAAACAGTGCTACAACCGCAGAGGCAGCTATTTTTTTTATAATTGCAAGATAATACTGTGTAGTAGAAGCTCCAACAAGTTTTAACGATACACCGTGTGAGGCTTGCAACTTTTACTCTACATCTTAAAAATGTCTGCCTTCACTTCTACTCTCTCTCTCTCTTTGCGTACATAGTTATGAGTTAACAATAAACATTTGGCACTAAAAACTATGCAACTCACCTCCACAAACAGCATCCATAATGCAGACTTAAAATCGAAACGTTTCAACACAATTTGTACACCGTGCACTTGAAATTCGCAATGTGCTTCACAAGCTTAAAAAGGTATGGTCTAATGAACTCGAAGTTCGGACTGTGACTGTTGGTCAGGTATAAAAAAACGACCTTTTTCCTGTTTACCCCCACTTAGAAACACTCTTGGAGTAACCAAGCTCATACTCAAAACTTACCTAGCTGAAAGTTCATATTTTAGGTTCTGGCCACGCGTTTCGGCTTTGGGACCACTGTGCGCCGGTCCCAAGGTGGTGATCGATCGGAAGGACACCGTGAAAATCAAGCTCGATCGTGGACATTTATTCGAACCACTTTTGCTCGTCGATCTAGCACCGGCAGATGGATCGCTAGAGGCGGTACGGTGCTCGAAATGTTCGAGCGAGGGCTCTGGAAATAGAGAAGAAGCACCGTCGTCGATCTTTCGTCCATCGTTTTATCGCGGCGCGTTCCTCTCGCCAGCGATCGTCGTCATCTCGTCTAGCATCTTGGAATCTGGCGAGGGTCGAGAGCACGGCGTGCAGGAAAGACGGTAGATCAATACTCGGGCATCCACTTTCCGCGTTCCTCCGTCGTATCTGTGCCCCAGGATCCCTTTCGCGGCTCGTATTTTCATTCCGTGACGGATCAGCCGTCCTCCCCTCGCTCTCCCTCTCTCTCTCTTTTCTCTCTGTTTCCCTCTCCTTCGCTCGCCCCCTTGTCAAAATACAACGAGGATCGATGCACGCGGCGCAGAGCTTCATCCCTCTTCTTGTTCCCCGGACTCGCAAACTTGCGGGGAGATTGATCGATGTCGATCGTTTCGCTTTCTTCCACGAGAATCATCTGTTCCCGACGCTGCCAGACCCCTGCCGGCAATCGATTGACGGATGACGGAGGGTTCGATGAACCTGCGAACCTACTGACCCCGCGAACCCACGTTTTTCCTCTCTCCCGGTTTATTCTAGCCGCGCTTCCAAAATCGCTCCACCTCGATCCGTTGGATTGCATTTATCAGGTTGTTGCAATTGAATCGACCGTTTTTCACATTTGAAACTTTCCGTCTTTGTAGTTTAGTTATTCCACGACAGATAGCGTTGATGTTGTACAATATGAAAGATATACAGGGTGTTCCGTCTGAGACAGGACACCTAAATATCTCCTCCACCACTGGAAATACAAAAAATCTAACGTGATCTAAATGGTTTCAAAAGACGAATCAGATGTTCATGGTCGAATTTCTGTCACCGTTGAAATCTGAAATGTCGCTAAAAGTAAGTTCTGCATTGATTAGCAAACTTTAGAGTTCACGGTCATTTCAAGGTCGTGCTGTTAAACATGGATGAATGCACAATAATGTTTGCTACAACATACAACAAAAAATATCTGTATATATGTACAAAAACACGAGTTAAAGTAAACAATATATAAATAATTGTTAAAATAGTAATTCTAAATAATGGATAAGTGTAGATTTTATAAGCTAGTAGGGGGGAATTATTTGAATTAATGTAAATTGGGTAGTTTAAGAAATAAAATATAAAAATTATAATAATTGAGAAGATTAATATAAATCAGATAAATTTTAAATTAGATTTAAATGATTTATTATAGTAATTATTAATTAATCTAGTAAAATATAAAAATATAATTATATTACCTCTAATTATAGAAATAAAAATTATATAACAATACATTGAATTTTGGTTAATTAAATAAATTATGATTAAATAAATTAAGGTAAATAAAATTAAGGTTATTATAAAGTTTAAGAAAATTACAATTTATGCAGTTAAAATTACAATTTATACAAAACGATTCTTCCATCTGATTCGTCTTTTGAAACCATTAAGATTACGTTAGAAACATTTTTTGTATTTTCAGAGGTAGAGGAGGTATTTAGATGTCCTGTTTTAGACGAAACACCCGGTATATCTCATAGTGTGCGTGTCGCACGGGAAGTTTCGTGAAAGGAATTCAGGGCTGCTTGGTCAGAGCTGAAAGAACACGCCTCTAGCTGCTTTATTGGCTGCAGCGGTTGCACATACTGTAGCGTGTGACGTCAAAGCCTAAGCATTGGCCTACTTGAGCGTCAACGGTGGGGATGGGCGGAGCGAACGAGTGACTCCTTTGACCTTGTGCCGTCTCGCGAGTCTTCTACTGAGCCACGTACAGTACATGAATTCGCGTGTATAAGCTTGTTGATATTGTACAGTGTGCGTGACTCAAAATCGATTTTCGTTCACCATGGAAAAAAAGGAAATTCGTATAATTTACTTGAGCCAGTTCAAACTTGGACATGTTGCGTCTGAAGTAGCGAGAAACGCAAATGCTGTTTATCGTCGATGCCTTGGCGACATATACAGGGTGCGGCCGAATAACATGTACAAGCGGGCACGAGGCGATACCTAATGAGAAAATAAGAAAAAAAAAATATAGAATAGAACTTTTTCATCGGAAGCTTTGTTTTCGAGATAATCCAGTTTGAAAACGCAGCGAATACGTACATATAGTATTCGATATTCATCGTCTGACGTGTATGATCATGACCAGCCAATTCTACTTTCTACATGTAGTAAAGCAAACGAACCCGACGGATCCTTAAATTCAATATTCTCGAAAACGAGTCGTCAAATTAAAAAAATGTTATTCCTTTGTTCCGGTTTGTATTTACATGTGGAATCACCCCCTGTCCGTTTCTACACGTTATTCGGCCGCGCCCTCTATAGAGAAATCACTGTACAAACCCGTACACCTAAGACGCCATGTTATCGTCAAATTCCAACAAAATTCGACTTGGATCTTGAAGACCAGTTAAGACCAGCTTCTGGTCGAACTTGAAGAATCCACGGCTTTCCGTTTTCTCGTAGATCGCGTCTCGTGATTGACGATTAATTCCCCGCTAAGACGAAGCGTTTCCGACTTGCCAATTTTCGGTTTGTAAGGATGGCCAAAGGAAAAAAGGGGGGTTACACTCAGAATACTTAAAGTCTGTTTATTTGCGGAGTCCTAGAGGTTGCCCTCGTGCGCGCTACGACAACTACAACAATAATGCCAGCTTAACAACGACAACTACTTAACAACTCAACAACTGCTTAATAACTTACTAACCCAACAACTTAATAACTCGATAACTGCTTAATCACTAACTAACTGCTCTCTTTGCATCGCTCTACCTATTTAAAGGTTTCCGCTTGGTAGGCGGTTACCTCTCGATGACCAATTGCAATAGCCAAATATTACTACACGCCCTCGAAGAAGCGACGGGGTGTGAGGAAAACTTAAAGGTCCGCATTTGGTCCGCAGATGTCTTACGGTACGTCAACGACTATTGAGACCTTTAGCTAAAAAAAGGAAGTCTCTAATAAATCACCATAAAACAAGAAGTTTCGCTAAATCTCAAAAATAGCCTGAAGTCACGTCCGCACCGTAATCATAAACTGTGCCCTTGGTTTATGGTGCCCTGCCACGGCCTGTATGGGCCTCAATCGCCGAAATCCTTACAGGTTTGGAACTCTAGGATCGATTAGGCTAGCTGGATGCCGGGAGATGCAGCCTCGAAGTCGGTGTTCGGATGACGGAATTAAGAACCGATATCTGGCGGCACGGCGACAAAAGTCGACCGGTTTGTTAAACCGTCCCTGCCGGCTCCATAATTCATAAGAAGGGGAGGTTTCTTTTATTCATCGTAGAGTTCCATCGCGTCGTCGGCGGCTGGACGTGACCGATGAGATACCCTAAGGGTGTCCTCTTCCCATGACCCGTTTTCCATCATGCCGTGCACCGGCTTACGTCCGTACCAGTCAACAAGTGATACCTATCGATCCTTCTCGACCGTTTCTCAACGGTAACCCCCGTACCACGGCCTCGTCAGCTTCTTCTCCCTCTGAATCCTTCCATTTATATTTCCCTGTTGTCCTTCGAAGATTTCCTCGAAAAAACTGTCCCCCCAGATCTCAAGGATCTCGGAGAACAATTAATATTCCGTCTTGTCGCCCAGGAACTTGCATATCCACCCAGTACGACTAATCTAACACGTTAAGTGTCCAGCCCCAAGCTCGGCCGTGTAAACGTATGATTTTTAAAAAATCTACACAATCGTTTACGTTGTTCCAATAAATTACATTGATTTGTTTTATATTACAGTGATTTATATATGTCGCCAAGACCTGGACGATAAATGTCGCGGAATTATCCCCACTGCCGTATTCGATTGGCGTATTCTGAGTATAAAAGTACTAAAGTGTAAAAACCCGCTAATCTGTGGGTGTATTAATTATCAGATTTCATGTTGTGCCTTCGAAACTGACAGAATTCGGTTTCTTTCAGATCACAGCTCGATCACAATTCTTGGAAAAGCTCCCTGGGAGTATTTACAGTGAACTCTCGATATATGTCAACAACGGGGGTCTTATCAGCGACGTGTATCGTCCAGGAGACATACCCGAGCCGTGTTATGTTTACACTTCTCAAGGTCCGAGGCCTCTCACGAGGTACACCCCGCGGTAGTGGGGATATTTCCGCGACGTTTATCCTCTAGGCCTTGGCGACATACAGGGATCTGTCCACTTGAATATCTTGGTTATTTCAAACAATACGAGAAAATGTTACTTACAAAAGTTGTAGGGTTTAAGAAACCACATAATATGGTGTAGATGATAGTCTTGCAAGTGGAGGCGTAGAGAAGATATAGAGGTCACCTTTGTTTTCTTTTTTAATGGAATGTCCAATTTTTTATGCTTGATTTAAATAGATTGGCGTATTCTCAGTATAAAAGTACTAAAGTGTATTTGTCCTAAAGCTTACCGTTGCTGAGATATTTGACTGTTTTCATGAAGAACATTCGAAATGTCGGCCATCTGCAGCGATGCAACGTTGTAGTCTTTGAACAGTTGCGTCTCTTACACGTATTATTGTTGGAGCGTCTATTGTAGCACACGCTGCGACAATTCGTTGCTTCGTATCTTCCAGAGTTGTTGGTGTATCTCGATAGACAATATTTTTGAATGTTCCTCGCAAGAAAAAATCTAGGGCTGTTAAATCTGGACTTCGTGCTGGCCAGCAAATTATGCCACCGCGTCCTATCCATCGATTTCGGAATATTTCGTTAAGTGTACTTCTCAGCGTAGTGTATTGGACATCCATCGTGTTGATACCACATTGTCTGACGAACGCTTAATGGCGCGTTTCCTAATAAATTTGGCAATGTATTTCTTAAGAACGTATCATATTTTTGACCAGTACAAGTGCCGTCAATGAAACCCAATTATTTGTTGCCCTATGATTCCACGCCACACGTTAATGGACCAGCGTCTTTGATGATCAATTTCTCGTAGCCAGTGAGGATTTTGTACTGACCAATAATGCGTATTATGTAAATTAACACGTCCAGTGCTGGTAAAAGTAGCTTCATCGGTAAATAGTGTTAAAGAGAAAGAAAGTGGATTGATTTGTAGTTGCTCTTGAGCCCATCCACAAAATCCAACACGATTTGCATAATCCATGTCATGCAATTTCTGGTGAAGGCTAATTTGGCACGGATGATATTTGTGACGAGTGAGAATTCGTGATGCACTACTTTTGCTGACTTCAGATTCGCGATGAATCTGACGTACACTGATACGAAGATTATACTGTACCATTGCAACAACATTAGTTTCATTATCTTCATCACTACACACAGGCTTTTCATGATTCGTCTTACGAACAGCGAGACTTCCAGTTTCTTTTAATTTTTTAACTAACTACAATTGCGAACTACAATTGCGTTTCTCTTTCTCCCTCCATAAATTAGAAGTATCCGTAATTGTTCTTCGATTGGAAATTTCATATTGACTACCTTACGTTCACTAACTGAGAAAATGATTGATACTGAGAGACGTCGAAAGCCTACCAATGTTTATATTTCACGTAGCGAGTATATCCTTGAATACGTAATGAAAGTAATACAATGAGAACAATCAAATATCTCAGCAACGGTAAGTTTTAGGACAAATACACTTCAGTACTTTTATACTCAGAATACGCAAATTTATCGAAACCTAGTACAAAAATTTGGACATTACATTTAAAGAAACATAGGTGACCTCTATATCTTTTCTACGCCTCCACTTGCAAGAATATTATAATAATTTATACCATATTATGTAGCTTTTTAAACCCTACAACTTCTGTACGTAACATTTTCTCGTATTGTTTGAAATACCCAAGACATTCAAGTGGACAGAGATCGTGGGGCACACTGTATATAGAGAATTCTCTGTGTATTCTTTTCCTTGTAGCATCAACTGAACAAAAACCGATATCCCGTGAGGAAATATTTAGTTTCACAATCGGTATGCAAGGGCAGGCCTGCGCGGTGCTGTAACATGAACCTAAAATCTGTGGCCGGTCCTCGAGGACCAGCTGGGCCCGAACCCAAAGTCTAATGTCGGTCCTTATGGGACCGGCGCAGCAATTAATGCGTTAAATGTCAAATGTTAAATGTTAAATGTCAATCCTCGGCTTTTCCTAGTAGAATACCGATCGTCGGGAGCTTCTGTTCCGTAGTAAAAACCCTCTGCGAAGGGACATCTGTACGACCGTGAAGGTCAACTAGCCACCCGCGGTATAATGACCATGACCGTCATAAAAAATCCGGCATAATTTAGCGTAGTGGAAAATCCGAGGAAAACTCAGCACATGCTGAACTGCGAACCATCCTAGATTTATAGTTTTATAACCGTAGCCGCCTGCAACCAAATGTACCGTCTACTCCCACTCTTCCTAATTTTCCAGCGCTTTCAACACCTTCCAAAAACACATCCTTCAACCAATCATAGACAACTTCCTAAAACCACACCCACATCCGAGCTTTCCTAATGCCTACACGATTGTAACCAAGTTAGAACTGCTTCAAAAACCGAACTGTTTCAAAAACCGAGATTGTAACAGCAAGCCAAGTCTTGCATCTAGCAAATACAGACCAGTTCTCCGGAGATTGACAATACAATCATTCCCCGTTAGCACTAGAACGACGGAGCAATAAATGTGACTGACGTATATTGCTTTGTAACAGTGACAATAGTGTGCCCATTCAGACTTTATACAACTTTTATTGTAATGTGTGCTTCAATGAAGAGGTTCATTAAAAAATTTCCGATGAAAACATTTTTACAATTCCAGTAATTGTAAAAGAAAAAATTAAGAAGCAGTCATTTTGACTGCTCCCGTCGTTCGACTGTTAAGGAAAATTATTAGTTGGCGAATTTATCGCCTTATTTTGTAATCCAGTTAATTTCGGCGGTAGTAGGTTGCGGGTTTTATGTAAATTGTTATAAACAGGAGCCAATTCTCGATATATGTCAACAACAGGGGTCTTGCCAGTGACGTCTATCGTCCAGGAGACATACCCTGCAACGGTGGCCCGCTAGAAACCCGTTTTTCCTGGACAAAATTGAATTCTTTAAGACTCGCATACGGTCACATAATATTCCCGCACCCTTGAAGAGACGGTAACATTTTTAACACTCGAGTTTCATTGATTTCCTTCGTAGAAACGATCAGCGTTATTAACACTAGAACGACGGAGCAATAAATGTGACTGACGTATATTGCTTTGTAACAGTGACAATAGTGTGCCCATTCAGACTTTATACAACTTTTATTGTAATGTGTGCTTCAATGAAGAGGTTCATTAAAAAATTTCCGATGAAAACATTTTTACAATTCCAGTAATTGTAAAAGAAAAAATTAAGAAGCAGTCATTTTGACTGCTCCCGTCGTTCTAGTGTTAAACCTTTACCTAGTCGCGATACGATTCGCCCCAATGCCGGGATCGACGCGACACCGCAGCTTCTGTTATCCCGATCGAGAAATCGGACGATTTAATCGTGCTCGGGTCGATCGAAGTGGAAAACGTAGGAGGTCGTTATCCGCAATCCGCAAGATTAAAAGTAAAAAATGATCCGCAAGAGCTAATTATCCGCAATCCGCAAGATTAAAAGTAAAAAATGATCCGCAAGAGGTAATTATCCGCAATCTTCCCGTTCGATCGACCTCGGAAATCACACGAAAAAGGACGACCAGAGTCCTTCCGGACAGGATTCTCATGGTGTTCCTCGAAGTCGTTCGACTGCGATAGCTCCTGCGAGCGATCGATTCGAACTTTGCAAATGGGATCGTTGGTGTTCGATAATTGTGGGGTTTGATAAGCGTGACTCGGTGGTGTTGGCCGGCGAGAGGGGGAGAGAGAGAGAGAGAGAGAGGGAGAGAGAGAGAGAGAGAGAGAGGCGAGAGTAACCGGCGTAAGTATCGATCCTGGAAGCCACACCTCGACGCAGCGCGACCCCGGAGTTACGCGTTTCCACGATTACGCTCGCGTCCGTGTTCCTCGAGGCCCGTGTTCTCTTTGACGGGCCCCATGCCGACAATCCGCTCCCATAACTCGTTTTCCTGTAGTAGGAATCACCCATAGCTATCCATCCAGCTCCCACGCGAATTATCCTGGATCCTTGCGCAACCGGAGCTACGCTGCGATTTCGTTCCTCGAGTACCGAAATTGCGAAATAGGGGTCTTCAGAACCGCTTTGTCGTTTGCTATCGTCCTTCGAGGCTTAAAAAAAAGGATTGTCTCAATCGTAAAGTGTAGCTTCTCCATCGTCCGGAGAGAACAGCATCGCTAGAACGACCACGCTCGGCGATTTTCGCGTAGATTCGGCCCGCGGCTCCACTTGACATTAATTAAGCCGGGATCGTTGAATTGTATCGCGCTAGATGTCTCTTCGTTGACCTTAATGAACGATCGGGAGTACCGTCGCCGATCGCGAAACGTCTACTCCGCAACGGCGCACTGTGGTCCAGATCGAGGAATTAGCTGTTCACGAAGATTTTAGCATTGTTTCAAACCTTAAAGCCACAGCAACGTAGCATTGGATTCGACTTGACGTTAACTGTAACATTATTAAGTAAAAAATATATACTGAGAATTAGAAAATCAAGGTGATGCTCATTTTTACTTAACAGACCGGGGAATTAGCTGTTTACAAAGATTTTAGCATTGTTTCAAACCTTAAAGCCATAACAACGTAGCATTGGATTCGACTTGACGTTAATTGTAACATTATTAAGTAAAAAATATGTACTGAGAATTAGAAAATCAAGGTGATGCTCATTTTTACTTAACAGATCGGGGAATTAGCTGTTTACAAAGATTTTAGCATTGTTTCAAACCTTAAAGCCACAGCAACGTAGCATTGGATTCGACTTGACGTTAATTGTAACATTATTAAGTAAAAAATATGTACTGAGAATTAGAAAATCAAGGTGATGCTCATTTTTACTTAACAGACCGGGGAATTAGCTGTTTACAAAGATTTTAGCATTGTTTCAAACCTTAAAGCCATAACAACGTAGCATTGGATTCGACTTGACGTTAATTGTAACATTATTAAGTAAAAAATATGTACTGAGAATTATAAAATCAAGGTGATGCTCATTTTTACTTAACAGATCGGGGAATTAGCTGTTCACAAAGATTTTAGCATTGTTTCAAGCCTTAAAGCCATAGCAACGCGGGTCATTCGATTCGACTTGACATTAACTGTAACAATATTAAGTAAAAAACATGTAGTGAGAATTAGAAAATCAAGGCGATATTTATTTTTACTTAACAACAAATTTTTTTAAATTTTTTGTATTGAACTTTATAGAAGAGTTCTGATTAATTTTTGTTTCAAACATTTTCTTGTCAGAGCACCGGAAATGCTCGAAAAAGTGCAATAACATGTGAATAATGAATGATATTTAGTACATTATTGAAACAAATGGCGATGTTTGAAATCTGTTTGCGCAGGTGTATTTCTTATAAAAAGACACACAATTTTGCCGTGTACACCATTTTCCTGTCTGCAGTAGTTTCCAAGATATTCGTGGAAAATGTTTTCTCTCTCGACTTTCAGGTTTTGACGTTGGCTGTTACCAGGTTTTGAAATAACAAAATAATCTTTTATTCTGGAGATATTGTGTTCTTCATCTTAAATTGTGATTATTTGGCCATTTTATCTTAAAAGTATCATATGAAAACCTTAAGATCCTCTTAACGTTGCGCGCAGTTCCGCTCACAGAGGCGCTTTAAACTATAATAACTTTTGTACCGGGACCGAATGGGATGTGAATCTTGTATGATTTTATAGAGAAAAGTGTACTGAACATAATGCACTTTGATACAATGCGGAACTATATGGAACTCAAAAGATATACTTTACCAATGACAGAAAACTTTGAAGATTTTCTTGAGCATTGTTATTTCAATAAATTATAAATATTAAATCTTGGTACACAAGATATACTCTCAATGTAGACAAATACTATTAGTTTGAAACAAAAATGGACACATAATATTAAATAGATTGTCCGTTTCGGACTCGAAAAGAATCGAATTCGAAGAGGTTGCGCCGTGTCTGACCACGTACCGCCTATTCTACTTCGGTCAAACTTACGGGAACCTGATGAATTTTCAAAGACGAATCCAGTTAATAATTGTACCATATATTTTCCTTTATCACTAGAACTACCGGATGAGTCAAAATGACTTGCTGCTAATTTTTTCTTTTAGAAATATTAGAATTATAAGTATGAGAAAATTTTTTAATAAACTTCTCTATCGAAATAGATATTTATACAAAACTGACACCAAATCTAAACAAACGCAATTTTGTTGTTATCATAAGGCAATGTATGTCAAGTGCATTTAGTGTTTGGTTGTTCTAGTGTTACCTTCTTTCTGTGGAATCTATTTAAACAACATTGGTACGATATCTAAACAAATGCAATTTTGTTGTTCTTATAAGGCTATAGTTATCTTCTTCCTTGACAGTACGTTCGAATCGAAAAATCCCTGTGTCCGTCAGGTCCGCCATGTTTCTTTCGCTCCCTACGGAGGTGTTACCTCCGCGTATGTTGGTTAATGAAAAAATTAAAACGAAAGAAAAAAAGAAGAGTCAAACTAACAAAGGAGACCGGCCCTTCGGAAGGGTAATTGGTCCGCCACTCGGAGCATTCGGACAAAAATCCGTGTCGCTAATGGCGTCGTTCGTATGCGCCGTGTCGGGGCACGGCTACGCGCAATTTGTTCAACGACCGTGAAGATCGTTTGCAGGATACCGCGACAATTTTCCATCACCGTCTTCACATTCTAGCCGTTCTGTCGTACTACTCGGTGTGTGCCACTTTGCTCCTTCCGCGGACCAGGTTTTTCGCGAATGAAAAACGCGGAGGGAGCCCCGGGGTCGTTAGGTCGACGTTCGTGCCGTAACACTCGATGCTATGCCACGGGACCGCTAAAAATATAATGTGGCGACATCAGCCGGCCGATTGTTTATGCAAAGATACAGCGGAACGGTGAAACGGCAGTATCTCGTTCGAGGCTCTGTTTTTGGGAAACTAGGGTTCAAAGACTCGTGGATAGCGTCTGTGCGTAACCGCTAATTTGAGCCAGTAATGAAAATTTAAAATATGCGTTTTGTAGATGTATGTTCATTGTACATATGCAAAAAATTTCATCGAAATCGGTTGACGCAAATACAAACGGCACGCATCGAAAAATCTTAGAATCTGTAGAATTATAAGAGCAAATAATAAAGATATTTTCCAAAACTTTTGTATTTGAGTCTGCAATGAAAATTAAAAATATGCGTTTTGTAGGTGTATGTTTATTGTACATATGCAGAAAATTTCATCGAAATCGGTGGACGCAAATACAAACGGCACGCATCGAAAGATCTTAGAATCTGTAGAGTTATAAGAGCAAATAAGAGTAACTTTCCAAAATCTTTTTTATTTGAGGCTGTAATGAAAATTTAAAATATGTGTTTTGTAGATGTATGTTAGTTGTACACTTGCAGAAAATTTCATCGAAATCGGTTGACGCAGATAAAAACGGCACGCACCGAAAGATGTTAGAATCTGTGGATCTTAAGCAGAGACTGACCAAAAGTCATTTTCACCATTTCTAACTATTTGTAGCTCGTGTTTATATTAATCGATTTCGATGAAATTTTCTGCATGTGTATAACCAACATAGATCTACAAAACCCATATTTTAAATTTTCATGACAGGTTCGAATAAAAAAGTTGTGAAAAGTGACATTTACTATTATTTTCTCGTGTAATTCTTACCAGTTGCAACTTTTTCAAAACCTTTTCTGCACATCAGTTGGACAATCAATACTTCTAATCGCTCAAAAAAAGATCAGGTCGTTTGATACAATTTAAAGAATGTTATACCGGCTTAAAGATCGTTCGAATACTTTTGTGAGCCTGTGTGTACGTGTGTTATCAATTTCAAAACGCTGACGTATGCAAAAACTGAGCCGCGGCTGCGAAAATTCTACGATTTTTATCCGCCATGCGTAAAAATGACCGTACGACAATACTGA
Organism: Halictus ligatus; assembly: GCA_028454255.1. Classification (NCBI taxonomy): domain Eukaryota; kingdom Metazoa; phylum Arthropoda; class Insecta; order Hymenoptera; family Halictidae; genus Halictus; species Halictus ligatus. The sequence goes on along the minus strand of CM052142.1, from coordinate 3,427,516 downwards.
AGAAGCAGAATGCACGGAACGCAGAAATTCTGTGTTTTATACTACATCGATTGATCCGACGCGTTCGGAGACAGTGTGATCCACGATGCAAGGCCATCAATTTCGGTCATTTTTGCGATTGGTTAATTAGCAAAGTTAAGATCGATCGATCGGATGGTTTGACTAACAGTTTCTTGTTCCCGGTTTCTGTTCCAGTGAGATTACACGACAGCATTCAGGAGGAGAACTGCCATTACCTCGTGTTTGACCTGTAAGTAGAGTCGACGCGTAACGTTAATCATCGATCGGATCGAAAGTTTCTAATCGAGTCGACCGAGAGAGTTTACACCCCCTCCCCTCCCTGCAAGGCCCGATACGAATCATCCACGGAGTCAGTAGCGGTCGGGGGCAACTTTAATCTAATTTCTATCGGAGTTGCACACCCCCCCTCCCCTTCCCCTCGTCCTCCGCCATGTTCCGATTCGATTCGATGCGATTCGATTCTCCCGTGGCCGGTTAAAATTCGTGTTGGCTCGAATGATCGAAGCCCCCGGGCGACACAGGTTTGCCAAAAGCCCGAGCCATCCACGAGGAAATCTCGAAGCCCTTCGATCTTCCTTTTGTCCGCTCCCCGGAGATCAACTTGCCACTCCCATTGCCAATTTTCGCGATTTTCGAAGCAACAGCCCGCTTGCCAAATTCGGAAGCCCGATTTATCAATGGAGAACTGTCTACATCTATTGCAAACAACCAAGCAGAAATTTCTTTCCTTTTTTAACAACTTCAAAAGGCTGGAAACAATACATCGATCTTTTCTCAATTTTTCGAATTGCACCTATACATTTTTCCCCATAAATGCATAAAATTTCCTAGTAATTACCTCCCCTTAACCTAACGCCAAACCACAGCAGTTTTCAATATAACTTCAAGAGGCTGGAAACAATACATCGATACTTTTCTCAATTTTTCGAATTGCACCTATACCTTTTTCCCCATAAATGCATAAAATTTCCCAGTAATTACCTCCCCTTAACCTAACGCCAAACCACAGCAGTTTGCAATATAACTTCAAGAGGCTGGAAACAATACATCGATACTTTTCTCAATTTTTCGAATTGCACCTATACCTTTTTCCCCATAAATGCATAAAATTTCCTAGTAATTACCTCCCCTTAACCTAACGCCAAACCACAGCAGTTTTCAATATAACGATTTATGTAATATCTCCAGCAGGGTTAAAAGCCAACGCGAATATTGACTATAATAACTTTGATAAATTCCATCGTACGGAGCGATCAACTAACAAATCTCAAATACAGTGTTTACTCGATATATGTCCAAAAGAAGGGTCTGGCCAGTCACATATATCGAATATATCGAACCTAGAAAAAGACAGCGAAGCTCTAGAGCAGTGTTTTCCAACCTATTTTTGTGCCGTACCCCACCTAAGCTCTTCTAAAATTCTTGTGCTCCCTGTGTAACACATACATTATTTTTAATATTCAAAAATGGAATTGTTCACTGAAGAAACTCAAATAATAGGTTTTAGGAAGAAATCACTAGGAAATTGTTGGGGAATCACAGTAAGTAAATTTTCAAAAAGGAAAACTGAAATTCAAGAATTGCCCCCTCCCCTTTTCAATAAAATTTCCCCCCTGTGGGGGTGGACCTCACGTTAAGAAACACTGCTCTACAGGCCTCGGTTCATGGGCCCTCACGGGGTACACCCCGTGGATAGTTCTGGGACTTTTATCGGCTAGACATTTGCGACATATATAGAGTAAACACTGCACCCAGCCATAACTGTGCTACATACGCACAGTGTTCAGGTAATTGAATTGTACCTACCTGTGTCAACTTTCCCCGGTCTCTCTCGTATGTCCGACCGTACGCTTGCTCGTACCACTTAGTTTCGAAGCAAATCGACCGTCATATTTTCGACTTTTTCGGATTCCGTTTCGATGTTTAACCAACGTGTACAGAGGAACGTTTTCCGGCCCGTGTTTGCAGAGTTACCGGCGGAGAATTGTTCGAGGATATTGTCGCGCGAGAGTTCTACAGCGAAGCGGACGCCTCGCACTGTATTCAACAAATCCTGGAGAGCGTACAACACTGCCACCATAACGGAGTCGTGCACAGAGACCTGAAAGTACGTAGAAACACGAGAACAGTTGCATTTAAATACCAGAAAAGATACACTCCCCCCCCCCTCTCTCTCTGCCACTCAGAGGTTGCCCCCAGAGGGCGTGGTCTCGTGGCCCTCGGCCCCGCGAGTGGCCCACGGAGCAATCAGGGAGTAAGACAGTGGGATAGACTTCGGATTTTGATGCAAAAAAAAATTATTATTCTTCAAGTGTTTACATTTTTCTCCTGTATAAAATTGCACCGACCCATTTTTTTAGAAATAAATAAAATCCGCAGTCTAGTGATGGAATAATTAGTGGCACAGAGTACGAAAAATAGGCTGCTAAATCCGCGTTTGTGATTTACATGCGTTAATATTTGGTCACGAAAGTGTAAGAATTCAGTTTGAACTAGATTCTCGCCGAGAAATTGATTGTTCCAAGTGGCCCTAACGAGCTAATCACCACCCACTAAGCACTTCTCTTTGGACCCGGAACTTTGGAACGTCCGGTACTCGTTCCGAGGGATTTAAATTGCTGGAAATTCAGTCGAGAGGCCACGTCGTCAAGAAAACGTGGGCGGGAGTCGAAACGAGGGGAAAATTAATCCGTCCAAAGACGAAGGAAAGTAAGAGAGAGAGAGAGAGAGAGAGGGTGGAGAAAAGGGTGGAAGGGGAGGGGGGAGAAAAGGGGTAGGAAAAGTGGCGTTTCATGAAAAACTGAAAAAGTCGCGCTGTTGGACCAACGATGTGTGTCAAGCATCTCGCGCGTACAGGCTGGTCCGAAAGACCTGTCCCGGCGAGAGTTTACAGGGTGGTCCGAAAGTCTAGTCTGTCTCCATTGAACCAGACTCGTACGAGCCATCGCCAGAATCGTTCGAGAAACAGTTTTGGATCCCAGCCAAAAAAATCTCGGTTCTCCTCGGAAATGTTACGACGCTTTTGAACCGCCCTGTACACAATTCCAGCCCGGATTGATCCGCAGCAGGGTCGCGTAAATCCGTGGATGTAAGGCAGGTTGCCACGTATTTTCCGCTTCGAGATATTATGGCTTACAGTTTCCAGCGTCGATATCTGCTGGGGAAATTGTGTGGCGTCCCGCATTTTACACGGGAAAAAAGATTCTTTTCCCGTTCGTTTTTCGATTATAATCGACGCCCCCTCCATCGAGCGCAATACGTTTCCTCGAGTCGAACTCCCGTCGAGTTCGTTGACCTTGTTCCGTCGAGCTCTTCGGTACGCAATCTTGTTTCGCGAATAGGAGGAATACGTTGAACACGATAGAATTCGAAAATAGCTCGAGTAGACATGAAAAATTCTGAATCGCCGAGAGATCATTGGCAACATCCGTGTAAGGTCATACAGGAGCAAACTCACGATCCATTCCCGAAGGGTTAACGGCCCCGAAGAGTTAACGTGCGGAAAATATGCGGTGAAAACTGTTTCCATTCGCGCGGCGCTCGGTGGAAGGTAGTACAGTGAATTCTCGATATATGTCAATAACACGGGCCTTGCCGGCGACATATATTGTCCAAGAGGTATACCCGAGCCGTGTTATGTTTACACTCCTCGAGGCACCTTGAGCTTCATGGCCCCTCGCGGGGTGCACCCTGCGGTAGTGGGGATAATTCCGCGACGTTTATCATCCAGGCCTTGGCGACATATACAGGGTGACGCTATTACGGGCCAGCATTTTTCTTTTAAATAGTAAATATTAGAAAGAAATGAAAGAGGGAAAAGTATTACTGTGTTTTATATGTAACACAATGGCGTATGTAATGTTTTTATGTTTATACTATTTTGTTGGATATGAAGGTGACCTTCGATTTTTTAAATGGAATGCTGTATATTTTTGTATATCACATGAAAACGTGCATCTAGACGAATTCGTCCATATATTGCGCAGTGACCTCCGAGGTTATGCAAGGTCATAAATAAAAAAAACATTTAGAATATTCCATAACAATGTGAAGCTACTTTTTGCACCGAAGTTGTCGGATTTTCTTCAAAATGTAAGAGGACATCTAACTTTTTACCTTCAGAAAGAACACATTTCCGATTATGACACTTATTCTGGAAAGATCCTGTGTCCTTCAAACGCTTGGCACACAAAACAATCTGATTTTCACCGAATAACGATACATTACTATGTGATATTACAAATCGATTTCGGAAGTGATACTGAAATTGTCTCGTCACAGTAGAAACTAGAAGTAAACACTCTGAATGTGAACGACATCATCTGATTCGTGTGAATGAGGAACACCTGTAAACACATCGGTAAGAAATATTCAAAATGGTCCTTGCATTTCTGACCTTGTATGATCTCGAAGGTCACTGTATAGTATGCAGATGAATTCGTCTAGACACACGCTCTCGTGTGATATAAAAAAATACACAGCATTCCATTTAAAAAGTTTAAGGTCACCTTCATATTTAACAAAATAGTGTAAACACAAAAAATTACATACGCCATTGTGTTTCGTGCAAAAAAACTACTTTTTTTCTTTCATTTTTTTCTAATATTTAATATTTGCAAGAACAACACTGGCTAGTAATAGCGCGAACTTATTATTATTATTTCCTTGAACTCGTCTCTGTTCTTTGTGATCGATTTTCGCAGACAAAATCTGCAGTTCGGTTATCGTTACGTGGGGAAATAGGCAGCTTGTGCAGTGAGCTAACCAACTTTGTCGCGATTTCCAGTGATTTCTCTATATATGTCGCCAGGGCCTGGATGATAAACATCGCGGAATTATCCCCACTACCGCGGGGTATACCGCGTGAGGGGCCACGAAGCTCGAGAGCCCTCGATTGCTGGGAGTATAAGGTCGTGTGAATCAAATATGCACGATATACGTCCTTGACTAGACCCGTGCTTTGGACATATATCGAGTACAGTGAATTCTCATTACGAGTCAGTGTTAACCTTACAATTTGGAGTCAGTGGAACTAAAGAGTCGTCTTTCGAGCTATGTGCAACATTGTATCGGAGAACGACATTTTCTCAGCGTTCTTGTCACTATCGCTTAGTACTGATAGTCTTTTATGACTTGTAAATGGACATGACTCTTAGATTTCCAGCGTCCCTGTGTATTTCAAATGCGACACTCGGCGACAATCTCAGGTTTCGTCTGAGAGTCAGGCACCAGAACGGCGTACAGTGGGTAATTTGGACAAAATCGGATTCAAAATCAAAGAACTTTCGATAGAAATGAGGTGGAGCGATGAAATTGTTTTTAAATTAAAGCTGAAACTTTGTAGAATATGGCAAAATTAGGGAGATAATGATACGAACGTATTTTAACCTTGAGAAAATTCGTTACACTTGCACAATTTCAAGAAAATTGTGGTTTTTCCAATACCACGCGCGGAAAACATTTTTTTAAACATGCTATACACCATTTCCCATAGATTTTTTCACGCTGATTTCAAATCTGGTCCAAAAAATTGTCTACGACCTCAGGGTTTTGCAAAAAATAGATTTTTGTGACAAAAACTAATGAAATCAGTTTTTCGTTGAAATGATTTGATGACACACGAGAAGGTATATCGTATTCTCGTATATAAAACACAATAAAAATAATAATAATGCAGTATTTGAACGTTTTAAGTTACTTACGAAACACGAAGCACTTTCTGCAGACTGTGTGTGGCTGTAAGGTAGTATAAATTAGATATCTATTGTCCATAATTATATTTTCATTTAACTTACGTATTTTCATCAACGAAGTTTCTAACTTTCTTTCTTTGGTACAACTAAGTACTTACCTTACTTCATCTGTAAATGAAAATATAATTATGGACAATAGATATCTAATTTATACTACATTACAGGCACACACAGTTCCTTACACAAACCCTTAAAAAAAAATTGTGCAAGTGTAACGAATTTTCTCATGGTTAAAAAATATTCGTACCATAATCTCCCTAATTTTGCCATATTCTACAAAGTTTCAGCTTTAATTTAAAAAAAATTGATCGGTTCACCTCATTTCTATCGAAAGTTCTTTGACTTTGAATCCGATTTCGTCCACTGTACGCCGTTCTGGTGACTGACTCTTAACGAGAATTCACTGTAAACGCTGTATATGTCGCGATCTCTTTCCCAATAAGACGTGACTTGCCATATTGTGATTGCCACCGGCAGAAGCCACGGAGTTCATGGTCGACGAGTCTGTTTCCTGTTGCAGCCCGAAAACCTGCTGCTCGCGAGTAAGGCGAAAGGCGCGGTTGTGAAATTAGCGGATTTCGGATTGGCGATCGAGGTGCAGGGCGACGCACAAGCATGGTTCGGTAAGTCGACGATGCGGGCATTCGATCATCGCGCACCGAGCGACCCCCGTTTCTTCAGCTCTGAAACTTATTTAACACAAAGAAAAATTCAATTCAGACAGAAATTGTTGTTCGGCATCTTAGCCGGGAGATTGCCGCGTTCGCGGGATTGTTTATTTTCGGGGCGGAGCTAGAGAAAATTCGCAATGAACGCGCAAAGGAACAGGAGAAAGCACCGCTGGCGGCTCGGCAAATTTGCACGAGAAATTTCCGCGACAAATGAACGGTGCACGGTTTGTTTAGCGCTCGTTGAAAATCTCCGTTCGAAGCGGAAAGGAAAAGGCAAAGGAAACGGGACCGACGCGACGCGGGTTTGCGAATTCTTTCTCTCTCTCTTTTTCATTTTTTTGTGTCCCCCCGCTGTAATCTGCTCGTCCGAAGCGACGTTTCCGCGCTGTCGCGATTTCAATTTGACCGACGACAAATTTTCATTCGCCCCCGTTGACCACCCTCGCGCAGTTTTTCCGACCCGTTTAATGCGTCGCGTCGCGTCGTTTTCGCTCCCTCAGCCCCGTACCGTCGCGGAAAACTCCGGGATAACTGTCTCTCCTTCCCCTCCGTCTCCCTTGCATCCCCGAACGGATTTGTTCTTGTATTTTTTTAACAATGCTACCCGCTCGACGATTCCCGGGTAGAGGTTCCGGGAAACCTCGCAGAAATTTTCCCTCTTCTAATTTTGATCGCTGCCTGTCTTTGAGAAATTTTTCTTTTACCTTACCCTCTACGTTTTCGTACATACAAAGGAGAACTTCGTGCGGATACTGTTTGAATTTTTGATTTCCGTTCGACGGTTTTTGTGCGAGACATTCGAAAGACAACGGGGTTAACACTAAAACTACCAAACACTAAATAAAACTGGCACACAATGCCTTATAAGAACAACAAAATTGCACTTGTTTAGATTTCGTATCAGTTTTGTTTAAATATCTACCTCGATAGAGGAGTTTATTAACACTAGATTGCCGGAGCGAATCAATTTGACTCATTTACGACTTTGTTGTTGTACAGGGTAGGGCATTAATTATTGCCATCTACAGTAACTCCGAAAGTGTGATAGTAGCAGAACAGTTTTCGAAACAAAACATATTAATATTTATATTAGATTAAAAGATATTAATATTTATATAGATTTTTATTATTAGATTAAAAGATATTAATATTTATATAGATTTTTATTATTATTATAAAGGATATTAATATTAGATAGTAATATTTTTTCTTAGATAGTATTTTTTTTTAGATAGTAATATTGTCGCTTCAAAGATGTGAAGGTTACCTTTGTTTTTTTAAATTGAAATTTGTTTTAGTACCTGTTTTCCGGCTATTGAGACGAATCCAACGAGGTACAACATTAAGCTCTTCGAAGGTCAGCAAAGGTCATTCGGCAACAAAATTTATCAGGTTTTAACTAATCGGGTTTGCTTACTAATCTTACTATTCTTATGTTTATGTCCTGCAACATCGCCCAGAAGTGTTTATTTGTCATTGCTAGATTTAGTAAATACGCTGGAAGATGTCCTCAACGTTCTCATCCTACATGCTGTACAATTGAACACATTTGTACAATAAATTGTTACAGCATGTGATTCAATCTGTGCCGAAGTGATAAAAAGATTGCATCATTGCTTTGATACGATTGGCAGTCACTTTGAACGCCCTTTATAAATGCAAGTTTATTTCGCCTTTTTCGTCATGAATGACCTTTAATGTTGCGCCTCGTTGGATTCGTCTCAATAACCGCTATCAGAAAACAGGACCAAAACATAGCATTCTATTTAAAAAAACAAAGGTGACCTTCACATCTCCGTAGCGACTCCACCTAGAAAAAAAAAGATTTTATTACAGCCCTTGTTACCCATGCATCTATAGTTTCCAAAACTTTTCTGCTACTACCACACTTTCGGAGTTATTGTAGGTGACAATAGTTAGTGCCTCACCCGGTATATATAGAAAAACTTAAATCATTTCTTTTTAAACATGTGTTGGTTTTACTAGAATTATGATATGTGTTAACAGTTTCAAAAATTCACATGTATTACAAATATTTTGACGGAAGTGTGTCAAATTGATTGATTAAATATTTTTAAAGTTAGTCGTTGTACACACATGTAACTTATTTCTTGTGAGAAAATATAGTACCAAAGCAGGCTCTCGCAAATGGCCTCTTCAGGTATTCTACAATATCTTAAATTTAGCAGCAATCAATGCTTGAGTTTTCTATAAGGAGGTCACTCAAATAAAAATCTCAAAAAAAAAAGAATTTATTTTACAATTGCCTGAAGAACTTTCACGCCTCTGTCTAATATACAGAATATTGAAAAACGGTTGAATTGTCAACTTCGAGTATCATGCAAAAGAAATAGAAGTAAAGGCATCCGTGCTAAATATAATAAAAAAAAAATCTGCAGAAAATGTATTTCAAAAACAGAATATATCTGCAAAAATTGTTTCGAATAAAGTTTCTTGAAAATAAAATTTTATATTTTCTTTTTAACTTCAATTTTGATATTTCAGTCAAATTGACTCACTTCAGGCAAAATAGGTGTACAACCAACATCCGGCAATCTAGTGTTGAAAAATTTTCTCATGGAAACATACTTACAACTTCAATATCTCTAAAAGGAAAAATTAGGAACAAGTCATTATGACTCACCCGGTAGTTCTAGTGTTAAGAGGAATTTCTATGGGGGAAAAAGAATTTCTGGGCTGAACGGAGGGGCCGTAGATCGATGCAAGGATGGGGGCAGACGATCGTCGGACGAAACGCATAAAAGAATGAATGTGTGAAATGATCTATGACGAAAGGTTTCGCCGGGACACCCGGTTACCTCAGTCCGGAAGTGCTCAAGAAAGAGCCGTACGGCAAACCGGTGGACATCTGGGCGTGCGGCGTCATCCTGTACATCCTTCTGGTCGGTTATCCACCATTTTGGGACGAGGATCAACACCGGTTGTACGCGCAGATCAGAGCTGGATCCTACGACGTAAGGAAAACCCGCGCAACACAGGCCAACCACTTTCAATCTTCGCTTGCTTGCTTTTTTTTCATATTTCCCGCGCGTTTGCAAGCTTATTCGCTAATATCGTGTCTTCTCTGTTGAAATTGCCAGTACCCCAGTCCAGAATGGGACACTGTCACGCCGGAAGCGAAGAATCTGATCAATCAGATGCTGACGGTGAACCCCAGCAAAAGGATCACCGCCAGCGAGGCACTCAAGCACCCATGGATCTGCGTAAGTAAACCTGGATCCACCATTCATTCGTTCCTCCCCTTCTTCGAGATCATTTCGTAGCTTTTGCACTTTGACTTTGATCGTCCTTGGACTTTAACCTCTCAAGCACGGCGCGCCTGGCCGCGGAAGGCAAAAAAACCACTATAGTTGTTCGGACCGATCAAACTGATGCTTTCCACGGAAAGCCACTATAATAGCGCACCGTTGAAACTGACATTTTCCATGGAAAGCCACTATAGTGGTTCTTACCGTTCAAACTGACGCTTTCCACGGAAAGCCACTATAGTGGTTCGCAGCATTTAAACTGATGCTTTCCATGGAAGCCACTATAGTTGGGCACCGTTGAAACTGACATTTTCCATGGAAAGCCAGTATAGTTCCTACCGTTCGAAGTGATGCTTTCCACGGAAAGCCACTATAGTGGCGCACCGTTGAAACTGACATTTTCCATGGAAAACTACTATAGTGGTTCTTAACGTTCGAACTGATGCTGTCCACGGAAAGCCACTATAGTGGCGCACCATTGAAACTGACATTTTCCATGGAAAGCCAGTATAGTTCCTACCGTTCGAAGTGATGCTTTCCACAGAAAGCCACTATAGTGGTGCACCGTTGAAACTGACGCTTTCCATGGAAAACCAGTATAGTGGTTCTTACCGTTCGAACTGATGCTTTCCACGGAAAGCCACTATAGTGGCGCACCGTTGAAACTGACATTTTCCATGGAAAATTACTATAGTGGTTCTTAACGTTCGAACTGATGCTGTCCACGGAAAGCCACTATAGTGGTACACCGTTGAAACTGACACTTTCCATGGAAAGCCATTATAGTTCTTACCGTTCGAACTGATGCTTTCCGCGGAAAGCCACTATAGTGGCGCACCATTGAAACTGAAATTTTCCATGGAGAGCCACTAAAGTGGGGCACCATTTAAACTGATGCTTTCCACGGAAAGCCACTATAGTGGCGCACCATTTAAACTGATTCTTTCCACGGAAAGCCACTATAGTGGCGTACAGTGCTTAAGAGGTTAACTAGGTCTTTTATTCGACTTTGATTAGCGGCATAGTCTGCACAAACACCTGTCATTTTGACTTGGAATTTTCCCTGACTTTAACACATTGCTTACGGGACAATTCGCGGGTGGCCTTGAGCCTGGCGCGGGCGACATTTTAGCCAAGAAATTAGACATCTTTAGAAATCGCTATAACTTCAAAATAACGCTATAAATAACAAAAGTAGTATGTCAATATAACAAGTGCAGTGTTTACTAGATATATGCCCAAAACACGGGTCTACCTACAAACATATATCGACAGAAAATATTATTCTTCGAGGTGTCACGAACTATTACCCGAGATCTCTTCTTGGCCCCTCACGAAGTATACCCCGCTGTGGGGATAGTTCTGGGACTTTTATGGACTAGGCATTTGTGTCATATATAGAGAAAACACTGTACTTGTGTTGTGGAACTTCACAAAGATGAGGACAGCATAATCCATTGTTTAAAAACCAGCAGACTGTGAAAAATGAATTTGTCCCGACAGCAAGGTGTTAAGGGTTGCGATCTGTAAAATCACTCGTTCAGACTTGGACTGGATATTTCTTTGACTTAGATCAGGATTCAATCATGTTTTCACATTGACCGGTGCTCCACGCTTTTCTTGGTCTGACCGGAGTTGTAAAATCGCCTATTCGGACATGACTTTTGCAACCCTAACCGGTCCTCCGTGTCGAACTCCGAGTAACACCGAGTTGTTTTCTCATGTTGCAGCAACGGGAGCGTGTCGCCTCTGTCGTCCACAGGCAAGAGACTGTGGAATGTTTGAAGAAATTCAACGCAAGGCGCAAATTAAAGGTGAGTGCTCCCACCAAAAGCTGGTCTAATTAAACGATCTTCCGATCGGCCGGACGAGGATCGTAATTAGAGGACGGCCACGGGGCCGCGGGTTTCTCGATTAATGGAATTCACGGGGAACAACCCTTGTGTCACGGTTCCACGGTTCCACGGCTCTGCATAAACTACCGGCGACAACTATACAACTATAATGTCAGGGTTACACGCGAGTTTCGATACTCGAGACGCACGGTGGCCCAATTAACACGAAAGGAATTAACACGAAAGTGTTACGTCAAAGCAACTCGAATTGCGAAGTTTTGAAAGCTTCTACACCCGATTAGGATGCGTTTGAAAAAGTGTGCAAGAGGTCTTTTACGACTCTGACTAACGGTCTTTGAACTTTAAAGGTACTTTACGGCCCTTCACTGACAAAATCAACAATGATATATCAATTATTACACAGGGTGTTCGCGATAATTTTTAGCAGCGTTCTTTTCGTAAAAGGTAAACATAAGAAGAAAAAAAAACAGAAGAGGAGATAGTATATTTTATTTACAATATGAATAAAACCAAATGACAAAAACCAAAGAGGAGGTAGTTGTTATTTTACTAACAATATGATAGCGTATCTCAGTTTTTTGTATTTTTAATATTTTTCCAGAAACAAAGGTGACCTTCACTTTTTTTAATGGAATGCTACATATTTTTTTACGTCATGTGAAAACGAACATTGAGAGGAGTTCAATAATGTAGTATACTATCGTCTTCAGGGTCATACAAGGGCAGAAATAATAGAAATATATTTAACATTTCGTAGTATTGTATTTACTAGTATGTTGTAGTGATAAGACTACATCTCCTGTTCAATTTGACTTCCGCTGAGTGTGCGAATGTGTATGTTTTGAACAGACAAGCTTATTCCTTTAGTTTCAGTACATTTGCGCGAAATAACCAGCCAAACCATACTTTATCATTATGTATCGTTATTTAGGAATAAGTGGATATGTTTAATATTTTTTACGAGTGTAATAAAAATAAGAGACGAAGTGAACTAGTGTACGAAGAAAGATATCCACAGACAGTATAACCAAGTGAAACTCAGTTTCTCCGCCTTAATAAATGTTTCAATGAAACAGGATCTGTAGTGGAGTCAAAACATCAGAGGATCCGAGAATCACTGTTTTCAAAAAATAAACAATTAGAAATACTTCTTCATTTTCAAGAAGATCGATCTACTTCGATAAGAAAAGTGGCCAGACTATATGATATTTCAATTG
>CM052142.1:3382183-3405556 GCA_028454255.1 Halictus ligatus | reverse complement strand
CTTTACGAGAATTTGTTATTTGCAAGATTTTGTTATTTACGAGATTTCTTTATTTACAAAATTTCGTTATTTTTGAGATTGTGTTATTTGCGAGATTTTTCTACCAATTTTCGCTTAGATAAAAATATTCATTCGATTATTTCCAGCGGAATCTTTTTAATTCCACTCGCTGTCCGCGACACAGTCTTCCGAGCATTTTCAGTATCGCATCGAATTCCGACGCGCACGCATAAAATCCGCAGTCCAATGATTAAACAGGCGTGTCGCCTAATTGGAACAAACCTCGTGCTCGTTTAATCACCGCGTTTAACGATCCGTCCTACTGCCTGATACAGCGATTGGGCACGTTTCTGACTTTCACTCGACGTTTTCGGAAACTGGTTGCGTCGATCCCGGTCGATCTATAGTCGAGATCTCTGACGACTGGAAGCTCAAGGTCTCTGGCAACCCCCCGCTACGATCGTACGTTCGATTCAAACCCTTTGCACTCGAACGACAACACTGAAATGCCTCCGAAAATAGCCACGACATAAAACGATTTTCGCGTCGCTGAAGTTGTTTGTATTTATTAACACTAAACCTACCAAGCACAAAACATATAAAAGTGCAAAATCTTATAAAAAGAAATTACTTAAACTTTGTACGATTTTCATTCTAATATCTGTTTAACACTAGATTTACGCAGCACTAAAAGTGTCCAGTTTGGATTAGTTTATAAAAATATCAAGAGCACATTCAGGCAGATGTCTAACAGCTTTTATCATAGTACATGTTCCAAGGAATAAATGTGTTAAATAAGTTATTCCTTGAAACATATACTATGATAAAAGCTGCTAATTTCTTAAATAAGCTTAATGTCTTAAATAAGTTTCCTATAAATGCATTTTTACAATCACAATAATTGTAAATTAACCCGTCATTTCGACAGGTACTGTAAATCTAGTGTTAAATAAAGAAGTCGATTCAGTAATTTCTTATGAAAACGTTTTTATAATTTCCATAATTGTGAAATACAGTGAATTCTCGATATATGTCAACAACACGGGACTGTCCAGCGTCGTGTATCGTCCTGGAGACATACCCGAGTCGTGTTATGTTTACTCGAGCTTCGGGGTATATCCCGTGGTAGTGGGGATAATTCCTCGACGTTTATCATCCAGTCCTTGGCGACATATATAGAGAAAACTGTAGAAAACCGGTCATTTTGACCGTGGCAGGTTTAGTGTTAAAAAATGCCACTTTGCTACGATGTCCAACCTAGATTAAGGGACCCAATTACTGTGGGGGTACCATTACTGTGTACCATATTCATTATACATATTTTTATAGCATAATGAATATTTAAAAATGAGATATTGAATCTTTTTCATTCAATAAGTTTAATATATATGTTATATATCTCTTTTTTTACTATTCATTATGCTTTAAGAATAAGTATAATTATTATGGGCACAGTAATTGGTACAAAAATAACAATTACATTTCGTGTTCGGCATGTCAAAACGAATAGAATGACGTAGATTATGTGTCGAAAGGAAGGGGGACGTTTTCTAAAATTCAGCTTCTATAATATATAATATATAGTAATACTTAATATATTTAATTGGTACCCCCACAGTATTTGGGTCCTTTACCCTATCATTGTTCGATTCCACTTTCTCTGGTTTGGAAATCGCGTGTGTAAAATAGTTTCGAGTGTGAAGGGTCGATCCTCGATCAGCGAGGCGGGTCTAGTCTAGTCTGTTCTACTTAATAGATAGCGGTTCTCAGATTTTCATAGAAACGATTTGCATCCGATCTAATTAACCCCTTAAGCACTGCACGCCACTATAGTGGCTTTCCGCGGAAAGCATCAGTTTGACCAATACGCCACTATAGCGGCTTTCCGTGGAAAGCATAGGTTCGAACGGCACGAACCACTTTAGTGGCTTTTATGCCGTCCACGGCCAGGGGCGTCGTACCTGGAAAACAGAGTTGCGGACAAGTGTGCCGTGCTTTAGAGGTTAACAACTAGCCTGCGGATTTTTCTACAAACACCGGCTTCGATAAAAATTTACTCTAGCATTCTTTTCGTAAAAAGAGATCTCACACGTTGATGCATTCGCAAAATTGGTACGCTTAAAATCCGCAGTCTAGGCGACAGTAGAACCGAGTAGCATCGCCGACAGTTCACTTGCAACGAACAATAGCCAGATCGTAGTTGGTTTGATATCGTTCATGCACCTCTGAGAGGTCCCCTACCTCGTCGGTAGAGGGTTAAAAGCGTTCGCGCCGGATCGAGCTCGCAAGGAAACTCGTGTGACTTTTCAACCGATCGCGCACCGTCCATCTGTGATAAGAAGACAGCGGACTTGATGCATTTATGAGAAAAACGATGGCAATTTAACGAAGGCATAATCATTAACCCTTTATATGCGAAGCTATTTTAACTCCAAAACAAAACATTTCTTCCGACCTAGAATATTGCCCTTCTATGTACTCTTTTTCACATTACACATACGAAAATGGTGCAACTTACTTGTACAATACCGAAATGTGTAGTAATTTATTGAATAAGAACAAAAATTTAATAATGTGAAAAATATTTTGAATAATGCTACAATAATTTTTCGTAGTGCTGTAATTTTTAGAGGCACCTTAACCTAAGGGTGAAAACGGTGAAAACTTTGGAAGGATTTAAAAAGACTGTTATATTATTCTCGAGCTATTAACCCTTTGCACTCGAAGCCATTTTAACTCCAAAACGAAGCATTTCTTCCGAACTAGAATATTTCGCTTCTATAGAGGGTGAGGCACTTAAAACCGACCACCTGAATAACTTGGTTACTATTGGTGATAGGAAAAAACGCATCAGGCCAAATTTATTTGGTGTCGAGGGGAAAAAGACGCATAAAGGGAGCCTGTGCTGTTATTGATCGACGCACACTTAAATGCATAATGCAATCATCAGTGGACGAACCTTCAGACACTGTCTTTCTGTGGCTGGTCATCGTTTTTTGCATCTGTTGTAGCAGATTATGTTGGATTGAAGTCACTGCTGAAGGTTCGCCCATTGATGATTGCATTATGCATTTAAGTGTGCGATGATCAATAGCAGCACAGGCTCCTTTTATGCGTTCCCGCATGTCCTTTTGCATCTATCGTAACAGATTATTTAGAATTCCAGCACATTGAATTTAATTGTATTACATTTTGAATCGACTCGGTTCGATTGCTTTAACAATAATGAAAATATCTCATTACGTAGCATTCATAGTGAATTTATATTCTTTCTCCTTGTTAATATTTATGACCTTGAATGACTTTGAACGACTATATCGTTGAAATTGTCTCGAGAAGAGCTACGATCGTAGGAGTTCAAAAATATGTAGTTCCATTTAAAAAAAACAGAGATGACCTTCGTATCTCCTTGACGCCTCCACCTATCAAAGAACTAGTAACGTCGGATAATCATCCCTTCGATACCAAATAATTTTGACCTGATGCGTTTTTTCCTATCACCAATAGCAACCAAGTTATTCAGGTGGTCGGTTTTAAGTGTCTCACCCCCTGTATATTTTTTCTCATTTGGAACATACGAAAATGGGGCCAACGTACTCGTACAATACTGAAGTGTTTAGTAATTCGTTGAATACAAACAAATTTAATAATGTGAAAAATATTTCGAATAACAATAATACAGCAATTTTTAGTGGCGCCTTGCAGTCGCCATTCGAGTGCCAAGGGTTAAGCCATATTATGAAAGAAAATGAATTTCCGTGGTGCCTCCAGTTTGTTGCAATTCAGATGGAACGTTTTTATCTTGCGTCAAGACCCGCTGTCTGATAATCACAAGTACAGGAAGAAATTTCAGCGATTGAGGATCCATTCGATCCGAAAACGCGTGATCCGGTGCGAACGCCTAGCGGGCAGACTCGCCCTAGACGAATGCCTAGTGGGATATCGCAGTTCGATTCGCAGATCGAGATGCGTCGAGATCGAGATCCAGCTCCCCGGAGGCCTTGGCCCGTGCGATTTCTTCTCTCTTCCTCTTCAAGCTTCTTTTCTGTCGTTTCCAGCACGATCTCGAACCTCGAATCTCGTCCGAAATCCCTCTCGAAAACGAGATTCTCTCTTTCTCTCTCTTTTTCTCTCTCGAATCCTGGATCCTTTTCGCGGGATTCCAGGCTGCTTCAAGACCGGGATCAAGATCCCCCGAGGATCCCTGTGCAGCGGTTTCTGGAACGCATCTCGATCGCGCTAATCCCCGGGGACGATCGATCTCGATCGATCTCGTCTTTTATCGGTTCTCCGGACTATACTTTATCTCTCTCTCTATCTATCTCTCTTTCTCTCCGTTTCAACGTCCTTCGATCCCATCCCCTAAATCGGATCGCCGCCTCTGTGTGCTCTAATCTAGCTGTGGAAAACTATGTCGCGTGGAAAAAGCTCTCCCACTCTCTATTAACCGAACCAACGTTTCTCCGAATCCCAAGCGATTAAAAATCCTCCCTCTTGCCTCTTTGCCCCCTACGGTTCTCTCTCTTTCTCTCTCTCTTTCTCCGTTTGTCTGTCCGAGAATTACACAATTTTGCCAACCATGATTGTCTGCCGATCTCACTGAAAAAAACGCTCTGCGTGCTCCAGGTCGGAGCACGAAGAAGGGCGACGGCTCTCAGGTGAAGGAATCGACCGACAGCAGCACAACGATCGAGGACGATGACGTTAAAGGTAGGAGACCCAGAACCTCCTCATTCTCTCTCTCTCTCTCTCTCTCTCTCTCTCTATCTCTCTCGCTCTCTCTCTCTCTCACTCTCACTCTCAATCTCTTTCTTTCTCTTTCTCTCTTTCTGAACCTCTGTCTGTCTCTCTTAGATCATTCTAGCATCCCCGCGTTATCCCATTAGGGGAACACGATCCCTGGATCCGTCGGGGACGTCTGCGCGATTTTTGTTTGCTCTTTTTACTCGATAAATCGCGACCATCGAACCACCCAAGAATCACGAACTTTAGGCTCTGGCTGCACCGGGAGAGGTGCCCTTCATCGGGATCCTGACGATCTCTCCTGGAACCGGAGAGATCGGTGATTGTGTACATACTCCACTTCGCCGGAAAGTAGATCTGCGGATTTTCATGGACCACCCGGGGAGATCTAGCGAGATCGTTGCCCGCGATCTCGTTCGACGAACCGAGGGTTCCAACGGAGAACTCTAATTTTCTCTTGTCTCGACTTTTCCCTATTTTCCTCTGGCCTCTTCTCTGTTTTCTACGAACGACGACCGGTTGACCCTTTCACCGCTGTGATTTCTAACCTAAAAGTTACATAATATGCGAATCATTGCTGCGGTGAAAATATTAATCGAATTGTTAACCCCTTGTACTATAATATCTAGTCAGATAGGTCTTCGAGAAAAGTCTTCAGGCGGTGAAGACTTCGAACAGAATTTTCGAAATGTGTGCATTATTAACCCATTTGCATCATTAGCGTATATGTACGCTCAATTTTCCTGGCCACTATACGTACGCTCTAACACTATATAGTACGCTCAATTTATTTTTTCTTACAATGTTGAAATAGGAAGTTCTTTTACTTGTAGTCATTTTTGTACTTAAATATTAAAACATAGTTCGATGATAAAGACCTTCTTTTCTCCTTCTTTTTTGCTTATGATGCTAATGGGTGAATTCCCTTTAAATTGAAATGAAATTCTATTTTATCGTAGTCATTGTTTTACCATTACAGAACACGTGGATATACTATGAATACAATTTTTCTATTTTGGTAAGACATGGGAACACTCCCCCCACCTTTCGACGCGGGACTTACGTCATTCTCTGCGTTTTGACATGCTGAACACGAAATGTACTTGTCATTTTTGGCGGAAATGAATAGTTTTCGAGATATTCGCGAAAAACTAACGCTACTAATACATGAATCCTGCATGTACCTACGCGTCCGTGACGTTAGCATACGCGTCCGTATGCAGCATAGAGCCCCCTCTTTTTGAAACTTTTTGAAATTTTTAGAAAGGTGTTTTCTTTATAGAATATAGAGAAGTCTTTAACGTGTATACACGTTAATCCAAAACTCTATCGCGGTGCGGTTAACGTTAATGAATTGTCAATTTATTATCGAATAAAAATATAATTCTTTCTCATTTTGCTTTACTTTTTTCGTCAAATTTATAATAGCAGAATTTGGCCAGCGTTCGACGTGTATATTCGTCACACGTAAGGGATTTTTAAAATTAAACTCCGCAGTTAACTGGTTAAAAAATTGAAGGTCACCTTCATATCATACGCCATTGTGTTGCGTATAAAAAAATACTACTTTTTCCTGTTTCATCTTTTCTAATATTTGCTATTTACTAGACAAACGCTGGCTCGCTATTACTAAATAGCGTGAACATACTGTACAGAGAAATCACCGTAGTGGCGGTACTTTTTCGCGAATATCCCGAAAACCATTCATTTGCGCCAAAAATAACAATTACATTTCGTGTCCGGCACGTGGAAACGAATAGAATGACGCAGATCATGTGTCGAAAGGAAGGGGGACGTTTTCTAACATTCAGCCTCTATTTTTCCCAGTGGATTACAGGTATCAAAGAAGTTCTAATCATGGTAATCACAAAATAAATTGTAGCACAAACGGGTTAATAATGCGAACACGTAATTTTCGCAGTGAAAGGGTTAACGATCGAGAACATGCAAGCCTCTGTTATGAAAATCCGCAGTCCACTGTTTCTCGAAAGAAGACACTAGAAACATAGTCTAGCAGTAGTTTCGTCCAATTCACACTTTTTGCTTCAGACTTGCAGCATAAGAGGGCAGAGCGGAACACTATTGACCGTTCCGCGCTCGAATCCACTAAACAATCGCCATACCATTGTTCGATAATAAATAACGCGGATTTTTGAACGGGTCAGAGGCCGTCTATTCCGGTGCAAAGACTATGATTTGAGACTGTGAACAGTGTCTCGGCGACGTTCTTTCGAAAAGCTGTTTTGAAAGAAGATACGGAGTTTGTGGAAGGAAGAAGCCCCATTATCTCTGTACATAAAGTGCATTATATTGTTCGAACGGGATCAACGAGACCAGCAGGTTCTCGCGTGCTTGTACCCTATACTCCAACCCCCACCAGCCCCCGTTTCGGCCTAACTCCCAGGTTAGGGGAACCCTTGTTTTCGGTCCCCCTAGACACTTTAGACGCAACGATATCACGGGCAGAGAGCATTTGCGCGCGCATATCGGCCTATTATTAGAGAGATAGTACACCCGTGCTCACGTGCAAATCGATCGTTGGACAATAGCTCGTGCAGCTAAGTATCTACCTCGTTGCTTCGCCTCTTGCCTTGCCCCCTCCCCTAGAACCTGTCTCGACTTCTACTTGCCCCTGTCCTGCGAACCCGTGACCCCGTTACCGAGTCCCATTCTCATCCGTCAACCCTCACCGTTGCACAGGTTGCCCTCCCGAAGTTTGTCCAGGACATTTACAGGAAAATCTGGACAGGTTCGAGGGAGCTACCTGAACAGTCCAGGCTGGTCCTTGGATCGAGGGATCTACGACTCGTCTCCGAGCTTCTGATCTTCCACCTTGGGCCCTAACTCCGTGACTCTTGAACTCGCATCGAAGGTTTCGATCCGATTGAAACTCTTGCAACGAGGTACAGTGAGTTCTCGATATATGTCAACAAAACACGGGTCTTGCCAGCGTCATGTATCGTACAGGAGGCGTTCTCGAACCGTGATGTGTTCACTCGAGCTTCGGGACACCTCAAAGGATATATCTCGCGACAGTGAGGATAATTCCGCGACAATTATCGTACAGGCCTTGGCGACATGTACAGAGAAATCACTGTACGGTGCATTCTAGACATACAGTGTGTTCGCGATAATTTGTACCAGCGTTTTTTCCATAAAAAGTAAACATTAGAAAAAAAAAACAGAAGAGGAGATAGTTGTAGTATATTTTATTCGCAATATGATAGCGCATCTGAGTTTTTTGTATTTTTAATATTTTTCCAGAAACAAAGGTGACCTTCACTTTTTTTAATGGAGTGCTATATATTTGTTCACGTCAAGTGAAAACGAACATTGAGAGGAGTTCAATCATGTAGTATACTATGGTCTTCAGAGTCATACAAGGGCAGAAATAATAGAAGTAAATTTAACATTTCGTAGTATTGTATTTACTAGTATGTTGTAATGATAAGACCAGATCTCGTGTTCAATGTGACTTTCGCTGCCTGTGTGTTTATGTTTTGAAAAGACAAGCTTATTCCTTTAGTTTCAGTACATTTGCGCGAAATAACCAGCCAAACCATACTTTATCATTATATATCGTTATTTTACGCAGGAAAAAGTGGATATGTTTAATATTTTTTACGAGTGTAATAAAAATAAGAGACGAAGTGAACTAGTGTAAGAAGAAAGATATGAACAGACAGTATAACCAAGTGAAACTCAGTTTCTCCGTCTTAATAAACGTTTCAATGAAACAGGATCTGTAGCAGAGTCAAAACATCAGAGGATCCGAGAATCACTGTTTTCAAAAAGTAAACAATTAGAAATACTTCTTCATTTTCAAGAAAATCCATCTACTTCGACAAGAAAAGTGGCCAGACTATGTGATATTTCAATTGCATCAACACATAAAGTTCTATAATTGTACGATTACAAACCTTTCAAATATCAAAAAGTACAAAGCCTCCAAGAATCTGATTATTCTACGACGTACTGAATTTTGTAATTGATTCCTAACAAATTACTTGAACGATACCAATTTTTATAGAAACATATTATGGACAGATGAATCCAGTTTTGACAATAACATCACGTGTAATCGACATAATGCTCACTTTTAGACGAGCGAGAATCCGAAATTGAAAAAACAGACAAATTTCCAAGTACAATTCAGAACAAATGCTTGGCGTGGAATGATTGATAACATTTTACTAGGTCCATATTGTTACACTGGAATTCTAAATGGAAATAAGTATCTACAATTTCTAAATTGTAAATTTCAAAATTACTGGTAACCACTGCCATTGTTTCTTTCACGAGACATATACTTCCAACAAGTCAGGGCTCCTCCTCATAATTGTAGGTCGGTAAACCATTTTTTACATTATATGTTTAACGATAAATGGATCGGAACGTACGGATCTATAAAATGGCCTGCAAGGTCCCCCGATTTGTCACCACTAGATTTCTCTTTTGTGGGGACATATTAAAGATATTGTTTACACACACACACTACACCACTGGGAAATTTGGACGACTTGCAAACTCAGATAAAAGAAGCCTATGCATCCATATCTAGTGCAACATTAGCAGAAACTACCAGGAATGCAGTCAGCAGAACTCAGTTATGCATTCTTGCTAATGGAAGTCACGTTGAACACGAGATGTAGTCTTATCGCTACAACATACTAGTAATAACAATATTACAAAATGTTAAATCCATTTCTTTTATTTCTGCCCTTGTATGACCCTGACGTCCCTAGTATACTACATGGTTGAATTCGTCTCAATGGCCGTTTTCATTCGACGGAAACAAATATATCCCACGGACATGGGTCTGCTTATTTTTCCTCTACATTCACCAGGAAAAGTTTAATAAAAATCAACAACCACTGTGACTTCTCCTCGCAAGAAAAATTCTTCGACTTCTAGAATGATTTGCTAAATCCATTTCTTTTATTTTTACCCTTGTATGACCCTGAAGTCCATAGTATACTGCATAGTTGACCTCGTCTCAATGTCCGTTTTCATTTGACGTAAGCAAATATGCAGCACTCCGTATAAAGAATGAAGGTCACCTTTGTTTCTAGAAAAATATTAAATATACAAAAAATTGAGATTATTAATTGCTAATAAAATTTACAACTATACTACTACAACTACCTCCTCTTCGGTTTTTTCTTAACGTTTACCTTTTACGGAAAAAACGCTGCTACAAATTATCGCGAACACCCAGTATGTCAACAACACGGGTCTTGCCAACGTGATGTATCGTCCAGTAGTGGGGATAATTCCGGGATCTTTATCGTCGAGTCTCTGGCGACATATATAGAGAAATCACTGTGGCCAAAATTTGTCTGATCAGTTCTGGCAAAGCGTCGCGATTTGGGGTTCAAGGGGGGACGAAGAAGAACCGGAAGAGGGGTGGTTGAAAACGAAGAAGGACCAGCCCCGTTGTTCGCGTTTGGCGACCGTGCGGAGGTTCGTCGATTCGACGGCATTTCGCGTTTTTCCTCGCGGCTAAAAATACAAGAACCACCACCGAGTCTGCTCGTTTTTATGGCGGACAGGTGCGATCAAACGAACTGGTGATACGAGGACCAATCGATACCGACATAAACATCCAGCCATCGTGACGCGGTAATTCTGTCGCTTTGTGAGACCTCTCAGGCGAACACCACGGTTTTTCCTTTTTCTATTTTTCCCCTTTTTACCCAGAAAAGAGCCTCTGCACTTCGGACACTGATCGCGAACGGCTCTCCGCGATTTCGACCACGCACAGTGGACCTTTTCGTCGATTTGGCTGGCCAAAATTATTTTTAATGTTTAGTGATCCAAAATTAGTGTTTTCAAATTGCATATAATACCATCTTTCATTTGTTTAACACCGAGTCTACCACCGCCGGTCAAAATGACCGGTACCAGATTTTATTTTACAATTACTGACATTGTAAAGATGCTTTCGCGGCAAATGATTGAATAGATGTATTTATGAGAGCATGTATTGTAATACGAACCGTATAAAATCCAAATGAATTCTATATCGTCTTTTTTATAAGGCAATATGTATTAGTTACTCTTAAGAGACTCGGTAGGTGTAGTGTTAAGTATTTTGAAAACATTTTTTAATACTTTTTCCATGTTTTCAATATTTTCAATATTTTAAAAGAAAAGTGTACAACTTACTTGAAACATATAAAAACTGTCTCATCGAATTTTAGCAGCAAGACACCTACTGCGTAAATCTGTAACGTTCGATAAAGTACAGCACTTCGTGGGCACCCGAGTAATAAAAAAATATATTACCTCATTACCACCCATATATTGAACTACAGCAACCAATCAAAATTTTACACTTTAGGTAACATTTTTGAAATCGACTTTTGGCCAGCTAAATCGATCAAAAAGACCACTGTGCGACGAGTCGCGAACGCGTTGCTTAGTATCGCGGAAACAGTTCGGATCCCGAGACGTCGCATAGTGGTTCAGAATCAGAAAATAGGTGGACAAAATTCATGTCTTTCAACAATGCAGTATTTATTATAAAAAAAAAAGTCTAAAAAATTCTTGAGAAAGATTTGAGGGGGTTAATCTACCCTTATGGAGGCTGTTTTATCCGGTGTAAAAATTCTCTGATCGATTTCAAACATAATTTTAGACAAATAATGTTAGACAAACATATCCACGAAACTGTATAACTAAAGAGTGATTGTTAATGAAATCAACAAAAGTTTACATTTCATAATTATACAGAATGGAGCTCTAAAAATTAATTCCATGAAATTTTGTTTAGTTGGATGTGTTTTACACATTCATATATAATTTATTAACAATTCTTTACTTGTTCAATGATACAATAATTTTTAGTGACGCCTTACAGTCGCCATTCGAGTGTTAAAGGTTAACGCAACGAAGTTGACCTTCAAACGACCTTAACGCGTTCACCCCCGAGTAAACTAATACCACCAAGTTATGCCCCACTCGGCATCGTTCTTATCTGAAATATTTTTTGGTAGAACTAACAATAGCGAAGAAATCAACACGTCAAAATCGGGTGAGACACCCTGTATATGCACGCCCGCAGTCTAACGACGCCGCTGGTCCTCGAAATAGGACCCGACCAAAGGTACCATTATTCGTGCCATTAATAATTATAGCTGCGTAGATAATAATACGGCAAGGGTTGATAGCCAGCTCAGATTTAACGAACTCGACCGAGAAGGGGCAGAAGAACCGAACTGTTTCCGGTGGCCGATAGCTGCGATCAATATAGCTGTCGATCGAACGAACCTCCGCGACCATAATCGCCGTATAGTCTCCGTCTCAGTCTGCAATGTAGAGCTTTGCTCACCGAATTCGCTACAATAACTCCCGCGGACCTTTGTAGTCGTTGTATGGTGTACTTTCTATCTCTCTCTTTCTTTCTTTCTTTCTCTCTCTCTCTCTCTCTCTCTCTCTCTCTCTCTCTCTCTCTCTCTGTCTCTCCCTCTTTCTCTCTCTCTCTGACTAAACGGATAATCACCATCGGTGAATCTAACTATTTATCGGGGGCCAACGATGGGTATACTAAACAAAATAGGCACCTTATTAACACTGGAACAGTAAAAGTATCATCACAACAATTGTACGATAAACAATCAGAAATCCGTCGTTTTGACGGGTCTCGGGATTGTTGGAATACTAACATTTTCTCCTGTAAAATAACATGATCGGTCTGCGAATTTTTATGCTAGAACCTGTGAAAAACACACAGTGGAATGACTAATTTAATTTATTAGGGTAAGGAACCCCAGTACTGCGGGGGTACCAATTACTGTGTATTGATTACACTTATTTTTAAAGCGTAATGAATATTGAAAAAGAGATATATAACATCTACATTAACTAATTTTAATGGAAAAATTGAATATCTCTTTTTTTCATATTCATTATGCTTTAATTAATATACGAACAGTAATTGGTACCCCCGCAGTAGTTGGTAGTGGTTATCCCTGACCCTGGTCACAGAAATAAAGAATTTTGCGTTTTTGCGAATTCTGTTAAATTTTTGCAGAGAAATTCGTGGTCCGAGAATAAGAAAAAATTGGGTAGAACAAACGAGGTTCTACTGTTGTGTGGGAAACGCGTTTTCCCACATAAGCAATAAATAAATTCGCGGCAGACACAGAGACAGACAACACGCAAAACACGCGCAACACCCCCGAGCAGAATTGTACGATACATAAGCCTCGCCAGAGCAGCTGCTGCGCAACCACAACGAGCAACAAAATGTTTGTTTGAAAACAAAACAACGATGCTCACAAATCCATAACACGTAGCCGTCGTCTAGGAACGCACGCTATTAAAAATACATCCTCCCGAGACACTCGAAGACCGATAGAATTTCGAGCAGCATCCGAATCTGGATTTGCAAATTGTAGTGCCAGTTAGTGCAGTCGTCGATTAGTTAAGATAGCTGAGTTAGGCTCGGTGCTAGATCTCTAGTCCGTGTTAGTAGCATAATTAACACGCTGTGAGCATTTTTCTTTCCCAGAGTATAGACACCGGGTGCTGCCGTCGAAATTAGGTGACTCTCTCCTGACACGATAGCAGACTGGCCGGAAAGTCTTTGTCAAATTGAAACGGACACAGTGAATTCTCGATATATGTCAACAACACGGTTCTTAGAAGTGTCAAGTATCGCACAGGAGACATACCCGAGCCGTGTTATGTCTACTCGAGCTTCGGGGCCCCTCACAGGATATATCCCACGGTAGTGGGGATAATTCCGCGACGTTTATCATCCAGGACTTGGCGACATATATCGAGAAATCACTGTAACACGTATGTACTCTGTGTGCCTCACAAGAAATTCAGCAGAAATGCGGCTGTGAGCCGTTCTATTAGGTCATTCCTCACGCATTTTCGGTTCTAGCCGAATTGTTGGTTAAATTGTGTGACGTCAAAGCGCCTAACCATTGGGTGCGAGGACCTCTCTTGACCCTGTGCTGGTCTCGAGGGACTTCTTGTGAGGCGGGAACAGTTATGTGCGAATTAATGCGAGCAAACCAATATTTTTAATGTCTTATTAGTTTTTTAAAGTTGGCAAGATGACAATGGTTTCGGCCATTTTGTTGTACGTTTGATGAACTGGTCTGTGCTGACCTGTTGGGAGGTATTGACGTGTGGAATTATGTAATAATTTGTAACTTATGTAATTTGACAAAATGATTCATTCATTGATGATTCATTTGACTTTCTTGTGTTTTTTTTTTGTAATTTGTTTGTGGACTTATTCACTAGGGACACGCCAATACCTCTCAACAAATCAGCACAGACTGGTTCATCAAACGCACAACAAAATGGCCGCTACCACTGACACGGTTGCCAACTTTATAAAATTAATAGGACGTTAAAAATATTGGTGCGTTCACGTAAATTCGCACACTACCGCATGTCTGTTCGACTCGGACACCTAGCATCTCACAGCGACAGAGAAAACATAATTTCTCAGACTTTCCGGCTGATCTGATGTTGTACCTCGTTGCGAAATATTTAACAGACCCGGTCTCACACAATCATTCTTCCACCCAGACCTCTCCCTCTCTGGCACTTAGGATCGAGAGCGATTAGGATCTCGCGCCGTTTTCGGTCTTCGCGCTCGCGCTTGCGATTATTGTTTCTCCGTGTTAACTCGTGGGCAAGGTAGCCGTAGACGCGAGGGAAATCGATGAAACGGTTCAGGGGATGATCGATCAGGGAATTTTTCGTGAGATTTTTCGCGAGGGCGGAGCAGTCTCCGCGTGGGCGAAACGTGGGAGCAAGTAGTACGAGCTCGAATTGGTCAGACACGCGGTAGGATCGACGTGTTCGCCAATTCGATGGACTCTCGAATCGGCGAGAGCCGGAATCGCGGCGACCACCACCGTCTCTCTTTTTGTCACTCTCTTTTGTCTCTTTCTCTCTCTCTCTCTCTCTCTCTATATATATATATATATATTTATATATTTATATAGTCCCGTGTGCACCTTTGTTCGATTATCGTGGCACAAAGTTTTCACCGCTACTCGAAAATTCGTCGGAGAAGATGTTTCTTGATCAAAAAGCGCTGGAGAACCAATCGAATTCTCCGAACTTCATCAGGGACCAGTAGTCATTGACGAAGCGATGGCAGAATTTTTTTCCAACTGGAAAATTAATAAATTAATTAATTCCATTCCGTAACGCACAGTCCTCCGATGAATCTAAATGTTTCGATACAAGAAACAATAAAAACTAATCTCGCGCGTGTACCGGCGTCCCTGAAGAGGTTGATTCGAACCGCATCAGAGCGATTACTATACTGTGAATCTTGCGCGCATCTATAGCAAAACAAACTAGATGGAAAATGAAACTGGAAGCGTCGGTAAATTGTGCGAACAGAGTTTTGTCTGTGCTAAAATTCTCAGCGGGAGAAGAGAATCTTCTGTCAAATGATAAACATTTTATTTCGCGTAAAGACGCGCGGTATAGTAATCGCAGAGAGTAACCGCGAACTTTAGTAATTAGTAATCACGTTCGAACCTTTGGGAAACGAGATCGAGATAAGACAATCGACGGACCTTCGAAGGTGCAACTTGTTTTTCGGTAGGGTGTGTTTACAGATTTTCAAGGAACTTTGCAAAGTTCGCAAACTGCGAATGCGCTTTGGTCGTGGAAAGATCGAGTAGCGCGCGACGAATATAGATCGATCGATCTGGCGCACAGCTTTCTCGCTTCTTTTTTTCAGAGCGATCGTCGCCGATCTTTCTCACTTTCTCTTCTCGCTTAGTTTCTAGTCTGCTAACCGGGCCGAGGCGAGCTGATGCACTGCTTTCGTTGTCGTGTTTGCTTGCAATTAACACTAGAACTACCAAATTATCTCGTTCGCATCTGTTAACCCCTTGTAGTATAATATCGTGACAGACTCGTGACTAAGACTTCGAACAGAATTTTCGAAATATGTATATTATTAATTCCCTTCAAATTGAAATAAAATTCTATTTTATCCTAGTCAATATTTAGCCATTCCGCAATACGGGGTTATACAATAAATATAAATTTTCTATTTTTCTCAGTAAATTATAGGCATCGAAGAAGTTCTAATAATTGCAATCGTTAAGTAAATTGTAGTGCAAGGGGTTAAGATCGCTGCGATGCATTTGTCGATGCATTTTCTATTCCTCGCGACCAGGGACTAAAAATAACAGTTGTTTAAAAATTTTATACGGTTAGAATCATTAATAAACAGTCGATTATTATTGAAATTCAAGATAATCTACGCTAAACATAAAGGAAAATATTCGAAGAACAAAATGATCAAAAAATATCGATTTCTATACTTTTAGGTTACAAATAACACTTATTAGTGTCCAAGAAATTGGATTCTCGTCGATAATTTTATCAATGCGAGAAGTTCACTTCGATCACTCATAACAGTTATCAATGGGAGATGTTCATTTCGATCACTCATAAGAGTTAAAGATGAGAGAAATTCATTTCGATCATTCATAACAGTTATCAATGGGAAAAGTTCATTTCGATCAGTCATAACAATTATCAATTGGAAAAGTTCATTTCAATCACTCATAACAGTTATCGATGAGAGAAGTTCATGTGGATCATTCATAATAGTTATCAATTGGAGGAGTTCATTTCGATCACTCATAACAGTTATCAATGAGAAAACTTCATTTCGATCACTCATAACAGTTATCAATGAAAAAAGTACATTTCGATTACTCATAACAGTTATCAATGAGAGAAGTTCATTGCGCTTGTTCATAATAATTATTTGTGAGAAAATTCATTTTAGTTGCTTATTTTATTACTGTGTTGTCTACTCTTTTTTGGATGGAGCAAGCTTGTGAAACTCATTGAGAAGGTTTCGTACTAAAAGACGAATCATCAGACCATAAGTACAACACTAAATGTGGAAAACAATTTTACAAAATTTTTTCAACTGGGAAAATCAGAAATATAGATTCCTGTATTTATCAAAACTAGCGTGCATAATCCACGCTGTGCCGGCAACTTAGATTGGCGTTCAACGTACCTTTTCTGCTCTAAAATTAACGTTAGATGATTTGCGCTTTAATTTGTCAGGAAAAAATATGGAAAAAGTCATGTTTGTCACATTCAATTTTGATTATAGCAATTCATTTTATGAATAAAAGATGTATTAAATAATTGTTTGTCTACCATTTGAAAGTTGTACTATTTAATAATAACTATTACAAATTTCCTTCATCAATAACTGTTATGAGCGATTGAAATGAACTTCTCTGATTGATAACTGTTATGAGCGATCGGAATAAATGTCTCTTATCGATATCCGTTATGAATGAACGAAATAAATTTCTCTGAGTGATAACTGTTATGAGTGACCTAAATGAATTTCTCTCAAGGATACCTGCTTTGAGCAATCGAAACAGTTTTTCTTCATCGATAACAGTTATCTTGGAGGATCCAATTTTTTGGACACTAATAACTGGTATTTGTAACAACATTTTCTGTTATTTATAATCATTATTTGTAACCAATACGATTTTAGTCGATAAAATTCTTGTTATTCCATGACTTTTTTCTTTTTGGTTATAACTGTTACGGTCCCTCGCTCGCAACCGATTTAGAAAATGTTTAAGTCCGGACATTCCTGTTTGTATGTATGTATATTTCTAAAAAGAAGTAACACGTAGAATCACTGTTAGCGTACCGTAGATCTAGTGTTAAGAATGTTTGCCATAATGACGCCCGGTTGGCAGGTGACAGGGAGCTTTTAATCCCTCGGAGATCCTTGTGTCCCGAAGATAGCTCGATCGCAACAATTTTTGCTAGTTTCTTCGTAGTTCGAGTCTAGAAATCGCTGAACAAAAGGATCTCCGTGTTTTTTGCCGGCGTTTCAAACTTTTCCCGCGCTTCTCAGACTCGCGTTCTCATTCTCATCGGTAGCGATTAGCGAGCTAGAGCGTGTTTAGATTAGCTTATAAGCGATCACCGTCGGCGAGCGGAAAGCTGTTTCTTTCTTTCTCCGTGATGTTTCTTCGAACCTTTTCTCTTATTTCTTTGTTTTCATTGACTGTCTTTTTCGAAACTCAAAACACGGTCGTCCACAGTGCACCCAGACACTCACAGAAGATATGTCTCCCCAGCAAGCACGCTGCTCGTGCCTTGGAAATGTTAGCCAAAGATTCTCTCCTTGTACGTCTCTCTCTCTCTCTCTCACTCTCTTACTCTCTCTCTCTTGGTATTACACTCTCTGTATCTCTGTTTCTTTCTGGTCCCGTTCCCATTTGTGCATCGACAACGCAGTCTAGCCACACGGGAACGAAACCACCATCACCTTGTCAGTTACTTAGGTCTGTACACTCGCGCGCATACACGCGTGCACGTACAGAGAGAGAGAGACACACACATACACACACACACACACAAACGATCATAAGAGTCTCTCTTTCACCGGCACGAAACACGTCGACACGATTTACCGTCACATCGGTGTTATGGATTTATGAACACCACCCCCATTTCTTCGTTTCACTCTATATCTCACTTTTTCTCTCTCTCTCTCTCTCTCTCTCACTCTCTCTCTCTCTCTCTCTCTCTCTCTCCGACTGTCTATTTCTCTATCTCTGTCTCTGTCTGTATTTGGAAAGCTTGCAGCGGCTAGAACCCTTGAAAATGTCCTGCTTGCAGCCTAGAGTTGCATGCTGCATCGGTACCATCGCTTGTGCATGCTGGTGCATTCACCACTCCCTTGGATTACGATGAAAAAATCGAATTATGTCGCGGGACCATTGTTCACACTATCGGTTTCGTCCCAGATTTTTCTCACATTTTTTCTATTTCCGGAATTCTGACAGCGAAGACTATCGGTGTTCCAAGTCCTCTAGGTTGATGGAACATTTCTAGATCTGTACGAAAGATCTCCGAAACATGTTAGATCTATAGACCTCTAAAGCTCCGTATAAGGGACTCCAAAGCTTGTTAGATTTCTATAAGGGCCAGGAAAGCTTGATAGATTCTGTATAAGGGGCTCCAAAGCTTGGTAGACTCCACATAAGGGCCTCCAAAGCTTGGTAGACTCAGTATGAGGGCCTCCAAAGCTTGGTAAACTTCATATAAGGGCCTCCAAAGCTTGGTAGATTCCATATAAGGGCCTCCAAAGCTTGGTAGATTCTGTGTAAGGGTCCCCAAAGCTTGGTAGACTCCATATAAGGGCCTCCAAAGCTTGGTAGATTTGATGTAATGGCCCCCAAAGCTTGGTAAACTCCATATAAGGGCCTCCAAAGCTTGGTAGATTCTGTGTAAGGGCCCCCAAAGCTTGGTAGACTCTGTACAAGGGCCTCCAAAGCTTGGTAGATTCTGTGTAAAGGTCTCCGAAGCTTGGTAGATTCCTATAAAGGCCAGAAAAGCTTGGTACACTCCGTATAAGGGCCTCCAAAGCTTGGTGTACTCCGTATAAGGGCTTCCATAGCTTGTTAGATTCAATATAAGGGCTTCCATAGCTTGTTAGACTCAGTATAAGGACCTCCAAATCTTGGTGGACTTTCACAAAGGTCTGCGAATATTGGTAATATTAGACTGTAGGAATGATCTCTGGACTTCTATAAGAGTTTTGTCCGAAACTGATACCGGTATCTCCAGTTTGATAGACGCACGGGGAAAATCGATTAATTCTATGAAACGACCGGTAGTGTGAAAACCGGTTGAGCGATCTCCGATTGAAATTGCACGCGCGTCCCTCGACGTTACCCAAGGAGTGCCCGCAAACCCCGAGATCCCAGAGTCCTAATTTTTCCGGGAAACTTGGATGCAGCCACCGAAGACGCTGGCAAAACGCCCGATCGAACGTGTCCACCGTTGAAACTGCACCCTCCAGCACTCGGTGCCTTGGCCTGTTACCCCTTTCATCCCTTTCTTTCTTTCTTTCTTTCCTCGTCCCCGTCCCCGACCCCTTCACCGTTCCCGTTTCCCCCTTTTTTAATTGGGACCCGGTGATATCAGAGTGATTATCGAGCCGGCTCGGCCGCGGGAACTCGCCGATCGATACCGTCGTCGTCCAGCAATAATATCGCCATTGTTGCGCAAAACAAGCTGGAATAATTGCGAGGGGGAAGTCGCAAGCCCGAGGATTCACGAAACTCCCTTTCATCGGGGAAAAGAGTCCGCGGAACGAACCTCGGAGAGAGCACCGGAACCGTTGAAAACGCAACGGATATACTCCGAACAAAGGCTTCCAAAGCTTGGTAGTCTCCATAACTGGGCCTCCAAAGCTTGGTGAACCCATATAAGGGCCGCCGAAGCTTGGTAGATTCTATGTAAGGACCTCGAAACCTTGGTAGACTCCGTATAAGGGCCTCCAAAGCTTGGTAGACTCCATATAGGGGACTCCAAAGCTTGGCAGATTCCATATAAGGGCCTCCAAAGCTTGGTAGACTCCGTATAGGGGCCTCCAAAGTTTGATGGACTCCGTATAAGGGTCTCCAAAACTTGGTAGATTCCATATAAGGGTCCCGAAAGCTTGATAGACTCCATATAGGGGACTCCAAAGCTTGGCAGATTCCATATAAGGGCCTCCAAAGCTTGGTACGCTTCATGTAAATGCTGCCAAAGTTTGTTAGAGTCAGTATAAGGGCCTTTAATGCTTGGTAGAATCAATATACGGTCCTCCAAAGCTTGATCGACTCCATATAAGGGCCTCCAAAGATTGTTGGACTCCATATAAGGGCCTCCAAAGATTGTTGGACTCCATATAAGGGCCTCCAAAGATTGGTGAATTCTTATAAAGGCCTGCAAAACTTGGCTGATTCCGTATAAGAGCCTCCAAAGCTTGGGGGATTCTGTGTAAAGGCCTCCAAAGCTTGGTAAATTCCGATAAGGGTCTCCAAAGCTTGGTAGACTCCGTATAAGGGCCTCCAAAGCTTGGTACACTCCGTATGGGGGCCTCCAAAGCTTGATGGACTCCGTATAAGGGTCTCCAATGCTTGGTAGATTCCTAATCAGGGCCTCCAAAGCTTGATAGACTCTATATAGGGGACTCCAAAGCTTGGCAGATTTTATATAAGGGCCTCCAAAGCTTGTTAGACTCCATATAAGGGCCTCCAAAGATTGGTGGACTCCTATAAAGTCCTGCAAAACTTGGTTGATTCCGTATAAGGGCCTGCAAAACTTGGTGCACTCCGTATAAGAGCCACCAAAGGTTGGTAAACCCATATAAGGGCCTCCGAAGCTTGGTAGATTCTGTGTGAGGGTCTCCAAAACTTGGTAGCCCTGTATAAGGGCTACTCGATATACCATTAATCCGCGGTCAACAATGAACCGCGAAGATCGTTGTCGCGGATTTTCAAGCGCGATTTTCTGAGAGCGGTATCGATCCCGCGACGACCGGACAACCGAGCCCTTCCCGCCCCTGACTCCAGTCTTTATTGTTTAACTTGTTCGGCTTCTTTTTCTTCTTGTTTCCCGAACGACTTACCCCCTCCACTCTCCCCTTTCTCTCTATCTATCTATTTATCTATCACTTTTTCTCTCTCTCTCTCT
This sequence comes from Halictus ligatus, assembly GCA_028454255.1. NCBI lineage: Eukaryota > Metazoa > Arthropoda > Insecta > Hymenoptera > Halictidae > Halictus > Halictus ligatus. Next base: position 3,384,292 of record CM052142.1, on the reverse strand, counting down.
TATTTTCCTTTATTAATTCTTCTTCTTCCGAGAAGAAAATCGACGGACCACTTCGGAACTTTAATTTCAGATACGTCGAGAGACTGAGCAACGAAGTATGCTTGGTCTCTCTCTCTATATATCTCTCTAACTTTCTCTCTCTTTCTCTCTTACTCTCTCTCTCTCCTTCTTTCTCTATAGTTCTCTTTCTTCACCTCTCTATATAGATGTAAATGTGTATACAATTGCTCCGACAAGTATCGCACACCGAATTTTCGAAAAATCGTCTATGTTGAAGTAGAGAAGGGTCGCACGAACTGTCATACTTCACTTTCAGCGCCTGTTTGATTATTTTCTCTATTGTTAATTATTCTACCATCGTTCGCTTGTAAAATATAGCGACCTGAGAAGCTGAAGGCACAGTTCGTTAGAAATGTTTAACACAGCAAGATTTTCGTGACCTTACACAGATTCGAAGATCGGACCTTCCGCTCTGCAACGACCCCCTAAACGTCGATTTACGATTTTTTTTAACCATTTTCTAAACAGAAAAACCGAGTATCCTGGTTCGAAGTTGGGGGTCCAGCTTCCACTCGGACCACTGTAAAACGGCCGAAAAAATAGTACTTCGATTTCCAAGGTGTCGTTATAACTGTTGAAGCTTCAATCTTCAAATGCACGTAAGATATTTTCCCGGAAAAAAATGTTCCGTGCTTCCAGAGTCATTTTCGAAATTATCCGCATTATTTCTGCCCGAAACAGAATACAGAGATTCCTTAGAATAAAACGAACGATGGATCATGAATGAATAATATAAAATGGAATAAAATGATGAAATCAGAATTAATAAATAAGATTATTGTCGTGCGACTTTTTTCCCCACGAAGTTGGAATCGTTTGAAGGTGGAGGATTTTTGGAAACTCTGCGCGGCGATGGTTTTCGGAGCCGCTGTATATGTTCTGGCGTGTATAAGTTTACGTTAGAGATTAATAAGTATAGCCACGGTTAACGTCGACGCAGCCAGAGTGTCGTCTCTGTGGATTAGCTGGAACTCCGTTGGCGATCTCGAGACGAGAGGATCGCATTGACCGGAATATTCACACTTGGATCTACAATGTATATTAGTCGGTGTTCCCGTGCTTTCAGTGTTTCGGCTTCAGTGTTGACCGGTGTCCTCTCGGAGGTTTACTGTTGCCGCTGGGATTTTGATCCTCGGACAAAAGTGTACTCTGCCGTCTGTGATTGTCCCTTCGGTGCTCGCTTTGTAACCCCTTGCTTCGCAATCGAAATTTCTATGCTCGTTCTCCATCTTCCCGGAAAAGAAGTGAAAGTCATTTTTCTACGAGGCTCGGTCGCAAAATATTATCCGGACTTTTTGTTGCACAACAGCGCAGTGATTCTTATCTATTAGGTCGTTGTAATTAAAACGATCGATTTCAGAATGCAAGTTTTACATAGCGTGTTAATCGAGAAATACTATTATAATCTACAGGTTTATTATGTACACCATTTAGAGACAGAAACCTAATCTTTCAAGTCCTATCTTCAGTTTCTGCCTGTATATCCAAATTTACTTTTAGATGAAATTTATCTCAACATCTCAACAAAAAATAAACTATAGATAAATGCTGGATAAACTAGTAGAGTGATAGTAGATAAACTAGTAGAGTGATAGTAGATAAACTAGTACAGTGATTTCTCTACATATGTCGCCAAGGCCTGGATGATAAACGTCGCGGAATTATCCCCACTACCGCGGGGTATACCCCGTGAGAGGCATCGCAAGCCGAAGAGTGTAAACATAACACGGCACGGGTATGTCTCCTGGACAATACACGACATATATCGTTGACATATATCGAGAATTCACTGTAGTCAATGATAAAAAAAGCTCAAAAATATAGATGATAATCTAATGAACGAGGAAGGTGAACAACCAAAAAATTCAATATTTACCATAGTAAAATCGAAAAACTCGCCACTTTTTGACAGAATATAACCTCTACAAGTTTTATTTAGAGAAAATTTTTTATTTGAAGTTACTATTATGAATCGGACGTTCCATATGCAACGACCTAATAGATAAGACGACGCATTTGCACACATATTCTACTACACTTATACTTCAG
>CM052142.1:3333758-3381683 GCA_028454255.1 Halictus ligatus | reverse complement strand
AAAATAAATAGACTTACCTTCTATAGAAACCGAAAGACTAATTTAGACACGTTGAATCAATCATTGTTTCCCCACTTAAAGCGTCTATTATAACGTATCTGACGATAAATCGAATCCCATTTAGAACATTTTATCCGTCTATTTCAAGTCAACAGGGTAACAAAAATAACAGCTATTCTAAAATTTTCTACGATAAAAATCGTTATTAAAAAGTTTAAGAAGTTTAAGATAATCCATACAAAATATAAAGAAAAAAATTCGAAGAACAAAATGATAAAAAAAAATATGGAGTTACATAATTTTTGATGAGTGATCGAAATGAACTTCTCTCATAGATAACTGTTACGAGTGGTCGAAATGAACTTCTCTCATAGATAACTGTTATGAGTGGTCGAAATGTACTTCTCTCATTTACAACTGTTATGAGCGATCGAAACAGTTATCAATATTGAGAAGTTTATTTCGATCACTCATAATTATTATGAATGAGATAAAATTAACTGTTATGAGCTATCGAAATAAATTTCTCGCATTGATAACTGTTATGAGTGGTCGAAATGTACTTCTCCCTTCGGTAACTGTTATTAGTGATCGAAATAAATTTCTCTCATTGATAACTGTTATGAGTGATGGAAAGGAATTTCTCTCAACGATAACATTTGCCAACAAGAGAAAAATTTCGGTTACTTGTAGTCCCTATTTGCAACCAATACGATCTCAGTCGATGAAATAGTTGTTTTTCCATGACTTTTTTCTTTTTGTTTATAACAGTTATAGTCCCTGCGAGACATTCATTTGTATCCACTAAGTAAAATTACACAAAATTTTCTATTGACAAAGGAGTGTTCCGTTAAAAAATCATTAGCAAGAAGTTTGCCTTCGCCTATGCGGCCTGGTCAGTCGTGCATCCTGAAACATGTTGATTTTATTTAAATCACTCCGATTTTCTGGCATTTTTGAAGTTTCTGTAATGGCAGTCTGTTAATTAGCAAATTTCAAATATAAATCCATTGGAAAATTGGCACTCGGTGTTCGCAGCGATGCGTGCGTACGCGAGGCAAAGTCTCGAACTAAAATAGAATAAAATTTAAGAAAAATAAAAAAAACAAACGAACACTGTCGCATATCCGTATACGTGATGTGTATGTGTGTATGTTGTACAGAGGATAAGAAGGGCGGCGTCGACCGGAGCAGCACGGTCATTGCCAAAGAACCCGAAGGTAAACTAGCAGATACAGGAGGTGTAGAAACGCCGTGCGCGTTTCGCTCGCCTCCCTGTTCCATGTGTGATACATTTGTAACCACCTGTGTATATCTGTATCCCCGTCTCTATACATGTATACTTTATGCGTACGTACATGTGTGTCACTTGTAAACGTCCTCCGGTCAGGCTTCTCCCATTGCGCGTCACGTCACCGGACGTCCTCCGGCTTTCGCGTCGGTCCTTCTGCCTTGATTTTCGCGTTTTACTTGCCGACGATACAAACGGCGATGCGATGAACAAAATTAAAAAAAAACGGGACTCCTCCAGTTTCTTCGCGATGGTGTATGATAAATTTATCTGAACCTCAATGGCGGCTCGCTTATAGGCACTGTGGAACACCCCCTATTCCCACTTGATATTATCGATAACACTGCCCAACACCAAAATCGTTTTGCAATACCTGTTGGATGATTCTTATACACTTTGTCATCCTAAAACGAAATCTGAAAGCAGAATTGCTCCATCACGCAACGTTTTCGAAAAATTTTGGTTTTTGTAAAAATGTAGGATTTTGATACCAAATGACGTGTTACGCAAAAACTAAACACGCGAGAAAGTTCAAATTTGAGTCAGGAGACAGAGGAAACTCTCCTCTACATATTCATATAGTCAATTATATTTTTATGTACTTCATAATAGTTGTAAATGGTTGTTAAAGTTTGAAAATGTGCCGACGCGGGTACTTTGTACGATCTATTTTTGTATTTATGTGAAAAATCCTTTATCCAGCAGGAATTTACTGTATAGGAATGCATTCTACAGACATTTTTGGTAAAGAAACCATTCACGAAAAGTATTTGGTTCCCTAAGTATACCAGAAAATTAAGAAAATAGTCATTGACAGGGTGTGCGCGACGCGTTCGCGCCAGACGGCCATTGCAGCCTTTTCTCAACTCGCCAGGGCCGTCGCTACACGTAGTCGACGTTGGTACCACTCAAGTATGTCTTTGCTTACTATGCTTAATTACATACATTTCTTTTTTGTCTTTTTAGGTGCCAATCAGTACACAAAATTATAAAAATACGAGTTATATTCACATTTCATTGTGGACTTAATAAAGAAAATTAACCGCAGCAATGCGATGACTAGAAAATTTTATTTTCAGTAATTGTTGTCTTATCTTTATAATTGTAATACCAATGGGCATTCGAGATTCTTCCGATTAAAATAAGTCCAAACACGATGTAAATGGGACTATTTGTATTGATTTAAATACATAATTAAGACATAGATTGCTCCATATTAAATCGATAAAATGTCTGTGTATAAATCAGCCAGACTGTTTTTGTTATATTTATGACGAAATTATTTTAAAATCAAAACAAGGAATACAATTCCAGCATTAGACTTTCATCAAAATATTTCACCAGTGGAAAAACGATACAAAGGAAAGGGCTTACATGCGATGCTTGTTGATTACTGTTGGACACTTATTAGTGAAAGACGAGATACCAGGAACAAGCATCAAGCAAGGCGGAAACAAACAAAAAGACAAAAAAGAAATGTATGTAATTAAGCAAAGACATACTTGAGTGGTACCAACGTCGACTACGTGTAGCGACGGCCCTGGCGAGTCTAGAAAAGGCTGCAATGGCCGTCTGGCGCGAACGCGTCGCGCACACACTGTCAATGACTATTTTCTTAATCTTCTGGTATACTAAGGGAACCAAATACTTTTCGTGAATGGTTTCTTTACCAGAAATGTCTGTAGAATGCATTTCTGTATAGTAAATTCCTGCTGGATAAAGGATTTTTCACATAAATACAAAAATAGACAGTACAAAGTACCCGCGTCGGCACATTTTCAAACTTTAACAACCATTTACAACTATTATGAAGTACATAAAAATATAATTGGCTGCATGAATATATAGAGGAGAGTTCCCTCTACCTCCTGACTCAAATTTGAACTTTCTCGCGTGTTTAGTTTTTGCGTAACACGTCATTTGGTATCAAAATCCTGCATTTTTACAAAAACCAAAATTTTTCGGAAACGTTGCGCGATGGAGCAATTCTGCTTTCAGATTTGGTTTCAGGATGACAAAGTGTATAAGAATCACCCAACAGGTATTGCAAAACGATTTCGGTGTTGGACAGAATAATTAATATAATAAAAAATACAAAGCTCTGTGTATCGAACTATGCGCTTCTATGGTAAGCTCAAATATTCTGGAGTAGCAACTCCACTAATTTTAGCCCCGAGCCGCCACTGCTGAACCTAATCGCAAAGAAATTAGAAACCATCTAATTCACTTCCCACAAAGATTCGTCCCCGAAGAGATGGACGAGGTTAGAAATGTTCGCGCGTACCGTAGAAACCGGAAATGGGAGAAGTCGATCGTCGAGGGGGGGCTCAGTGACGAGCTTCGAGCCGAGCTTTTGCACCCTGTCTGTTTCAGCTTCCGCTAACTCGTACCTAGGATTTACCGTCTCTCTCCAGTCTCCTCTCGATCCGCGCGGCCGACCAGTGTCGAATGTCCGAACAATGTCGCCGAAACTGCGACGGCGAGGCGTTCCTCCTCGAATCTCGGTCTGCGAGCGATCGCGCGCCCGCGGACCCGATCCAGAATTCCCGGGCGAAAATCGATCGGAGAGGAAAACTTTCCTCTTTATCCGGGATTATTATTTTTGTCGCGCGCGACGTTCAAACGAGATCGCGATTGTTCCGCGCGGTGCCGCGTGCGGTTTTGAGAATAGACGAGGCCCGGTAGGCGGGCAGCCTGAAGATCAGGTGAGCAGTTGGCAGCCTCGTCCCTCGACGACGGCGCTCGTTGACTGTGTTTGCTGGCTGTCAACGGAAATACCTGGCCGCTTGGCACCGCTTTGGAAATAGATTGGCAGCAGTTCGCGACGAGCGGCCCGACGTCGCTCGACAAACGCTCCGACTCTCGGCTCGATTTTCGATTCTTTTCTTTTCTCTTTCTTTCTTTCGTTTCTCCCCTCTCCCCCGTTTCTTTCGCCCTTTCTTTCTCTTCCGAGCAACGCGACGCTACAGGGGAGGAAAGCAAAAGGGGGCGGCCGGCAACCCATCGTTCTCGAGCGACGCGGAAGTCCTTTCTTCGGCAAGGTTTTCTATACCCTCTTCCCGTCCGACTTCCTTTTGCTTTCATTCCCGACCACGGCGAAGGGAACGGGAGCGAGCGGGCTCCTCGGTGTAGTGATAACGCACGCGATTCAGAGGGATAGCGGTGGTCATAGTCCTCGGAATGTCGGCCACTGCAAGTCTGCCCGGCTCCTCGAAGCAGCCTGATAATTACGGTGAGCCTGCCTGCGCCTCGAATTCCGCTGCGAGCCGAGGCTCCGCCACAGTGGTTCAGATTGGAAAATCGTGTGACATTTCCTTAAAAAATCGACTATCGCATATCAATATTTAATACTTATATACTATTTCTTAAATGCCTATCAGTCTCGAAATAGAAGATACTTAGACAATATGATATAGTCTTTTAGTGGCAATGATCACTTAAAATCGGATTTTTGATCGATAGTGTGTTTTCTATCCAAAAAATTCCATTTTTTCTTTCGGAAGTTCTGATGTTCCTATTCAATATTTTTGTGTTCTCTTTTCTTTACAGTAGAGAGCGTTCGTTCGTGATAGGGAACCGCTCCATATATTAATAATTACCGTGTAAAATTTACTGAGAAAGTAATACTCATTGAAATGTAACAAATTTTTCAAATTTCTTGCAATTGAACGAATTGGAATATTCTCGGCACACCTTCCTCTACATAATCATGAAAAAGTTAATTCCCCCCTTATCCCACTGCTCAAATTATTATTATTTAAAACTATTAATGTTGGACGCGGTATCGCATCAATTGATGAAACTCTGCAAGGAGAGGAGTCTTTTTTGGTTTTTTTTTTCTTATTTTTTTCATATGTTTTTGTTTAATAAATGCATCAGAACCGTCCGAGCATTCATAGCGAGCATTCGGTTATTTTGTTCAGTTTTGTTTTAAATTTTGTTTCTTATAAAAGTATAGCAAAAAATTTTACAATTCATTGAGGTCGATGTTATATATATCCATTTTTTATTATAGATTATTTCATCGTCCTAGACTGTGCACATAGTAAAATTTCAAAAATATGCACAAGATATGGCAATATATTATGTACAAAATTATGGATGGTATTACATGTCAGCGTCGGTTCATAAATTACTAGTACATGGGGCGGAAATTATAAAAAATGCGTCGTTGCCAATAGGGCAACTTTCAGAAGAGGCCCAAGAAACGCGTCATAAAGATTTTAAACAGATAAGATGTAGAAACATGCGAAAAAATTCAAGATTATGCGCAAACGAAGACATACTAAATCTGCTTTTAACATCTTATCCATATATATATATATCCAGCATTAGAACAAAATCATACCGAACAAAGTCAGGCTATTAGAAGCAGAAGCTTTAGAATTAATAAAAATTAAAAATAAAAAGTGTAATAATAATAATAATAACAACAACAACAATTGTAATACAATTCTTCTTTAACCTACTTGTAGGTTAGCAATTCAACATTATCTGGTTCAAGTTTCACGCTAGTATCACATACGGTTTAAAAGTTATACAAAAATGTCACACGATTTTCCAATCTGACCCACGGTTCGACAAAACTGATCGAGGAGTGAAAATCGCGAGCTGTCCGAGACTCTGCGCGCGTCGTTTGAACACCTCGGTGCATCTGGACGTAGGGGATCTTTGCTTTTTGCCTCTGTGAGCGATCTGGATCGCCCCTGGGACGCCCCCCAACGAATTCGAGACGAAAGGAGATCTCGATCTCGATCTTGAAGAGAAGAACAGATAACTTGTTCTCTCTCTCTATGCTTTCGTTGCTTGCACATAGCTCTCGAGAATTAATTCGAAATGGAGATTGTTTAGCTTTCTTGCTTTTTCCTCGTATTTCACCCCGAGTGGGCGTGGTCTCGATGCTTCGGGACCCGAGAAGTGACCTACAGAGCAGTCCCTAGCCTACAGGCAGCTCGCATTTCTTATCGGGCCCCCAAAAATCTAATTTCCGATCATTATCACTTCCTCTATCTGCCTTTTGTACCGAGTGGGCGTGGTCTCGGTGCTCCGAAACCCGAGTAATGGCACAAAGAGCAGACCCTAGCCTACAGCCAACTCGCATTTCGTGTCGATCTCTCGAAAGTCTTACATTCCGGTGACGATCGCTTTCTCGTTTTGTCTTTTGCCCCAAGTGGGCGTGGTCTCGTTGCTCTAGGATCCTAGCAGTGGCCTAGAGAGCAGTCCTGAGCCTACAGGCAGCTCGCATTTCTTATCGGTCCCCCAAAAATCGAATTTCCAATAACGATCGCTTCCTCTATCTGCCTTTTGCCCCGAGTGGGCGTGGTCTTGATGCTCCGGGACCCGAAGAGTGGCCCAGAGAGCAGTCTCTAGCCTACAGCCAGCTCGCATTTCGTGTGGATCCCTCGAAAATCTTACATTCCGGTCACAATTTGCTTTCTCTGTTGGTCTTTTGCCCCGAGTGGGCGTGGTCTCGGTGCTCCGAAGTCGGTGCAGTGCCTCCCGCGGTATTCAGCGAACTCGTCAACGCGCGAAAAAGCGGAAGAACGATCGGAAAACGCGGAAGATTGTTTATCTTGCTGCCGTCAGTTTAAACGCGGCCTCACGCGCACGCGGCGATGAATCACTCGACAATTTATGTTTCTAACTGAGCTCGCAGCCTCTGTCCGGTGAATGGAGAGCCGGCCAGCTGAACGTCCTAACGATGCGGATTCATTAGGTTCATCCCGTTATAGTCTTTCCGTGCGTGTGCTTGGCAGAGCTGTTGCCTCGTCACCGACGAAAATTAACCAAAAGTTTCGTCGGTCTCGTATCCCGGCCAGGAATATCTTCTTTAATATTCCGGTCTACTCGCCTAAATTCTCGAAACTTTCCTCCACAAAAAAACGGGACGGAGTCCAGCTCTCAAGGTATTCAATCTCGCTCCTCGACCCCTAGCACCGCGCCTAATCGTCTTAGGCGAATCATCTCGATCGATAGCGAGAGCGGCACGTTAACCCTCAACTGCCGAGATAATAATAGTAATCAGACTCTCGTACGAACTGTACGCCAAAATTTTTCACGAATTTTCTTTAACACGTTCACTGCCATGTCATCCATACGTGGGTGACGGAATTATTTGTCCAGTTTTTAAAATAAATGTTTACATTAATATATTCATTCTACTAAATTTGCTTGCGATCTGTAAAATTCAAGAAAGTTGGAGAACTACTTAATACCATGCATTCAATTTTATCAATTTTTAATTTTTCATTAAATAACTCAGTTTGATTGTATGGAATATTTTAGGTTTCCAGTTTGGCAGTCAAAGTGTTAATAGTGAAACGTTGTCTCAAATTTCGAGGGAAAGAGGACTGTTTTCAGAATTATAGAACGAGTTCGTGCACATGTCGCATAGTTTTCAAGTAGATACAGTGAATTCTCGATATATGTCAACAACGCGGATCTTGCGTCATGTATCGTCCAGTAGACATATCCGAGTTATGTTTACACTCCTCGGTGTTCGAGGCCTCTAGAGCTTCGTGGCCCCTCATACCCTGCGGTAATGGGGATAATTCCGCGACGTTTATTATCGAGGCCTTGGCGACATATACAGGGTGATGCTATTACTAGCAAGCATTTTTCTTTTAAATAGTAAATATTAGAAAGAAATGAAAGAGGAAAAAGTATTACTGTGTTTTATACGTAACACAATGGTGTATGTAATGTTTTTGTGTTTATACTATTTTGTTAGGTATGAAGGTGACCTTCAATTTTTTAAATGGAATGCTGTATATTTTTTTATATTACACGGAAGCGAGTGTCTACACGAATTCATCCGTATACTGCACAGTGACCTTTGAGGTCATGCAAGGTCAGAAATGCGGGAAACATTTAAAATATTTCATAGCAATGGGAAGCTACTTTTCGTACCGAAGTTGTCGGATTTTCTTCAAAATGTAAGAGGACTTCTAACATTTTATCTGCAGAAAGAAGACATTTCCGATTATGACACTTATTCTGGAAAGACCCTGTTTCCTTCAAACGGTTGGCACACAAAACAAACTGATTTTCATTTGGTTGCACTCTGTCCGGATATTCTTCTAGGTATTTCAATTTACTTCGTCTTTTATTACCATTGCACTGCTAATAAATAAATGCGTACTGTATCCGCCATCTCGTCTACCGAATAACGATTCATTACTATTCCATATTACTAATCGGTTTCGGAAGTAATACTGAAATTGTCTCGTCATAGTAGAAACTAGAAGTAAACACTCTGAATGTGAAATACAACATCATCTGATTCGCATGAATAAGGAACACTTGTAAACACACTGCTATGAAATATTCAAAATGTTCCTTCCATTTCTGACCTTGCATGACCTTGAAGGTCACTGTGCAGTATACGGATGAATTCGTCTAGACACCCACTTTCATGTGATATATAGAAAATATACAGCATTCGATTTAAAAAATTGAAGGTCGCCCTCATACCAAACAAAATAGTATTGTGTTGCTATAAAGAAACAGTACTACTTCTTCCTGTTTCAGTTTTTCCTAATATTTACTATTTACAAGAAAAACGCTGGCTAGTAATAGCCTGAATATCCGGTATTGAGAAATCACTGTAGTCCTTAGTCTCAGAGCTTGGTACTTCCAGAACAAATGTTCTTTAAATGAACCAATGATCTTCATTGCAAAATAATCTTGAAACATTCTCCGCTTGCGCATCCCTGGCTGTGCTCGCATACTCTTCTTCTTCTTCTTCTTCATCGTCACGATTGCCTGACGCATTTTTGGGCCTATCCAAAAATCCTCGTCCGATCAATGACACTTTCCTCAGCTACGCTCGATGCCTGTAACTGAACCGAGGACCACAGCAGGTTGACACAAAGACCGGATCGACTCGAAGGTCCCAGAAATGATTGCTGAGGGATTCACAAGAAGGCAGCCGAGAATCGATTTTCTCTCAAGTTGATTTTCCGTTCGATCGAAGCGTCGGGCGTCGGTCGAGAGCGTCAGGATCGCGGGCCAGCGAATTGCGATCTATTTCCGTAGCGTAATCGTGTCTATGTCGACGCGGGCACGGTGAAAATCTATCGCGGACAACTATTCTCGTTCGACGTAGGAGAGGTCGGCCAACGCGAGCGGAGCGTTTCCGCCTCTGTTCCCGAGGCGGACAGAGAGCGGGCGCGCGCGCGACTAGAGTTTACACTCGGCTCGTGTGCCACTCCGACAGATCGGCTCAGCGAGAACGCTAGTCCTCCTCGTCGCGCGCGAACACGCCCGAAGAACGTGTTAATCGCCGGTGTGTATCTCGGACAAGTGTCTCCATTGTGAACGTGTCTCGGAAAGTGTGACGCCTTTAATCGAAAGTACAACACCGCGCGTCTATCCCCAATTTTCATGAGCAAACCCCTCACTCTTTCTCTCTCTCTTTCTCCCCTTCTCTTCCTACGACCCTCCGTTGTTTCTCCGACGAGAGCCGACTCGAGTGCATCAGCGTGGTCGACCGAGAAGCGTCCTTCATCTTCTCTAATCCTTCCCGAAGCGTTTTCTTGCGGTTAGCACGTTTTCTGAAAGGATCCTGCACCTCGCGCAGGGAACGTTCGATCCGCGGCGAAAGTAAATCGATCGAAAGGTCGTCGTTTGCGCGAAGGGTTGATTAACCAGGGTGAGGTAGAACAGTGTCGTTCGGATGCTTGCTCCGCCAGCAAAGTGAGAACGTTCGAGACCTCCTGGCGAAAAGAGGATGGACACCGGTCTGTGAAGCTTTCGATTCGAGATGCCGTTCGTCGATCGACAGCCCGAGGTTCTGGATCGAGGTACCCTCCCGAGCAAACCCTTTCGCGGACCGATCGAGACACGGTCCTCGATCCGACGATCCATGCTACACACGCCGTCTACCCCGAATGATCCGTTCGAGTGTGTCACACGAGTCGAGAGAGTAGCTTCAGGATCTTTTCTCTTCGCCCCTTCTAATCTTCCAGTTTTGTCTAACCCCGTGAATCCCGGTTGGATTTGCATCCTCCAATCGGTCCCCGAGAGCATTCAGTGTTGTCCGCTAACGATCGAACTAACCAGGAGAGTCCTGACCACGACGCGGGCTCTTTGAGTGAATCGTCTGGTGAACACCCTGAGGAAGGCTCTACACAGACCTTGAAACGGTTCTGAGAGCGAACGCGCTGATCTGTGGGTGCGTTAATTGTCAGATTTTGTGTTGTGCCTTCGAAACTGACAGAATTCGGTTTCTTTTAGAGCACAGCTCGATCACATTTCCCGGGAAAACTACCTCGGTGTGTTTACAGTGAATTCTCGATATATGTCAACAACTCGGGTCTTATCAGCGACGTGTATCGTCCAGGAGACGTACCCGAGCCGTGTTATGTTTACACTCCTCGGTGTCCGAGGCCTCTCACGTGGTATACCCCGCGGTAGTGGGGATATTTCCGCGACGTTTATCCTCCAAGCCTTGGCGACATACAGAGATCTGTCCACTTGAATATCTTGGTTATTTCAAACAATACGAGAAAATGTTACTTACAGAAGTTGCAGGGTTTAAGAAACCACATAATGTGGTGTAAACGATATTCTTGCAAGTGGAGGCGTAGAGAAGATATAGAGGTCACCTTTGTTTTCTTCTTTAATGGAATGTCCAATTTTGTATGCTTCATTGAAATAGATTGGCGTATTCTCAGTATAAAAGTACTAAAGTGTATTTGTCCTAAAGCTTACCGCTGCTGGGATGTTTGACTGTTTTCATGAAGAATGTTCGAAATGTCGGTCATCTGCAAGGATGCAACGTTGTAGTCTTTGAACTGTTGCGTCTCTTACACGTACTATTGTTGGAGCGTCTATTGTAGCACACACATGATAATTCGTTGCTTCGTATCTTCCAGAGTTGTTGGTGCATCTCGATAGACAATATTTTATTAAATTTGGACTTCGTGCTGGCTAGCAAATAGTGTCACCGCGTCCTATTCATCGATTTCGGAATATTTCGTTAAGTGTACTTCTCAGCGTAGTGTATTGGACATATATCGTGCTGATATTGTCTGACGAACTCTTAATGGCACGTTTTCTAATAAATTTGGCAATATATTTCTTAAGAACGTATCATATTTTTGACCAGTACAAGTGCCGTCAATGAAACCCAATTATTTGTTGCCCTATGATTCCACGCCACACATTAATGGACCAGCGTCTTTCATGATAAATTTCTCGTAGCCAGTGAGGATTTTGTACTGACCAATGACGCGTGTTATGTAAATTAACACGCCCAGTGCTGGTAAAAGTAGCCTCATTGGTAAATAGTGTTAAAGAGAAAGAAAGTGGATTAATTTGTAGCTGCTCTTGAATCCATACACAAAATCTAACACGATTTGCATAATCCATGTCATGTAATTTCTGCTGAAGGCTAATGTGGCACGGATGATATTTGCAACGAGTGAGAATTCGTGATGCACTACTTTTCCTGACTTCCGATTCGCGGTGAATCTGACGTACACTGATACGAGGATTATGATGTACCATTGCGACAACATTAATTTAATTATCTTCATCGCTACATACAGGCTTTTCACGATTCATCTTACAAACAGCAAGACTTGCAGTTTCTTTTAATTTTTTACATCTTTCAAAAATCTTGTGCGAAGGGCATATGCGGTTTAGATATCTTTCACCGTATCAATTTCGAGCCACGATTGAGTTTTCCTTACTTTCTCCATAAATTAGAAGCTCTCTAATTGTTCTTCGAATAAAAATTTCAGATTGACTATCTTATGAGCAGTAACTGAGAAAATGATTGACACTAAGAGACGTCGAAAGCCTATCAATGTTTACATTTGACATAGCGAGCATATTCTTGAATGCATAATGAAAGTAATAGAATGAAAACAGTAAAATATTTCAGCCACGGTAAGTTTTTGGACAAATACACTTTAGTACTTTTATACTCAAAATGCGCCATTAAAAAACAAAGGTGACTTCTACATCTTCTCTAGGCCTCCACGTACAAGAATATCATTTATACCATATTATGTAGTTTCTTAACACGTTCACGGACAGTAAACATTTCAGTGAGCTGCAAAAATAGACAGGCAATTTTTTTTGAAACTAGTTGTACTACCTGAAATCTGATTAGACATCGACAATAATAATAAGTTAACTGTCATTAGTAATGACAGTTGGTCATTACTTTGAAATGTATATTAATTACAGAAACTTAAGGTTCTATAAAATTAAATGAATAAAAACTGAATAAAATGAACAAAAATGAATAAAAACGGCTTTAAAATTTGAATGCTATAGCATTCATGTCATTTTGCATCGCTATGAAAATGAATGCTACACCATTCATGTCCGCGAATGAGTTAAACCCTGCAACTTCTGTACGTAACATTTTCACGTATAGTTTGAAATAACGAAGACGCTCAAGTGGACAGAGCTCGATGGACACAATAGAGAAGTGTATATAGAGAAATCACTGTACCAGGTACAGCTGTGTCATTCAGAACCGTTTCAAAGTGGCAGGAGCGTGTCGAAGACGTTCTAACAATCTCTAACACGATCGTCCCTCTCGTTCGCCTCTCGTTAACAAACGGCAGCATTAATCTCGAGATGGGCCCAACTTACGACTCGGTCTAGTTTTCGTCAGTGAGGGTGTTCTCTGTGGACTCTCTGTTGCGTTTGGGAGCCCCGTTCTATGGACACGTTCCCCTTCGCTGACTCTTCTAATCGGTGACTATTCGAAATCCTCGGCAAAGGCCCCGGCTCGCAGGGCACACCCCCGAACAGCCCCGCCGCCGTGTCCGCGTTCGCCAGGGTGGTCGGCGCAGCTAGCCAGACCAACAAGCAACCCCAGAACCAGGTTCAGGGGAACCCCCTTGGATTAGCCGCGGTACTCCTACAGGGAGCGCAAGGTAATTCGGTCATTCGGCAATCAAAACCCCCTCCAAATCGTGTCCGGAACCAGTCGGGAACGGACCACGCCCTTTGGAACCACTCTGCGGAGACGACCGGTCGATTATCGAACTTTATCGTTTCACAATGTCACCTTGAAACGGCGGCCTGATGCCTGAGAAAGGCCTACGACAGCATCGGTCCTAATTTGACACGGTAAGAGTCAGTAATCGTTGCTGAAACCCAGATCTATTGACCCTTTTCACTCGAGTAGTGACTCTGAAGCACCACTAGAAATTTTTGTGGCATTATCTCAAAGAGATTACAAAAAATATTACAAAATATTTGTTACATTACAAAATTTGTATTTAATAGATCACGAAACATTTCAATATTATATGTAGAAGTCGGATCGGTTTCGTATGAATTAAATGAAGATATTGTAAGACGGAAGAAAAATTCAGTTTTAGAAAACAGCGCCGAGTGCAAAGGGTTAGCAGGCAATCGAACGGTGAATCTCCGCCCACCGGTTGCGTCACGCGACGGACTCTGTACGGGACTGGGCGCGGCGTTGCTGGTAGGCGGGGCTACTGGAAGCGGAACGCCCTAATTGGTAGCGGAGGCGTGGCCAGTGGAGCTATGCGTTCCAGCGGAGCCCCGTTCCCTCGATTCGTCCCCTCCTCGTCTCCGCAGAGTGGTCTATCATGCTCCGATCTTTCTTTTGTCACTTCTGCCTACGCCAGCCAGTCGAACTTGGATCGCTATCGTTCAATTGCGAGTCCGTCGACCCTTGAACCGATCCTCTGGAGTCCTTTGGAATGATAAACGGTTCGAAAGTTCGTCTCTCCCAGCAAAATGAAATGTCAAGAAAATGAAATGAAAATACTAAAAAGAAAAGGAATGATTCTCGTAAGAATCCTGGAACAGCGGTCACGTTCCTGTAATCGTCGAAATTCGAAATTCCTGTGCAGGAAAATTTGCTGCAGTGGAGGCGCAAATGTTAGGGGAATCTCTTTAGGGGTGGGGGGCGATTTACGAAGCCTGTCCTCTCGGCTTGAGAATGAGTAGGAAATTGACAAACGTGGTGGAAAAATGTTTCCTTGAGGACGAAACGAATGGAGCCGCAACAAAGCGAACACGATAACATGGTGAATAAGCGAAATAATGGTAATTATGGTAATTAGAGCGCTAGAGGTGTCACGTGGATCGGTGTTACCGCGGTTTTTCACCGACGAAGGTTAAAAAGGTTTGCGATCTTTTAGCGACGGCGAGTAAAAAGTTCGCAACTGTGCGCAGCGAATTTTCGTTGAGAAAGACGAGACTAAGATCTCGCCGCTTCCGCTCGAACGTAGAAACGAGACCGAAGAGCGAGTCGGTGGGCGGAAACCGGGTGAGTTTGACTGTGTTTTTTTTTTTTTTTTTGGTTTCTAGAGTCGAAGCATGACTTGGATTTTCTTTTGTTTCCTACTCTGCAAAGATCTACACCCCCTCCGTTCACGACCGAGAAACACCTTTGGAACGATCTCTGTCTTTCACACGCTTCTCGATACTCTATGCCGATCTCACCACGCATCTTGCTTCTCGACTAGCTCTCCCCTCACTCTCCGAATCAGTCACGCCATTGTTTCGATCGCTATCACCATTGGACAGTGTTTACTAATCTCCGTTGGCGACACTCACCTGTTTTTCATCATTGCACTCGATCGACACCCTCTCTTTCTCTTTCTCCCTCTTACTCTCTCTATCTTTCTCTCTCTTTCTCCCTCTTTCTTTCTTTCTTTCTATCTCTAACCGAAATAATTGACGCTTCCTAGTACTGTCTGCGAATCTAGATATTAACATCTATAGTTTATTAACGCGCTCTAATCTTCGACGGGCTCGACTCTTTCCCTCCCTCTCTCTCTCTCTCTTCTTTTCTCACTTTCTCTTTCTCCTTCTCGAGCGGCCCGAGAACGCCTTTGCATTTTGCCGATTCGCTTTCGACGACACCCGTCGCTCTTTCCAGTTTTCTTCGCGAACTTTCGACCCCATCGGAACGACGCTTGCACCCCCGTCGGAACATGATCGGTTCAAACATAATCCGCTAAGAATAGAATTTCTAACGTTGACCGAGCCCCTTTTAATTCGGAACAAAATCGAAGAAAATAATAACAGCGAAATAGAGTCGACAGTGTGCATTCGGTGAATTTCGTTCGAAACCCTCGAGCCTGATTCGGCCTCGTAGGGGTTAAAATCGAGATTAGAATCGGTTGAAACGAGTTCGAAGTATTGCTGGCGGCGCCAATGGCGGCCCCTCGCATAGATCAGCCCGCGCGCACGCCCGACGAGAGTGTTGCGGTCCCGAAGGGGCTCGAAAGGGGACGGAAGGCAGTGCGCGCGCCGTTCCGGTGGGGAATTCTAGAGACCCAGAAGAGAGCGCACGCGCGTGGGGACGACGAATGCTGTTCTCGGTGGCTGACAGTAGCTCGTGTTTTTGGTTTTGGTTGGTTGCATGACTAGCTGGCAGCGCAGGGAGCGGTAGCAGCAGCGGTAGCAGCACTAACAGCCAGAACAGCCAGACAGGCGCCTCGCCATCCTCGCCGGCGGCGGTCTACATCGGCAACAACCACGCGACGACGCCGACGGCTCCGTCGCGACGCTACGACTCCGCGAGCAACGGTCTGTATCAAGCGTACGAACACATACTCGGAACCGGCCTCCCTGCTGCGGCGCCCCGCGATAATCGATCTCGACCGCGAAAACCAAGTCCCAATCAGAGTTGTGCAGAGTCACAGTTGAATTACAATGGGAGTTATAATTACAAAGTAATTGAATTGTTATTGTAATTCATACTTCGGATCTTTGTTCAGTCAAATTGCAATGTAAGTCGTAATTGCAATTCGAGTACCATTGTAAAATACTCTGTGATTAATTTACATAAAATGGCGTTACATGTTATGAACGAGGACAAGGAATAGAAAATACGCCGCACAGACAGCAAACAATTATATGAAAGAAAAACATGAAAATGTATTGCATTTCTTCAAAGTTCTGGGCTATAATTTGGTAAGCTGTATTTTAATTGTTTCAGTTAGACGTCTGATTCAAATAATTAGTAATTGAATTCATTGAAAGGTTTGAATTGTGTAATTCAGTTACGACGTAGTTGAATTACTATACGGAGGTTTCAATTTGTAAACTTTCCAGCCCAATATCTAGAAAAGTATGAAAGATATTTAAAAAAGTGTAGAAAAATATTATTTGGTTGGCGTTTTCAAGGTCACTTGAAGGTCAACTTTGTTTTTTGAAAAGGAAACCTATATTTTCTATTATGGCATTTTAATATACGTAAAAAGACCAGCAATTTTCGTAGCATACTTTTTTTTATCCACCCACTACTTTCGGAGATATTTAGATAGAAATAGAGCGAGTCATACTTATACTGCGAGAAAGTTTGTAATTTCTATAGAACTATAACAAATTTTCAAAATGTTCTCCGTTGTTTCCTAAACAATAATACAGACGATTCTCAAATTCTGAACGGAGATTTTTTAAGGTATCTGTTGGGATAGCTCTACATTCCTGTACAATTCTGCGAGGCAAATCGTTGACGCTTTCTAGTTGCGTTTTATAAACAACTGACTTTAAGTGTCTCCACAAAAAGAAGTCGATTGTAGTTAGATCTGGTGATCTTGGTTGTCACTCAATAACACCTCTTCCACCGATCCATCTTAGTGGGGATCGATTGTTTAACCACTGGCGAACTGGTAACGTGTAATGCGGGAGAGTACCATCATGTTGGAAGTACAAAAGTTCTTCATTTAACAAAAAATTGCTGTTTTCATCTCTTTGGTTTTCAAGACTTTTTGTTATAAGTGGATCAATGATGTCGTCCAGTAAATTTAAATACAGATTGCCATTCAAATTCTCTTGGAAAAACAGAGGACCTGTAATAACATTTCCTAAAATGTCGGTCCAAACATTTATCTTTTCCGGCCATTAAATGTTACTTTCTCTAATAAGATGTGGATTTTTGTCACTCCAATAACGACAGTTATGACGATTTACAGCATCGTTTAAGAAAAAAGTGCATTCGTCACTAAAACAAATGTTTTCAATTAGATTAGGAGTGACGTTGATCATATTTGTTAATTCCTCACAAAACTCAATCCCCCTGTCAAGGTCATCTTGCAATAACTTTTGAGGCAACTGCATTTTATAAGGATGAAACTTGTTATGTTTAAGTTTGTGCACACATCCCACTGATACACTAGTTATCATTGAAACTTGTCGAATTGAACTAGTAGGATTCAGAGTAAACTTTCCTATAATTCCGATTTGATCAGCTTCTTTTATGAATTGTGGCTGGTTTGTTTTTAAATTTGTCACCGATCCTGTTTCCTTGAACTTTGCAACTGATTGTAACACGTGTATGAGAAACATGTGTATCAGGATGTCTCTTATTAAACGTAGCAGCAGTTCAACGAGCACACTCAAAAGCTCCATAAATAAAAATTATTTCTACTCGTTCTTCTAAAGAATACACCATTTTATATAATTAATTTTATTACGATATAGTATCTCTTGTTACGATGATTCACACTTGACTAAATAGTACAATCTTATATCGAAAGACAGCCAACAAGCCGACAATTTTGTTTTGAAACGGTACGTGCTATTACAACTGGAAAACATCAACAATTTGCGCTAAAGAATTTTACACTATAATATGCCTCTCTCTACTTCTCTTTAAATATCTCCGAAACTAGTGCGCGGACACAAAAACGTATCCTACGAAAATTGCTATTCCTTTTACGTACAATAAGATCCCACAATAAAAAATATAAATTTCCATTTTAAAAAACAAGGTTGACCTTCAAATGACCTTGAACACGCCACTCAAATTAAAAACTGATACTGCCCCCTCTTTCCCTCTCGAAATCCTTGGGCACGTGTTTTACACTTTTTTAATATCTTTCACACTTTCCGAGATATTCGGCTGGAAAGTTTTCAAACGAACATCCTGTATAATTGAAATGCAATGTAATTCAATTGTGTAATTAGCACAACTCTGGTCCAAATCTCTTCGAGCGTCAAAAAGAAACAGGACCCTGACAGTTTCCTCGCGACAATATCGGAGAAAAGTGTGGGGAAAAAGGGTACAGAAAAACAATCGTCAAAGTCGCTTCTTAAACACTGGGGCCACAGCAGGGGGCAGGCGATCCATCGATCTCTGCCGATACCCACCCACGCGAGATCTAGTCACACAGACACACACACAGTATACACTGTCCACGTGATTTGAATTGTGTCTCTGCACGATCCTGTTCTCTTCTATTTCTAATTCTACTGAAAATCTATTTTACAATTTCAAATTCCTCTGCTTGCCATCTGCAAAAACAATCAGAGTTTCTCGGTCAATGTTCTCTGGATCTCGCGGATCTCCAATTCTTAATTACTATACCATTCTAACGATAACGAAATGTCGCTGTTTCTCTCTGTCGAGAAACCGACATTCCGTTAGCATACCGAGTGACGCGCAAAGGTTTCCATCCCAAGATCGAAAACAAGAAGAAGAAGAAGAGGAAACGTTTGCGCGTCACCGGAAGTGTACCCGCTTCTCCCCGCCGCCATTTTGGTAACGCAATGGCGCGCTGGTTGACCAATCCTCTGTGTTTCTGCATGTTCCGGGTTGCACGCATCGCTGGCATGCCGCGTCGATTCTGAAAAATTGCATGCGACCGCAAACGAATACGCAAAACTCAAACCGCAAATCGGTACCGAACCGAACTGTGAACTGATCGGAACCGAACCGAACCGAACCGAACCCGTTCAGAACCGGAAGTCCGGCGAGCCGGGGCCGCTGGATACGTGCAGCTTGTTCCGGCGAAGGGCAACGACCCCGAAGACGGTAAGAAGAGCCAAGGCGTCGGTAACGAGGGCACCGACGACAAGGATGCCTGCTTGAACCTTCGACGGTGTTGCTTGTCGTGAAACACGCTCTTCATGGCTACCTCGAACTCCGTGTTGATCGATGATCCATCGCATCCGATCATCCTTGTTCGATACCAAACGAAACGATGCACTTTACGCTGCACACGAGAATTGCATAGAGTCGAGTCGTAGATCTAAGAACAGTATTTATTTATTCATTTATTTTAGAGATTTTTTGTCAACTCACAACGTCTAGATCAGTGATGGGCACTTATGCCTGCCGGAGGCATAACGCTTCCCCCACCAATGTCTCTTCTGCGCAGCGCACACATTTGCTGCGCAGCTATGCCTTCGTCTCTCCCCTCCCGTCACGCATTAGTGGTTAGATATCGGCGAACTTTCTCGCGCATGCGCGGAGATTTTCAGTAAAGTAAAATTCTGGATAAAATAGGGAACCTTGATCATCCTGCAAAATTTTTAAAAATCGTTATGATTTGACTTTCAAGATATCGAACTCTGCGCCTCTTTGTAGCTCCTTCTCCAATATTAGATGTCGTGGTATAATAAAATATTAACAATAACTTGTCATAAGCTCGTAGGACACTCGTTTCCTCTCGGAAAAGATTATTCCGCTACTTTTCTGCCAATATCACTGCCCCACGACCTTTCCCTCATAATATACAGTGAGTTCTCTATATATGTCGTCAAGGCCGGGACGATAAACGTCGCGAAATTATCCCCACTACCGCGGAGTGTACCTCGTGAGGGGCCAAGAAGCTATCGAGACTTCGGTCGCCGTGTAAGGTCGCGTGGATCAAAGAATAGTATATCCTAGCCGATATATGTCCCTGGATAGACTCGTGTTTTGGACTTATATCGAGTAAACACTGTATGTTACTGTTTTCGGGCGCATGCGCGAGAAAAGTTGATATCTGACCACTGACTCGGCTTATGCTGCCTATCCACATCCACGAGGCAGCGCTGCGCAGCGGAGATGCGCGCTGCACGAAAGAGACGGTGGTGGGGGAAGCTCAGGGCCCCCTACCGTGCCCACCACTGGTTTAACCAAACAAATAGTTTAGCGTTTGTTAGGGAGCTGCGACTGTCGGTTATCGGTAACGATGTCTCGTTGGTAGCCTTCACGACGATCAATAATTTCCAATATTTCGATGACGTCATCGACAGTCGCAGCTCTAGTATTTATCTGCACGAGAGAATTGAACAGTCGAGCCGTCTCGACGTAGATTTAGAGGATTTCGAGGTCGTTGAAACGCCACGAAGAAGCCCTTTCTTTCAGGGACGGTTTCGGACGGGTGCAACATCTCTTCCTGAAGTGTCCTGGTTTTTCCTTTTTTGTTGGACACCCGGTACACGGTGGTATTTTCTTGGTAGACGCTGCGTTGTTGGCTTTGCGACGCGATCGTCTCTCCGAGCGGGTTGTCCCTTCTTCTTTCGAAAACACCGGCAACGATAGGGCTTTCGAATTTGGCTCTCGGATTCGCGTTACAAGATGGCGACAGGGTTTGCGTGATCGAAGATGGACTCTAGCTCGGAGGGACCGGTCGCTTCGCGTCCGCGTTCGCAGCAAGTAGTCACGGTTCGAATTTCGGCGGACGGCGAGCCGTAAGTAGTAAGTATCGATCTTGGTCGGACAAGGAGGTCATCAGGAACAGGCCGGGGGTCTTCGATGGCGGACCCAGGACACTCGCTAACTCGCACGAACCTTTTTTTCTCCGTTCTCGTTCCGTTTTCTCGGTCTTGGGGGACACGTGGCGCTACGATCGCGTGCGTGGCCGCACGCACAAAGGATTCTGCGAAACGGAGAGTAGTCTCCCGTCACATTTCTCCCGCATACGCATCGCAGATGTTTGCCGCGCTGGTCGGCCATCTTGGTGGTCTAGCACCATTATCCCTGGAAGTCCGACCGCCAGAAATTGTGGAAAAATTCGAAATCGTTCGACTCGATCGAGATTTCCGTCGCGGCGAAATTCCTCCGGCAAAAATCGAAGCAGAAACCGGTCTAACAAGATGGCCGACGAGCCGTTACCGCGTAGGAGGATCGAATTAGGCGCTGGTCCACGCAGAACGCTACAGATCCACGTGTATACAGTCCGCAATTGTGTAGGCGCAACACTCTGTGAACGTCTTTACCAATAAAACTTTGTGAAACCCAATACCGTTGTGTTGTGTGAACCACAGGGGGACATAGTCGAACGTGTTTGCTATAGCAATCCGGGGACAGGCTTCGTAGTTAAACGACACTAAACGCCCTTAAACCGCTGCGCTAGTCCGCTGGATCAGCTGATCTCGAAACGCAAACGATTACCTATCTTTGCTCCCGAAAACATTGAGGACTTTGCGATCAAATTTGGATGATCTCTCTCTCTCTCTCTCTCTCTCTCTCTCTCTCTCTCTTTCTCTCTCTCGATCGATCGATCGATATACATATCGGTAAGCCGAGGCATCTTGGAACGCACGTTCTTCCGGAGAGATGTTTGAGCTGCTGCGGACCGAGGGGAAGAAGAGCAACGGATTCGAATAACGAGAGATAAGCACACGATAAGGACGAGATGGAACCGGAGGAGACGGTCGATCCTGTCGCGAATATCGCGGGATTAAGCTCCGCGTGACGACGATCCTGTTTCAAGCGGTTTTCCCTCGTTAACGTCGCGCGGAACCCCTTCTGTCTCCGTAAAGGCGTCGTCGATCCGTTAGCCGTTTAGTAGGTACGCTACTCGATAGCGGCGCGAAGTCTTCAAAATCGAGTAGCGAGGGAAAACTGTAGAAAGTTGAATCTTTCCGGGACGTTTTTTCGCGTTCTCCGTCGTCGAATTTCCTGATTCGACGCGCAGCTAATTACAGCGAATTCTCGATATATGTCAACGACACGGGTCTTGCCGGCGTCAAGTATCGTGCAGGAGACATATCCGAGCCGTGTTATCGGCATCCGAGGCCTCTCAAGTTTCTTGGCCCCACAAGGGGCGGTAATGGGTATAATTCCGCGACGTTTACTGTCAAGGCCTCGGCGACATATATCGAGAAATCACTGTGAATCCCGACAAAATTGTATAGCTCACTGCACAAACTGCCTATTCCCCCACGCAACGATAACCGAACTGCGGATTTTGTCTGCGGAAATCGATCAAAAAGGACAGAGACGAGTTCAGGGAAATAATACAGGGTGTTCGCACTAGCCAGCGTTTTTCTTGCAAATATTAGAAAAAAAAATGAAGGAGGAAAAAGTAGTACTGCTTTTTATACGCAACACAGTTGCGAATGTAATTTTTTCGTGTTTATACTGTTTTGTTGGATGTGCAGGTAACCTTCAATTTTTTAAATGGAATGCTGTATGTTTTTTGCAGCACATGAAAGTATACTGCACAGTGACCTTCGAGGTCATGCAAGGTCAGAAATGGAAGAAACATTTAGAATATTTCCTAACAATGTGATTACAAGTTTTCCTTATTCATAAAAATCAGATGATGTTGTCTTTCACGTTCAGAGTGTTCACTTCTAGTTTCTACTATTCAGAGACAATTTCAGTATTACTTCCGAAACCGATTAGTAATATCGAATAGTAATGAATCGTTATTCGATGGACGAGATAGCGGATACGGTACGCAATTATTTATTATCAGTGCAACGGTAATAAAAGACGAAGTAAATTGAAATACCTAGAAGAATATCCTGACAGAGTGCATCCAAATGAAAATCAGTTTGTTCTGTGTGCCAACCGTTTGAAGGAAACAGGGTATATCCAGAATAAGTGTCATAATCGGAAATGTCTTCTTTCTGCAGATAAAAAGTTAGCAGTCCTCTTACATTCTGAAGAAAATCCGACAACTTCGGTACGAAAAGTAGCTTCCCATTGCTATGAAATATTCCAAATGTTTCTTCCATTTCTGACGTTATATGATCTCGAAGGTCACGAATGAATTCGTCTAAACGCACGCTTTCATGTCATATACAAAAATATGCAGCATTCCATTTAAGAAATTGAAGGTCACCTTCGTATCTAACAAAATAGTATAAACACAAAGAAAAATTTACACACGCCATTCTGTTGCTACTACTTTGTCCTCTTTCATTTTTTTCTAATATTTACCATTTGCAAGAAAAACGCTTGCTGGTAATAGCGTGAAAACTCCTGCATATGTTTCCGAAAGTGTTCGATAGTGATCAACTCCCAGTTCAGTGACAATCAACGTTTCATTTCAAGGAACGACCATTGTCGTCCACGTGACCGCTTCAGGATTCGATTCTCCTAACGATTCTAGTCTTTAGACTCGTCCGGTCGTTTTTGCAATAAAAATCCGCAGTCCGCGGGCGAGAAACATTGCGAAAGAGTCGCGATACGATCGGTCGGAGTATCGGCGCGTTTTGTCGCGGATCTTAATCTCGCGCGACAAGACCCACAGCTTCAGTCACGCAGAATGATCCCGGCTTCGCTGAAACGTTCATTGAATATCGAGAACGGTATCTATACATATATATCTGTATGTATTTCTATATATATGTATATATATTATATATATTGCTTGTAGAAATAAGAATCGTGTGTCCTATCAAGACCTGCAGCCAGCTATCTACCAACTCCCAGTGCTCAGGTAACGAAAACCTAAAAAACACCTCAGAGAAACCACCGGATATAGTTTCACGTCGGCTCCGCGATCCAACGATCAACGTTAGGGTCGCGCGGCTTCCGTTCGAATCCCCGCGACGAAACGATCGCGATTGCTATAGAGAAAAATCCTAGAAAAATTCACGATGGTGGTGGTCGCAGAGACGAAAACTAATCGCGAAACGCGAACGTCAACGCGACCGGCCGGGTCTTTTGCGGTTATGTCGTTTCGCACCGGCGAGGGGGGAGGGGGTCCTCTTGGACATCGTCTCGTCCGACCGTGCGTTGCAAAATTCCGCGCGACTTCTCTCCATTTATTTATTATTCTATTGTCGTTTGCGAAATCTTCGAGCCGGAGAACAGATTCGTGACTCCGGAGTTTGAATTTTTCGGCAGTTAGGGTTTCGAATTACGGAGAACGTTCGCGATCTTGGGTCGCAGAGGGAGCTTTTGAAAAAATCGTCTCGAACCATATCGGGATTGTTGTTGTCATTGTTATTGTTTTTCCCTGTAAGAACTCGAGCGACGAAACGCGCGACGAGACGGAAACGTCGTCGCGTCTACGCAAAAAATCTCGGACCGCCCGAGCAGGCGGCCATTTTGTTTTCGGGCGAAACCGGATGATGTGGGATCCGGAGAACGTCGGGTTCTCCGGCTCTCGTCGATGCTTGTCCGTGCTCAACGACGAACCGGAAGTCGGCGACAACGAGCGGCGAAGTCGCGAGGACTGGCGGAGGCATCGACGAGGAAACCGGTTCCGAACAGCTTGACCGGAACTGCGCCGCCATTTTGCACTCCCCCGAACCCGGATATGCGTCCTCGGACCCCATTGTACACCGGAAGTCGGCGCAGCTCCGGTCAATCCGGAAGGAAACACCATTTTTACCGAGGAAATTGATCCTCGAATGATCGCGTTTCGTTCGACAACCGAGAGAGAGAGGAACCTCTTTCGCTTGTCGATCATTCGAGGATCCGGACATTGGAGTCTACGCGATTAAACACGCAGATTAAATGATCGTCTGTACGATCGAATAATTCCATGTACAATTGATTGAGAAATTCGAAGGACAAGTTTCGATCGGACGAATAGCGTTTGCATTTTTTGAATAGAGACGCGAGAGGCAACTGTTGGAAACGGCGCGGCGGATGTTTCGAGACTCCAATGATTTTTGCTCTGGGTATAGTCTTTGGCGTAGGACGTAGAAGTTGAGAAAGATTTCTCGTGTATTGTAAATTAACTGTTGTGCCGTACGATGCGTCGGCATGAGCCCGGATCTATTCTGTTCGTCGATCGGGCCCACCGATCCCCGCGTCACGTTCGACCGATCGATAATCTCTTGACGATTACAGCACGCCGTCAGGAGATCATCAAGATGACCGAGCAGCTGATCGAGAGCATCAACACCGGAGACTTCGAGGCGTACACGTAAGTCATGGGAAAGAAACGTGTGTCTGTGTGCCACGTTCACGTTCGATGGAAGAAAGAAATCATGTTGTTCTAACCGTGTGAAATGCTTTCAGGAAAATCTGTGATCCACACCTGACCGCGTTCGAACCGGAGGCTCTAGGTAATTTAGTCGAGGGAATGGATTTCCACAAATTTTACTTTGATAATGGTAATTATGACTCATTTGCATTCACCAGCTAATCGCCGACACCGAGTCGCGGCCAACCACTGCGCACCATTTGTCCCTATAAATCCTACGATGCTCTGTACAGTAATTTCTTTATATATGTCGCGAAAGCCTGGACGATAAACGTCGCGGAATTATCCCCACTAGTGTGAGATGTACTCCGTGAGAGGTCGCGAACCTCGAGAGACCTTGGACGCCTGACAGTGGTTCAGGTTAGTAAAATAGGTGGACAAAATTCGTATCTCTTTCAACCAGGAACCATAACTGTTATAACCAAAAAGAAAAATGCATGGAGTAACAAGTATTTCAGAGACTAAAGTCGTATTGGTTATACATAAGGTTGGAAAATTTTTTCTCTTCTTGGTAAATGTCCTCTAGAGAAATTCATTTCGATCGTTTATAACAGTTATCAATGAGGGAAATTTATTTCGGTCGCTCATAACAGTTATCGATAAGAAAAATTTATTTCGATCGCCCATAACAGTTATCAATGACACAAAATTTATTTCAATCGCTCATAACAGTTATCCATGGGAGAAGTTCGTTTCCATCGCTCATAACAGTTATTGATGAAGGAAATTTGTAATAGTTATTATTAAAAGTACAACTTTCAAATGGTAGACAATCAATTATTTAATATATTTTTATTCATATAATTAATTGCTACAATCAAAATTTAATGTGACAAACGTGAGTTTTTCCAAATTTTCTCCTGCCTAATTACACTGCAAATCATCGAACGTTAATTTTAGAGCAGAAAAGTTTCGTTCAACGCTAACCTGCACGCTAGTTTTGATAAATACGGGAGTCTATATTTCTGATTTTCCCAGTTGAAAAAGTTTTGAAACATTTTTTTCAGATTTAGTGTTGTTCTTATAGTCTGTTAATTCGTCTAATTGTATGATACCTTCTCAATGAATTTCACAGGCTTGCTCAATCCGAAAGAGAGTAGACAACTCAGTAATTAAATAAGTAACTGAAATGATTTTTCCCATCAATAATTATTATGAACAAGTGAAAAGAAATTCGATCATCGATGACTGTTATGAAAGATCGAAATTAATGTCTCTCATTGATAATTGTTATGAGTAGACTGCGGATTTGTTTTCAGTTCTTTGTATTATGCATTTATGACAAAAATGTGTAGGCATATTTTAAAACAGTAACAACATTATAGAAGAATTTTAAAATACTGTCACTCCAGTCTGTTGCAAAATTTTTATTTTGCAAAAAGATCCGTAGTCTAGTTTTGAGTGATCGAAATATACTTCTCTCATTGATAACTGTTATAAGCGGTCGAAATAAATTTCCTTCATCAATAACTGTTATGAGTGATCGAAACGAGTTTCTGTCATTGATAACTGTCATGATCTTCTCTCATCGGTAACTGCTTCGAGCAATCGATACAGTTTTCTTCATCGATAACAATTATCGAGAAGGATTTAATTTTTTAGACACTAATAACTGTTATTTGCAACCAAAAAGTGTAAAAATCTACATTTTTTAATCATTTTGTGCTTCGAATTTTTTGTTCATATTATGTGTAGGTTATCTTAAATTTCAATAATAACCGACTTTTTTGTTAATGATTTTTATCGCAGAAAATTTTAGAATAACTGTTATTTTTGGTCCCTGGTTTTATCCGATAAAATGGAAAATTGTCTAATTGATTTAAAACGTAATTTTCGACAAATAATGTTATACAAACATACCCACGAAACTGCATTATTAAAAAGTTATTATCAATGAAATGAATGAAAGTTTATATTTCATAATTCTGGATGAGAGTAATTATAATGAATGGATCTCTAAAAATTCATCACATCAAGTTTTGTTTAATTAGATGTGTTTTTACACATGTATGTAGTTTATTAACAATTATTTAATTATTGAATGAAACAGCTTCTGATTATGGGCTTTCTAATATGTAAAAATGAATGTAGTGGGGATAATTCCGCGACGTTTATCAACCAGGCTTTGGCGATATATATAGAGAAATCATTGTATAGAAGGATCACTAAATTATAATCGATCGATCAGCAACCCTTTGACTTCGCGTAAGCAGCGCACATTTGCGTAACCCCGCTGTTTTTTATTTTACGTTTTCGTATATATCGCGTGCGGTCGTTGAAGTTTCCGGACGATAGGTGCATTCGTCGCGAAACGAACGAGCACTCAGCTTCTTATTGCACTTTTGACTTCGTTTCTTTCTCTCTACCAACTCTGTGCCAACTGCATTCTGGGCAATCTAAACACGGAACGTATTACGAACAGTTACTTGCACGGCGATTTCTCCGCAAAATCGATGCGAGACGAATCTGCATGGAAATATCCTGCTCGTTCAGTCAGGAAAGCAACTTTTTATCGTTTATCGATTACATATTAAGTTTTGCAAGGCTTCGCCGCGTAACCTGTTCCACTGTTACCTTTCTTTCGCTGCTCGTTTCTTTTCGGAGTTTCAAAATTGTTAGCGTTTCCCCTCTCGAATACTTTTCCTTTTCGGGCTCTTTCTCTCTCTCTCTCTCTCTCTCTCTCTCTCTCTCTTTTCGGTGCACCGATTGTGACAGCAGACCCTCGAATAACATGTATTTCCATTTTCAAATCACCAAGCAGTCCTGGGGAAGAACTGCAAGGCCGTGAACACGACGATCCTGAATCCTCACGTGCACCTCCTGGGCGAGGATGCTGCGTGCATCGCGTACGTCAGGCTGACACAGTACATGGACAAGTAAGAACAACTTCAAACAGTCTCAATTCGTTCAACTGATCGATCACATTGCGCGCAGTATACTTTTCGTCTCAGATCTTTGCTATTCGAAACAACTTTTCCAAGAAAAGAAACTCTTTAACACGTTGACTGCCATGTCACCCGTACGTGGGCGACGGAATTATTTGTCTAGGTTTTAAAATGAATGTTTACATTAATATATTCATCGTACCAAATTTGATTAGGATCTATAAATTGCAAGAAAGTTGGAGGACCACTCAATATCATACATATAATTTTTTTTCAATTTTTATTTCATTAGATAACTTAGTTTGACTTTATGGAATTTTGGGGGTCTCTAGTTTGGCAAGAAATTGCGCAGGAAGATTGTGTGAAATTATATAAGTAACTATTTGTTCAATATATACACAATTTACGCACATAAAACTCGGGAAAATCCTTCAAACGCCAAAATCCCGCGGGCTTCTATTTCTTAATTGTCGTACAAGGTTGCAGGAGTTGCTACCTAAAATTTATATGCTCTTCTTCGCAATTGTTTAAACTTTCATATAAAACAAGTCTGATGCTTATCACTCTTAATCATTTTTTTAAAGCCCTTCTCAAAATTTAAATTGTTAATAATATAGCAGAATTTGAAACTAAGTAAATACGTAAATACATATTAATATACATAAAACATTCATTCAAACCTGTTATATCATGTTGTATGAGTTCTTAAAACAATTAGTTTCACTTTCAATTTCAGAATTTTGTATTAGAAACGTTACAATTATCTGAAAAATTATCTGAAATTAATAATATTTTAGATTTCAAAGGTTTCAAATGTATTGTTACTGTGTAGCAAAAAAGTTTCTCAAATTCTTGAACCACGATTTTTAAATAATTTTTATTTCTTAGCAAAATCACGTTCTCAGACCACTGTGCAATGTTGAGCCTCGATCGGTGGTACCGAGACGCGGCACAGTGCGGACAAACTGCCTGTTTTGTTAAAAACTAACAAGTTTAGAACAAAATTAATAATAAATAAACTACATTTAAAATTAACAATAATATACGTAAACAAATTATAATACTAGTGAATAAAATGAATAAACTTAACAAAATGCTATTCGCTATCCGAGTCATTCTCAGTCGCTTTATTGCGATCAAAATCATTGACTCTCGTGATCTTGCACATCTCGATCTATCCTTACATTCTTATTACTTTTTCAATAGTTATAAAATATATTAAAAACAAATTAAAAATACATAAAAATGATCGATATATAATTATTGCAAAATTGTATTATGCATAAAAATGATTATTATATGATTATTATTAACAATTTCCATCATAATACACATGTTTTGCAAAAGAAATGTATTTCATATCGTGATATACACGAATATTGAACTTTTTCCAGTAAATTCCCCACTGTAACTATGGCAAACAAATGCCAAAATTTTTTACAACCAAATTTGTTTATAAATGTATACTTATTGTTAATTATTCATAAAAAATGAAACTTAACAATATAACTAATACATTTAAAAAGAAAATAACAAATTTTCCACGGTAGATCCTAAAGAATAGGTATGGATACTTCTTAAAAAGTTTATAAAATCGAGAGTCGCAACAAGTGGCAGACAAAACTATGAAATTCTTACACTATAATAAGTAATGTATCCGAATATACATGAATCTCAGGATATATTTTGCCGTTTTTGTTTTATGTTAATTTGAAATCTTATATGCAATTAACAAATAAAACCACCGTTGAAAATGTGTACAAAAAATAAATCTACTTTATTAAATGTAAAAAGAATGCATATTCCTTGGTTAGCACTTTGCATTACACATAATTATTATTGCACACTCATTTACAGTTAATGTAATATTTTTCGATTTTCGGCACTTCAGAGAGTGCCTCCATGGCCAAATTTTGTTACAAAAATCTAAATTTGGTTACTAATGCATGTGTAATGGTGATTAGTCACAAAAAAATGAAATTTAACAATAAAACTGATAAATTGAAAAGAACATTAACAATTTTTATGCGTAAACATAATTGTAAAATGATTTTTAAATGAACAATAATATGAATATCCTGCTAATATGCAGTTCTGCCGAAGAAAATTTTCGTGCATCGTCAAATAAACATGGAGTGAGATGTGCCGACTTGTCCGCACTGTGCGCGAAGGAGATCCGCGAGAATTCCGCGAGATGATCGCTTTGCTGATGAAATCTTGTTAATGAGACCACCTCTATACATTTCAGACAAGGTGTAGCGCACACTCAGCAGACCGAGGAGAGCCGCGTGTGGCACAAGAGGGACAACAAATGGCAGAACGTGCATTTCCATCGGAGCGCGGTGACGGGACCGTCGCCGTTTTCCTTCAGCCACAAGTAAATCGGCGACGAGCCGCGCGTGGGAGGAAGAGTAGAAGCAAGCGGAAGTTGAAGTTGAAGTTGAAGTTGTGAAGCAGCAGAAGAGGCGAAGTAGAATCAGGAGCAGAAGAAGAGAAAAAGAGGAAGAAACCTAAGAAGAAGAAGACGAAAACGAAAAAGAAGAAGAAAAATGGCCGATGTGTCGGTGGACGCTCGTCGCCTCGACGCGTGGAACAGAACGAACCGTGCAAGAACCTGAACAAAAGCCAATAACAAAGATCACACAGAAAACTCTCTTTCTCACACACGTACACACACCCAGCCACACACACGCACGCACACACAAACACACACACACAAACACTCGAACCACACGCGTAACGCGTACGCAAAAGGAAAAAAAAATTATGCGAGAGAACACACACCGTAGACGCGCGACGAACAAACTCGTACCGGTTAGATAGATCGATATACATACATAAATATACAGTGAACGCGCGCGCGGGTCTCCACGTATATTTATTGGTTCGTCGATCGACTAAACTCTACACGCTTGCTGCAGCACCACGGAGAACCGGAGATTCCTCTCGAGACTCCACCGGAACTCCTGCAAGAAGAGGATCCTCTGCAGGAGCCGAGAAAATGGTCCACAAGAAGCTGAAGAACTCGTTCTTGCCCTGATCGGTAGAGAGACTATGGTGGGACCTCTCTCGTCTGTAATCTGGGAAACTCGACCGGAAAGATCTTCAGGGGGATCTAAAGGCTCAGGTCTAGAAAGAATCTTCAGGAGGATCTATGGCAAGGCTCAGGTCTATGAAGAATATTCAGGGGGATCTATGCCAAGGCTCAGGTCTAGGAAGGATCTTCAGGTGGATCTAAAGGCTCAGGTTTAGGAAGGATCTTCGGCAAGCAAAATCACACTGCAACAGCGAGAAGAGAGCCGCCCCTGGCTAGAAAAAATAGCTGGAGACCAAGAGGAACCTCTTCGGAACTCCGGACGATCAGGCGATCGATCATTAAGGATCAGAGGAGCTAGGGGAGGGGGTAGATAGATAAGGATAACCAGCCGTATTGGTCGAGGAAGGGGGTGTCGCAATAAAAATGGGTGTTCAAGCTCAGGTAGAAAATCCGACGGTGGAACGGTGAGACCGATCGATGGAGAAAAGGTAAACCGTGGGCCATAAATGCTCCTCACGATCGGAGGAATGGTGAAATGGTTCCGGATCGTGGGGTGGGGGCATGTCGAACCGGTGGCGAACGGAAATCGGGGCGGAAAGGTGTTCCAGTCGAGTCGGTGCTGGGCATCGACGCATAATACGGACCGGAAGTCCGTGGGAAGAGGATCGCGATCGGCGAGATGGCGCCGGCACGTCGGCATCCACGTATAATTTAGTTGGTACGATAGTCGCTGTACAGAACAATCTTCCATGTAACTCTTTTTTGTTTGTTTTCTCTTCGAATTTTTCGTTCTCGTCTCCCGTTACCAAGTTATTCGTGTATTGTCGAGCACGCGCGACACATAGACACACAAACGCAAACAGACTCGCGCGCAAACACAAACACACACAGCCACAGACACACAGAGAAACATACAGAGGCGTACAGAACACACGGACACACGTCGAGCAACTTGTTGGTTTAAATCTTGGCGCGCATTGTGGCGTAGATTGTTGGTGAATTGTGCGTGCGACGTCGATGGTGAATTTCACCATGGTCACCTGGAAAGTTGTACCTGGTTGTACGAGGCTGTACCTGTGGTCGAACCTGTTCGGATTTGTTGGTGCTGCTGCGCAGCGTTTGCTTCGAGGTATATCGTTAAGAGAAATTGCTAAAGTATTATTCAGTTGCCAAAGCTCATTTCACCACGCAACAGCCTTTAATAGTGTTTTATTCGATTATTGTCTATGGATCTCGTTTGCGATGCGCTGTACGGGGACAGAATACCGCGAGAAAAAGGCCCACAACAAGTTCTCTCTGTACAATTGCTACAACTATAATTCGACTACTCTGTTATTAGTATATACATATATACATATATTTTACTCTATTCTATCGTTAATATAACTATTAGGGGTAAACACGTGACAGGTCGTTCTTTGATGAAACTCGCACTCGTCTTGTTCAACGATACAGATTCGCGACGGATTTGATTTCCGCAATGAATACTCGAAATTATGTACACGCGGGTACAGGACTGTGTATGTTCGTGCGACAGCAAAGACTTTCTCTCGCGAGTACAGAGAAAACAACACACAGTCTAGTGACAAATATGTATATCGATCCGGCATTGTTCGCACGATCAAGAGAAACGCAAAACGTTGCTTCTGCCCCTGAGAAAAAGCTCGTCTAGCGTCGTCGCGTCAACGCAAAATTTCGCCAACGTCTCGGCACGATCGACTAGATTCCAAAGGGTTGAAAGTGAGGGTTGATCATCCGCGTACAGAGGACACACACGTAGACACGATGAGAGAAAGAGAGAGAGAAAGAAGGAGAGAGAGAGAGAGAGAGAGAGTGAGATGAAGAGAAAATGAGATCGAAAGTGAGAGATCTAGAGAAACAGAAGGCGCGCGATCGTCCGAGAAACGGAAGAGCGATCTTCAAACGTTGTTACCTCATCGTGAGAGCCAAGCGAAAGAAACGTAACACCGACGACAGGCGGAAGCAGAGTACAGACTCTCTCTCTCTCTCTCTCTCCCTCTCTCTTTTCAAGAAATAGAGGGTGAGACAGAGAAAGAGAGAAAGTGGAGAACGATATAGTGTTCGCAAAGCAACGAACAGATGGAGGAAGCGGAGGGAGAGGGAGGGGAGGAGGAAAAAGAGATCGGTGGTTCTCTGAATGCCTCTCTTCGGAGGAAATCAACGATCCACGAAGAATCGTGGCTTTCCCCGTATATATACATAAATTATATAAATGTATATGTATATATATATCGATCCGCTTCCGGTGATTGGCCGGGACACGAGATTCGCGAGAGAGGAGAGTCGCAGTTCTCACTCTCACTCTCTCTCTCTTGCTTTATCCTCTCTTTCTCTATCTCCTCTCTTCTCTTTCTTCGAACCGACCGGACGCGTGAGACGGGAACCGCGGAGATCCTGGGCTGGTGATCCGCGATCCAGCAAGTTTTTCGTCGAATTTATCTTTATTAAACACGAGAATAATGAATCTTTCTACACGTTCGTACATCCTCTATTACTAAATATATCGACTTAAACCGGGAGAGAGAGAGAGAGAGAGAGAGAGAGAGAGGGAGAGAAAAAGAGAGAGAGAGAGTACGAGAGAGAAAGAAAAGCGCCCAGAAACGGGTGGCTGATTAGGGGAAAGTAGGGAAAATCGGAGCAACATTTTTTGCCATCTTGTTATATAAATATATCTATATATACATATGTAGATATATAGATATATAGATATATAGATATATAGATATATACGTGTATGTTATGAACATGTATATGGGTGCGCGCGCGCGCGCTCGTGATCGCGAAACGGTGCACTTTTCCGTGCAATTTCGTCGCGCTGTTGCATTCTAGTCCACGTATGTCTGTTGTGTGATGCGGTTTCCGGTTCCTGGAGAACCTCTCTCTGCTGCCGCAAAACTGTTGTCGCCGAAGAATGCTTTGACGTAGATCTTCGGTGTTCAAATCTCGTTTGCACCGCCCCCATTCAAAATGGATGATTTCCGACTTGTTCTGCGCTCGCGAATCGACTCCTTGCGCTGTATAATGTTCGCAAGATTCAGAAGAGAATCTGCTAAATGTCTTTATGCGCGTGGTTAACCCCTAGCGCTACAATTTATTTTATGATTACAATGATTAGAACTTCTTTATAACGCTGTAGAACTCTCATGTAATGCTATATAATTTGATTCTATAATCTACTAGGAAAAATAGAGAATTCATATTTAGTGCATATCCATGTGTTCTGCAATGGCTAAATATTGGCTACGATAAAATAGAATTTCAATTTCAATTTAAGGGGAATTAATAATACACATGTTTTTAAAATTCTATTCAAATTTATATTTATTGTAGATTAATTCTGTTCGAATTCATATTTATTGCATATCCACGTTTTCTGCAATGGCTGAATGTTAGCTACGATAAAATAGAATTTAAATTTCAATTTAAAGGGAATTAATAATATACATATTTAGAATGTTCTGTTCGTCACTCGACGCGATATTATAGTACAAGGGGCTAACACACCGTTATAGATGGTTATACGGAATAAAAAATTGTCAGCATCACTTTCTTTCTTCACAATCATTTGCATAACTTGAGAGTAGTGTGTAGACATTGTTACATTCTTTTCTCCGCGTATGTCACGACTGGAATGGGGATCTATATGCAAAATAAAAAGTTTCTACCTGATTTGCAACAAACTGGGGTGAATATTGAATTTCCTGCTTGATAGGTTTAACAGGTCGAAAATTATATAATAGTATATTTAAATTGTTCAAGTGCATTTACTGTCTTAAATTAGGCCTACCCGTTTTTATCATAAATGCATGAAATCCACAGTCCAATCATGACCAACGGAGGTCTACTCGATTTACCCTTAAAATAAATAGCAGTGCAAGGGGTTGATTTTAGGTGATGCTCTTAATGAATTTGCAGATTACGATTTTCTTTTCGATGTAAGATCAACAGAAAATTTAGCGAGGTCGAGATTCGAATGAACTGCAAACTCGGGATAGGATAGAGGAGTCCGTGGAACCGGAAGTCGAAGAGACTTCCGGTTTTTCGTAGGCGTGAACGAGTTTTTCCGATTCCGGGAACGCGCGCGCACCGCGACCTACCGCGTATGTATATTGATACAGATACAGAGAGAGAGAGAGAGAGGGAGAGAGAGAAAAAGAAAGAAAGAGAGTGAGTGAGTGAGTGAGAGAGAGAGAGAGATTGAGAAAGAAAACGATTTAATATATTGCAGATACTATATTATAAATATAAATATAAACATAAAGAATTAAAAATTAAGGGAAAAAAACAGTTATTTCTACTACTCTAATTCGTCGCTTCTACGTGTGATTGTTGTATAAAAAAACAAAAAAACGATTACTGATTTATTATCATTGTTATTACACGATTATCATTACACGTTACGACTACTACTATTACTATATTA
The DNA here is from genome assembly GCA_028454255.1 of Halictus ligatus. Classification (NCBI taxonomy): domain Eukaryota; kingdom Metazoa; phylum Arthropoda; class Insecta; order Hymenoptera; family Halictidae; genus Halictus; species Halictus ligatus. The sequence goes on along the minus strand of CM052142.1, from coordinate 3,346,126 downwards.
TTATTATTAATTATTATAAAAGAAAAAGAGAATACAAACGGAGGTGAAAGAGAACTAAACGAAGTCGAACCCGAAGCGACACACACACACGCGTACACACACACATACAAACACACACATATACACAGGCTAGGAGAAAAAATATTTAAGGGTTTAACGGGAAAGTGTTCAGAAGCGAAGCGAACTGTTTGGAATAGCGAATACGCAAGATGTATGCGAAAATTGCCGGGGACAAAAAACGAGAAAGTAAGGAAATTGAGAGAGCGTGAGAATGAGCGAGAGTGTGAGAGAGAGAGAGAAAGAGAGAGAGAGAGAATGTCTAAGAGAAAAAGGAGGCGCTAGAAAAAAAATTGTAATCGTTGTGTAAGGGCTACACGAAAATTGTACGACCTTTCTTTTTCCTACGACAAAAAAAAAGAAAACAAAGTATTCTTAATCGAGCGTGCGAATGGATGCGACGCAGGACACACGAGAAAACGAACGGAGAAGAAAAAAAAACAAAAAAATAGAAAGTCTACGATAATAGAGGATGGCAAATAGGCAAAAAAAAAGGTGTCTTCGTTATACACGTTTCCGAGCACGAGCGGACACGTAATGGTCCCGCACCAGAATTTAGCAGTTCAGAATCGATATAAGGAACTTTTTTCAAAGTGTTTAGAGGCATCGTCAAGATTGTCTATACGTGTTTATCGATCATTATTTGGTAGTCCCCGATCGGGCGTAGAAAGAGGAAAGTAGCCTCGAAATCACTCTCGACGGTAAGAGTTCGTTATCTAATTGATTGTCTAAACTCATTTACGAATTCAGCTCACGAACTGCTGAGACGATGTCGGGGGCCATTGACGTCTGGCGCGTGCACGAGGGAACGATGCGCGCCATTTTGGTAACATCCTAATCGATTGCATTAAAGGGAAAACCGAGGTGAGAGGCGGTTTATTCTCGCGGAAGCACTCGCTCGCTCGCGCGCGTTATTATTATACGTACGTGTTGTTTCTTATTGGACGAGAGGAGAAAAGAGAGAATGCACGAGAGAAAGAGAAAGAGAGAGAGAGAGAGAGAGAGAGAGAGAAAGAAAGAAAGAAAGAAAGAGAGAATTCGAAATGGTTTTTATACGCGGAGGGAACGTATTTCGCTTGCCCGCATCGGATTTTGCTGAAAGTCGTTGTTTTACTGACACAACAAAAGGGTAAACAACCCCCCGTTCTCCAGTTGTCTCTTCGAGCATAATCATAAGCTTTTACGCGTACCGTTATTATGTATAGTAGCGTTAATTGTTCTACAGTCTCCGAGGTTTTCTCACATTCCGTACAAGTCTACCGGGATCCACTAGTCGCGTTAACGAACACGAATCCTCACCTCGTCCCCAGAGAGATCGTTAATTATCCGTTTTACAATCGCTGGAGGCTGCGTTCCGTCTCGTGTTCACCGGAAATCCTGTTCTAACACCGCGACAGAGCTCTGCAAAACGTTTCGCGTCGTTTCAACGCGCTCTAACTACGCAAAATCGCGATACACGATCGTCCGAAATTTTGCAATGCCCGAAAAATGGCCCCAGAATCCTGTTTTCTAGTTGCCGAAACGCGCACGAGCTCGCAGTTCAGGTTGCCGGCAGTTTCAATCAGAGACCATAACTGTTATAACCAAAAAGAAAAAAAGTCATGGAATAATAAATATTTCATCGACTAAAAACGTATTGGTTGCAAATAAGGGTTATAAGTAACCAAAAACTTTCTGTCTTGTTCGCAAATGTTATCGTCGAGAGAAATTCATTTTGATCACTTATAACAGTTATCGATGGAAGAAGTTTATTTCGATCGCTAATAACAGTTATCGACGGGAGAAATTAATTTCGGCCTTTCATAACAGTTATCAATGAGAGAATTTTATTTCGATCGCTAATAACAGTTATCAGTGAGAGAAATACATTTCGACCACTCATAAAAATTATCAATGGGAGAAATTTGGAGAAAGAAATTGTGAGTTTGCTCATAACAGTTGTCGTTGAGAGAAATTTATTTTGATCGCTCATAACAGTTATTGGTGAAGGAAATTTATAATAGTTATTATTAAGTATTACAACTTTCAACTGGTAGACAATCAGGTATTCAATAAATCTTTTATTAATAAAATTAATTGCTACAATTAGAATTTAATGTGACAAACACGATTTTTTCCAAATATTTATACGAAAAGGTTCGTTCAACACTAACCTGAGTTGTGGACACAGTTTTGATAAATACCGGAGTCTATGTTTCTGATTTTCCCAGTTGAAAAAATTTTGAAAATTTTTTTTCAGATTTTATGTTGTTCTTATGGTCTCTTGATTCATTTTGTTATACGAGTTGTCTCAATGAATTTCACAGGCTTGCTCCAGCCGAAAAAGAATAGGCAACTCGGTAATTTAATATGCAACTGAAATGAATTTCCACATCAATAATTGTTATGAGCAAGTGAAAAGAAATTCAATCATCGACAACTGTTATCATCGATCGAAATAAATTTCTCTCTTTGATAACGGGTGAGTGATTGAACGGGTTGAGTAATCAAAATAAACTTGTCTCGGTGATAACTGTTATCAACGACCGAAATGAACTTCTCTCATCGATAACTGCTTTGAGCAATCGGAACGGTTTTTCTTCCTCGATAACAGTTATCGAGATGAATCCAAGTTATTCGTAACCAAAAAGTATAAAAATCGATATTTCTTAATCATTTTGTTCTTCGAATGTTTTTCTTTATATTTTGCGTAGAGTATCTTAAATTTCAATAATAATCAACTGTTTATCAATGTTCTTTTTTTGGAATAACTGTTATTTTTGGTCCCTGGTTTCAATTTTGACACGAATCGCGATTAGGCGTTGCGACGCGCAGCTCTCGGGCTTGCACAGATCGCGAGATCGAAAACGAGGCTACTTTCAGCAAGATCTGCTCCGGAAGGAAGCAGCGGAGCCGGAAGCACGGATACGCTCGATGATTAGGTTCAAAGAGGAGATTCAGGGACGGCCGGAGATGCTAGGGAAATTTTGCCTGGATATCAGTTTCCCTGTCTACGGGAAAATACAGGAAAAAAAAACCAAAAAAAAAAGAAGAAGAACACGAGGATAGTAGAGGAGGAGTAAAACGAAGTATTTTTATCGTTCGCTTTTTTCTTCGATATACTCGATCGTTCCCAGTGGTTCAAAGCTGTTGTTAGATAGATGACAAAAGAGATCACACTAATTTCTACGAAGCTACGTCGCGTCGTTCGACGTACGGATATATTCTTTGGGTGCCGCGCGCGAGTTTCTATACTTTTTCCCAGCTGACGGTCCCCGCGACTCTTCTTCATTCTTACACTTAACGTGAACGTGTCTCGTCGTAATTGTACATAAGGATCAAGAGGACCTTTCCGTAGCTCGTTTCGACCGTCACGTTGCGAATAGCAAACCAAACAATCAGCGAAACGGAAACGGAGGAAGTCGGGGCGCGCACGCTGCCATGGTTCGCCGTCTGTTTCCCCCTATTCAAACGATTTACAATGAATTTTCGATATATGTCACCAACAGGGGTCTTGCCAGCGTCATGTATCGTCCAGGGGACATACCCAAGCGAGCGATGTTATGTTTACAACTCCTCGACTTCCGAGGCCTCTCGAGCTTCACGGCCCCTCACGAGTAATAATTCCGCGACCTTCATAATCCAGGCCTTGGCGACATATATAGAGAAATCACTGTATTCGAAGTTTATCCATTCGATCGGAATGTTGTTTCGCGCGCAGTCTCGGACGTCCAAGTTTCTCTGCTATTCGAGAAAAATCGGTGTTTACTTCTTCTTCGTTACTCCCGATTTCATCCGATCCACGACCGACAAGAAAGTAGTAGCATCTCTCCGAGTTTGCGAGGGATCAAAATGACGGCGTCCTCTATCGTCGAAACGGGAAGCGTGCGTGCGCGCCGCCGCTTCGCTATACCGAATTAATTACCAAGTCGTCTCGACAGCCTAGAGACTAAAATCGTTCAGAAACCTTTTTGCGAATCGTTCAGGGCGACAGATCGTCTTCTCTCGCAGACAATTACTCGCGAATACTCGGTGACTTTACAAAAAAACATATTTACCTATATACATACAACCGAACCGAGCGTACATACAGAAAGAGAGAGAGAGAGAGAGAGGGAGAAAGATGCACGACCATCGAAAAGAGCTGGCGTACGCACGATTATCACTATAATCGAGCAAACCCGATCGACGATCTTTTCTCACAGTGTCACGTTCTCGGGCAAACACACCGGTGACGCGGATAAAATATCGAAGAAGCGGATTTCGCGTGAACGAAATCGGTGACCGTCTCGCGCGCATAATCGAGAATAATCAAGTTCCTCCATCGAGAGTTCGCATCTCCTCCATTTTTGCAATTCTCCATTTTTCCTGGAGTCGCGCGGCGTGGCGATCGTGATCCGGAGCCGCCCTGCGTACGCGAAGTCTCGATCGCTCGGAGAACCTAGAGTACCGATCGAGAGGGCGCCACGGGTCGGATATGTATTCTATATCCCGATCGAGAGGACATCGTGTCCCGATCGAGAACAACGAGAGAACAGCTTCGAACGGTTTGGCGAGGTATGGTCGCGAGGCTCTTCCGTATCGTCGATCAACGAGACACGTAGTACTCTATGAACATTTCTTTCTTCCATTTAGCGTTTCGTTAGCTTAAGGACTTATACTAAGATCTTCGGTAGACGTAATTCAAGCTCTCTCACCCTCATCCGATCGATCGGTCGAACCGCGATCGTCCCTCGGCGATCATTCGGTGATCAGATTTTATCGATAAATATATATATATATCTCCATCTGTTCGCTGTTCTTATCCATTCGTAAATTCATCGGCTCCGCCAGTCTAATCATTATAATTGAATCGACTTAATTTGCCAGCAGCGGCAGCTTCGTTTGTCAATTGATCTCGAATCTCGTTCTATAATTGCACTTTCCTTGCTTGTTTCCTCAAGGACAAACGATTAACTAGCAAATTCTTGGGAAACTGTTGGACTACAGAAGATAAGGTTCTTCGATCCTCGATCGGTACTCTCTCGATCCCGCCCTCCTTTAGCTTCGAGAACCCGAGACCACGAGGTCTTCTTTCGACTTCTAAAACCGAACGCGGAAAACCAAAGAGACAGCGAGAGAGGGAGGGGGGAAAGAGGGGGTAAAGGAGAAATCCTCTCCCCTCATCTCCTCTCCTCCGCTCTCCGCTCGTCTCGTCTCCGCGTAACTTCGATCCCGCGTCGATGAATTTTTTATCGTTCCGTACCTTTTTGCGAATCCACTTGTACTACGCATAGTTGATAATTAATTGTATCTAGCGTGCGCGTCTCTGTTGGCCGGAGACGGCGCACGCGCGCGCGCGTGATCAGTATCTTTGAGGTACAGCTCGGTTAATTTTGCACGATGCCCCGGTTACCGTCGATCGGCGATCTATTAGATCGACGGTTCGCCGCGTCTCGATCCTCGTTTGGCGCGCGCTCGCGACGACTAAAATTGACAGACCGAACGGGAAAAACAAAAAAAAAAGCGATGATCGAACAACGATCAACGAATATACTCTTTACATATCCTCTCCGAGATCGACGAAAGAGACTGGAACGGATGATTCTCGTCGGGATCAATCGAGAAAAAATAAAGATGATCTCAACGGGACGCATACGCGTACACGTACACGCAAAACTGACTGGTTACCGTACGGCCAGGACTTTTTAAATCTCGCTCTTTTTAGAAGTGACCACGAGCGAGAGCGCACGCGCGCGCGCGCGTCAAGCAGGTCGAACCTTGACGAATTAAAAAACAAAAGAAACGAAGAAAACGGAAAACACAAAACGCTGGTGTTTGTAACCAAAAAAATCCTTTCGAGCTTAATGACGAAGGACGAGGAGATGCTGAAGAGCAACAAAAGCAGAGGAAATATGGTACCGCCAGAACAGAAGAGAAAACCAGAGACAAAGTTTTCGCGTCCCCTAACAGATAGATACACACGCAAGAGCGAGAGAGAGAGAAAGGGAGGGAGAGAGAGAGAGAGAGAAAGTGTGTGTGTGAGAGAGAGAATGAGAAAGAGTGAGAAAGAGAGCGAGAGAGAGCGAGAGAGAGAGAAATGAAATTTGATCAGCGGACGTGCGATCCAACTGTGCCTCGAAACAATCTGAGCGACGTCCCCTCCGAGAACTAAATATTGTAATAGATTGTAAACGTTCACTAACTATTCTTATTGATATTATTGTCATGATTATTACTGTCATCATTATTGATTGTCATTGTTATTGTTACTATGATTACCGTCACCGCGCGTTAGAGGATTTATCCGCGTGGGACTCGCGACCACGATTCGTGTTTTTACTTCTTGAGCGTTGCGATGGCAGAACGGATGGCAGCCACGAGAAACGATAGCGAAAGAGAACGATGGTGCAATTCGTGGACACCCGCTGCGCTCGAAAAACACCGAGAAATTTGTCCGAACTAACGCCCATCGAGACCGAGAAGAAGTTGATTTATCGATCTTATTTGTCGTCCTACGAAAAAGAACTTTTAACGAAAAGAATCGTTTATCGACGATCTACAATGAATTTCCGTTATAAGTCACTTGCGCGGTTCCGGCGAGAGACATTTAGACGAAACCCGAGGTTCTCGCCCGAACGTTGCATCTGAAATACACAGTGCACGCTGGAAATGTCGCTGGATATGTCATAAATCTGTGACTTATAGAGGGATAGTGACAATGAGGCTGGAGAAAATGTCTTTGATATACCATTCCACACCGGGTATATCGGTGTGAGACCAGAAAACCGCTACTAATCCAAAACTTCTTTATTTTTCATTATTTTTTTTTATGGAATTTTCACCGACATATTCGTGGCATTTTTTTATTAAAACGAAACCGATCTGCATTTCATTTCATTCCATTTTCTTAAAATTTGTCCACAAAAATTGGAAATTGCATAAACATCTGCAGTCTATTCATTACGCAAGTAAATATCATCGGAATTATATCAAACGAGCTAACACCAACACATTAATATTCTTAAATCTTTTTAATCTCTTCATTGCTTCAAATTGAAACTAATCATTCTTGTGATAAATGCGTAAACCCCGAAGCCTATTACACAAGTAAATATCATTGGCAGTATATCATCTTTGGTTTCACTTTAATCAGAAAAATGCTACAAATATGTTGGAAATCCCGTAAAAGGATAATGAAAAACAAAGAATATTCGTTATTACCCAATACCGTTATTACCCACACCAATACCTCTCAGAGGTATACCCATCAGGGTGGTGACTTTTAAACACGAGCCTTGCACTGACTTATAACGGGAATTCATTGTATCTCCTTTCCTCCCTTTTTACCCAGTTCTTTCTTTCTCCGAGACCGAGATCCATCCTCCGGGCTCAAGGGGCTCGCACGTGATCGACGACCTCGTACGACGCTGTGATATGGATCTCGAGGATGGACACTCGAACAGGTCTCGAGATTCCCTAAACTCGATAATGAAACGCGTCACCGCGATTAAAGATAAAGTGTCTCGCGCGCGTTATCGCTCGGGAATACGGGGAAATCTTCCCCTTCCTCCGCCAACGAAATTAAATCCGGCGATCTGCGCGTCGCGACCTTGGGCGATCTTCTAGCGTCCTTCTAAAATTATCCGGCGACGTTTATCGATCGAGATAAACCGCCGCGCCGGTTTTATCGTTCATTCGACTTCGCGGTACGTGTTTACTCGAACTTCTCGTTCGCGAATCGCGTCCTCGGGCAGCTCGCGTGATCGATGATCCACAGGTCCGGTCCGCGAGCCGTGCGCGACGGCTCCGATCCAGAAAAATCTAGACATAACCGGACCACCTTTCGATCCAGACGGGACAGTGAGACATTCGCGGACAGTTCTCTTTGTTTAAAGTTGTTTATTCGAATTCCTGAGAAACGGGTCGCTCTCGACTTTCGTCGACGCTCAGAGGTAAAGAAAAATTGTAATTTCGCGTGAAAATCCAGCGTTCAGCTAGGTCGTGTCGATAGATCAATTTTTCCGTGGAATTTATCGGGGAAATTTCTCGATCGGTAGCCAAGTGTAGCCGATTTCCGGTTTCCAGCGGGTGTCGAGGTCCGAAGCGACGGAGATCGACCGCGCGAGGCCGTTTCCGGTCGATCTCGGCTCGATCCTGGATCCCTTAGCGACAGGGATCGAGCACCGCCGTCGATCCTGCCGATTCCGTAGAGACCGAGAAAGGGAGCGTGTGCCGTGCGCGCTTGAGAGAGAGAGTGTGCGTGAGAGAGTGTGCAAGAGAGAAAGAGAGAGCTTGCGAGAGACGAGAGAGAGAGAGAGAGAGATCGAGTGAGAAAGTGTGCGATTATTAAAAGAAAAAAAAATCTCTCATCGGTACATTTAATATAACGCTAATTCATTATTACAGACATTATTGGATTTACGGTAAACGGATAAGCGATTGATTACAATTTTGTCCTAATGTTCAGAGAAATAAAACAAGGAAATACACACACGTCTACGTTCTTCACTTTCGGCGACCACCTCCGATCGTTCTTCCTCCTGCGAGCGTTCACTCGGAGGATCAATCGGCGGAACCGATCGATTTAAAAGATTTTTTATTCTGTTCAGATTTTACGTAATTATGTTTCTCTTTTTACTTGTATAGAATATTTATACTTACCCGATTTTCTGTCTCCAAGACAGTCGGCAGAGTTTCCTCCTTCTCCGAGTCGATCATCCCAGTAAACAATTTTCTTTGAATTTTGCAACAAAATTTGTCTCCAAATTCGTGTCCATACGTTTTCGCATTAGGCTCGGTATTTGAGTGCAAAGTCTGCAGCCAAAAGTCCATGCCAAATTGAAGCCAAACCTTGGCTTCGTTCAGTTTGGTTATAGAGAGCAGGTCGGTCGCACTAAGGGGGTACCTAACCTTGTTCTGAAAGTAAATATCGGGCAAAATCGGAGTATAATATATTCTTACACATATTTTATTTTTTATAACATATTTTTAAGGCGCTTTGTCTTTCCCGGCACATTGTGGCGTTTACGCACCACTTTTGCGAACAAGGTTAGGTCCGCTCTTAGTGCAACGGACCTGCCCCCTATAACGAGGGCCGAACGAAGCCAAGGTTTGGCTCCAATTTGTCATGGAATTTTGCCTGCAAACTTTGCATTCGATTTGCGATCCAACTGTACGGTATCGAGTCATGCTCGTGATGAAGATTCTGAACATTAATAAATATGTATGTTATTAATAGACTACGGATATTTATGCAATTTCCAATTTTTTTAGACAAATTTTAAAAAAATAGAATAAAATAAAATCCTGCTTTTCATGGGAACAACCTCTGCAGATCCAAAACAAAGAAAAATCGTGCCAACTTCTATCGAATTTTATATTATAGCATTTGTATTATAAATGTATAAAGATCCGCAGTCTGGCTGTTAACACTAAATCTACCAAACACAAAACATAGAAAAGTGAAGTGATTTTCATTATTATATAATGCTTAAACAAAGAAGTCAATTCAATAAATTCCAATGAAAACGTTTTTATAATTTCAATAATAGTGAAACAGAAAACCAGTCACTTTGACTGTGGTAGGTTCATTGTTAATTTCCTTTAAATCGAAATAAAATTCTATTTTGGCGTTGTCAATGTACAACTCTTGAAGAACATATAGGCATACAATAAATATAAATTTTCTTCTTTTTGTAGGAAATTACGAATTACAAAAAAGTTCTGATCACTGAAACGGTAAAATAAATTGTGATGCAAGGGGTTAAACTCGAAGTAGAAGAAGAACTCCTCCTCCGAATGGGGTGTGTTGATTATGGTCGCAATTACCATAGTTCACCATAAATTGCTCAGGCGTGTTAGGTACAGAGATCCACAGTCAGGTTGTTATTGCTACGTGTTACTTTGTCAGTCAATTCAATTTTGTTGTTCGAACTTTCGTTTTATTTGTCGTTTCCGTAGTGCGATACAACCCATGTCCACCCCACGCGTTCTGACCTTTTCTCGGAGGAGCTTTATACTTACCGGACGACGCTGGCCCGGCGTTTACTATAACGCGTTCTTCGCTTCTCGAGAAGAGCGGCGGACCGTCGAGCGGACTGGGCGTCGCGACTAGCAAATATATCTACATGTACAGACTGTTAGCTGCCTTCTTCTTTCAGAAGAGTCATCGCGATTGGTAGTGTTAACAACGGTGGTAATTTTACAAAAGTAACAACCCAACAAATTTTGCACAAACTCCCGCAGACTAGCGCCGCGAACAGCGTACACTCTCAGCGCCGCTCTTTCGCATCATTCAACGGATTTACAAACAGATACATATACATATATATTTTATATACATGTGCATGTATTTCGCGTCGACACACGTACAATCGTTTCTTTTTACACTCGTAACAGCTCCCCTATGAAACACTCTTTCGCCACGTATACAGGCTCGCCAAAACGTACTCGCTTTGTACTCGACCGAACGCATTTAAAACAGTATAACTTTTTCGAAATTGGACCAAACGACCTGACTTTTTTTCGAGCAACTAGAAGAATTGGTTCGCCGAATGACGTGCAAAAAAGATTTTTAAAAAATTGCAATTTCTAGCAATTATAAGGAGAGCAAACAGAAACGGCACTTACCAAAACTTTTTTATTTGAGCCTGCAGAGAAAGTTTAAAATATGCGCTTTGTAGATCTATGAAAGTTTCTACGAGACGCATATTTTAAATTTTCATTACAGGCTCAAATAAAAAAGTTGTAAAAAGTACCATTTCTATTTTCTCATGGAATTCTTACCATTTTCAGTTCTTTAAAAATCTTTCTTGCGCATCATTTGAAAAACCAATTCCTGTAATTGCTCAAAAAAGTTCAGGTCAATTTAATCCAATTTAAAAAATGTTTTAAATAGGCGTTCGAGTACTTTCGTGAGACTGCGCATCTGCAATCCGATCGCGAAGGGCTGAGAACCGAACGACGGGCAACAGGGGTTCGTTAGTACCTATCGCTTTTTCGTTCTTCATAAATCGCATAGAGATCATATACAAAATTACGAACGCACTCTCATTTCTCGAATTTTCTTTAACCTAATCGCGTCGTCGTGTCAACGCTCCGAGATCGGCGCATCGATACGCCCCTAATCGCGTATCCTTAACTAACCGTTAGCTATCCGTTACTCGGCTCTATTAAAACAGTGTTATTGCTAGCGCAACCTACCTAACAGGTATCCTGCCACATAAACGCCGCCGAAGAAACAGTCCTGATAATCGCTGTCGCATAACAGTTTACAAGCATACTTCAACGACGGACCGTTCCACCGTGTCGAACGCGATACAATCTAGTTGCACATTGTCCGATTGCCACTCAGAAATCGATAACAATTTTTCTTCGTTAACGCTAATCTATCGTTCGCTTCGTAACGTCAATTATACCGCTACGTCAGGAAATTAACGAAAGCTTAGAACCGCAAAACTAGACAGTAAGCTTATTACGCAAAGTTACACAAGTTGGAGTAACAATTTCACAGTGATTCACCGTTGCCTGAACATCGCCGGTGCACAATGTGTGCCAATTGATTATGGTTTGACAGTGTCGGAGAGCAACGTGCAACTGGCCAGTACCGCGGGAAGCAGCTCTATCGTCAGGAACTAGCGCACGCGGATGCAACACAGGCGTAGAGGATCGGTAACAACGCGGGACTTCGACGCGCAGTCGTCTTAAACAGTAGAGAAAGAAAACGTCAAGTTAAGAACCTACTGAAGGCTTGCACACAACTCGAAATAAAAATGTTCAGTACAACGGACACAGCGGTCCCTACGGCGACAAATCTGGGACGGGGGGAAACGAAAAACGATACATAGAGAAGCGCTCGCTGGCACGCGGCCGAATTAAAACGCGAATCGCGCCGGAAAACTGACGGAGGGATTAGATTGTTGTGACTATACAAACGGGCTGAGTCGATACAGAGGTACAAAAGCTTCTAAACTATGCGTGTTAGCCTTTAGACATTGAACGCGTTACCTACCGGCGATCGTGTAAAGGGTGATACGATCGAACGGATCTTTCTATCGGGATCACTATTTTAAAAAGAGAAGATTCAAAGCACAGCCTATCAACAGGTTTTCCCGATAGATAAAGCGTCCTCGGAAATGTCGACGATCCTAGACCGAGGGGATCGAACGAGCGTATTTTATCGTGATTTTCGTCGAGCGATTCACTGAAGATTACAAAACTTGATAAGGAGGTCGGCGAGCGTATCGACTTGCCCTGACTTGCGTATCGGTCTCGCGAGTAAATAGAATCGGTAATAGAAAGAGAAAGAGAGAGAGAGAGAGAGATAGAAAGAGAGAGAGAGAGAGAGAGAG
>CM052142.1:3315881-3333658 GCA_028454255.1 Halictus ligatus | reverse complement strand
CGCGGTCTGTGAATCATAAATACGCTCGAATCTCTCTGTTTCCCTTCTACACATATTTTCTTGTGGTTCGTCGTGGATCCGTTTTTCCCTCGACTAATCGATGTTGCTCGATCGACGTGATATCTCGTCCGATCGGGACAGTCCTCTCGCGGTAAACCCGGCGGTTCCTTTGAAAATCGTTCAATGGTGCAGCGGCATCTCGCTGGAGTCGTATCCGCTTCGTCTCCCGCCGCGCCCGCCACGCCCTACAAAACAACCGGAAACATGTAGTATCCTCCTCGGAGCGGGGCAAACAGCGATACTAATTAGTCATGCATGCTACTCTCTGTGTTCCTCGATTAGTTTCGTTTCGTTTCGTTTCTACCCTCGTCCGGCGCACGACGTTGGCATCGATCTTGGTCGGCTGGTCGCGAACGGCCGCAAAATTGCGCTACACGCAAAACTCTTCTTCGCTCGGTTATGGTTATGCTTTGCCTTTCTAACGAATCGACCCTAGTCTTCGAGAGCAGTCGCGTGGTAAACGGATCTCTTCAACCTCTGGTACAATTTCGATAATCGGACACGGAATCATCCGTCGCGAATGTTTTTACTTTTCTCAAGGTCGTACAAGGTCGTACCACTTCGATCATTCATACCTGTGTCCGAAAAGTAGGATGTTCGATGACATTGAGATCTCGTTAACCCCTTCCCGTACTCTAACGTGCCTGACTCGTGATGAAGATTTTGGCCCAAACGCAAACCTCACGAGCAGGAGTCGTGGACTGAGAATCGGGCCAAATGTAAATATCAAGAGTCAGACTACGTTACTATGTGTTTACTAGGGCTGTGCGAGAACCCGAAATATCGGGAAATGTCGGGACGAGTCGGGAAGAGGTCGGGTCGGGTCGGGTTCCCGAAAATTTCGAGAATATAACATATGACACTCTTGAAAATAATTCGTGACGGACAGCATTCTTTCAATTGATAATAAATAATTATACTTATTATTTATTTGTGCCCCATTTCTATTCCATATATTGCGAATTGTATAAATTTATAATAATTGATTAAATAAGTAAACAGTACAAGAACGTAATTTGCCGAAAACACCTACAAGAAAAAAAATCGTGAGTGTATTCATTAAAACGAATATAAATGGTTAGTGGGTTCTCTGAATTTTCGGAAATCACGATTCTTCAGGGAATCCCGATAAATACGAGAATCCCGACTCTTTCGGAAATCCCAACTTTAAAAATTTCGTGTTTCTGACCCGAGCCAATATTTCAGGTTCTCGCGCATCCCTAGTGTTTACGTTTCGGCTAGCATAGCAACTGTTTTCGAGCATCATTCTGGTCTGTTTACCGCGCGTTGACCTCTGCCGCTTGGCCCCGGATTTCGTCGAGCTAAATGGCAGGGGGAAGGGGTTAGTGAATTTCCTTGAGAAAAGAGGACTCTTTCCACTGTTGCGTGTATACGATCAGTTAGCTCTGGTGTTAAAGACTAATGTAAACGATCTTGTTCATCCAAAGGCGAAGTTCTAATTATAGGGGGAGGGGGGTTGAAGAAGCGTTTAGCATTGTTATTTCATGGGAATGAGGGGCGATTAGAGCGAGACGATGAAGAACGCCCGGGCGTCGGTATGTTTGTCGATGGCTTGCGTGTAAACAGCCAGTCTCCGGTTGCTCTCGAAGACTATAATCCCCGCGCCTGCTACCGGTTCGCGGCGTATCTTCTCGGAAAGTTTCTCTTCTATAACTGTGAACGGATCTCGAGGGAATGCGCGCGACGAATACGGTCAGGTTGAAAAATCCTCTGAAACACACCTGTGTGCACGCGCGCAAGTCTCGACAAACAGACGTGTAATCGGAGCGTCAAAGAAAAATGACTGTTATCTGTTTGCGTACGTGAAAGACTTCAACAACGAGAGATCTTGTTAGATAAACTCGGTGATCCGATGGGGATTCGGTGCGATCATGTCAATAATTCGGATATATATTCTCTCGTGCCATCGGCAAGTCGTCGATCTCGTGACGGATCTCGAAGAGAAAAAAAAAAGAGACGAAGTTGCGTGCGAGAAACACCATACATCTGGTCATTGTTTTCTTCACGGCGTTTTTCTTTTCTTTGTTCTGTTTTTCCCCCGTGGTGTATTAAAGACGTTTATTTGGGAGTTTTTCATTAAAAAAGCTTTATTTTCATCGCTACAACAATTCTTTTAAGCATTAAAATACCGACGTGACATTGCATGCGCATTGCTTCTTAATCGATATCCTCTCTCTCACTCTCTCTCTCTCTCTTCTCTATTATATACTGTACATTTGCGAGAATTTTCCCTTCTATACTCCTTCGACTATATTCGACATAAAAAATTACAAAACGTTTTTTCCCTTTTTGTTATTGTTATTATTATTATTGTTATTATCATTGTTGTTGTTATTATTATTATTATGCTTTGTATGTCGCTCTCTAGTGACGTGTTTTTTTTTTCGTTATTAATACTTCGCCTCTGTACGGCTTTTGGAATGATTGAACGAACAACCGCCTTTTTCCACGTCGCTCCCTTCGTGTTTCTCACAGACTTTGCGCGTCTCTTGGCGGATTCTACAAGGCCGCGGTGGTCTCTTATCGAACGTGTTTTATTATTTGTCTCTCTTTCGGTATTCGTCGAGTCGCGCGACCAGCGAATGAACGTGTACAAGGTATATAAAAATACTTCTCTATACAATTCTCCAAACAAACAAAAAAAAAATAAAGAGATAATCGTATAAAAAAAAAAGAAAATCAAAGAGAAACACAGGCTGAAGATGTGTCGCGGGATGAACAGACCGAGGATGACACCGCGAGGGTTAGACGAAGAGATCGTGTTTGATGATGAACGTGAAACGATGGGCCAGATAACAGCTCTGTACACACCGTTTTGTGAGCGTATGCGTATGAGTAGGTTAGTGTGTGTGTGTATGTATGAATACCTGTGCGTCACAGGAAAAGCTGCCAAACTCTTAGTTACAATTAATTTACCTTAACTACGTGTTGCCGATCATACTACCACCGTAGTCAACTATCGGTAAAAGTCTTGAGGGAGAGGGGGGTGGGTGGGTGTGTGTGTGTGTGGATGAAAATATTATAAATTTTCACTACCTCTGCGTACGTGATTGAGACACGCCAGCATTCTGATCATAAAACTAGCAGGTACGGTCATTGTGTCTCTGGTTTGTTCCAACATGATCGCGTTCCTCTTTTTCAGCTGTAAACGGCCAGAAACCATTGGTACATGTAGATTATCAGGTTGCAGATTGTTTTTGGAGAAGGATGGAGGATCGTTCGGTGAAGGGGGAGGTGGGGACTTACATCTTCAGCAAATTTCTCGTCGAAGCCCGACTCCTCGTTTATCGGCGCCCATAGCTTGAGATCGTAGTCGGTGCCAGCGGTGACCAACAGCGGCAGATAAGGATGCGGTTGCAGGCAATTGACAACGTGATGATCCGCCTCCAGCAGCATGCACAGCTTCGCGGTGGCCTTCTCCCAGACGAACACGTGGCCGCAGTCGCTACCCGACATCACGAAATCGTTCCCCCAGAAGTTCGCTTCTTTAATCATGGTCCTAAAGAAACTAGAGTCAACCAGGGGAAGGCCAACTGATCAGATAATATATGGCGGCCCCGTGTGCAAATGGCCCAGTCCGCTCGAAGGCTTTTTCGGAACTTAACGAGTCAATGGCTTGGCTTCCGATTTTCATTCATTCGTGTCAAAGAAAGAAAGAAATAAATAAATTAATAAATACAGAAATCAAGATTTAACGAAAAATAAAGAAAAGAAAAGAATTAACAAACGGCACCATTCAAGCCGATTTTAGTGATTAACGAGAACAGAATCGCCGGACGGGTTCGGTTTCACCAGCGGCAAACAAAAAAAAAATATCATCCCACTAATCGGCTACCAAAGTCCTCGCTCATATCCCAGCAACACTTTGTGGTTAATCATTTTTTAGTCACAAAATCGAATGATCTGTACACCGTTGCATGTGCGTGTGAGCCTTTTCATCGACTCGAAAACTTGCCGCGCGTTAACAAACGAATCACCACCACCACCACCAAAGAGGAAACGTTATCATCCTGGCGGACAGACAGCGGGAGTATACCTTGCGTTACGGTGGCCCATATACTTCTGTTTGACGAAGTCCGAGCCGTAGGACTCGTTGTCGTAGCTCTCGGACTTGTCGCTCGACCGAGCCTCGTCTGATCCTTCGTCCGAGGCTCCGTCGGTTACTGTCCTTGCGTCTATAACGGGGTCGTCAGTCTCTCTGTCGTTCCCCGTATCGGTTACTTCGCGCGTGGTCTCGTCGGTCTCTTCGGCGCTAGTTTCCCTGCTTCGGGTGCTCTGTACAGTTGCGCTTTCACCGCCTTCTGCCTCTTCGCTTTGTCTCTCCTCGCCGTTCTCCGGCGGATTGTCGTTGCTGGTCTGAGTATTCTCTGGGTTCAACACCACACCCTCCAAACCGTCTTCGCCGCCGCCGCACAGAGCGGCTCTCGTCACCGGGTCGTTCAACATTCGACTCAGAACCTCCGTCATTCTCTGCATCAGAGACGTTTGAAGTACCGGTCTGGCCTGGGCTATTTCTAGAAGATGCGGAGGCGAGTTAACGCGCGCGCTGTCGACAAGACAGTATTAACGATCACAGTACGGTGACAACGTACGTCTACGGCTGCGTTGACCTTCCTCGCGTTCAGGCCGCGCGTCCGGACCGGTATCGGACCAATCACCTCTCAGTCTCAATCTGCGAACCGGTAACGGCGACCGCTGCTTCTTCACCTCTTTTCTTTCGATCGGGACGTCTTTCTTTAACTGAACGTTGCATTGGTCCTGGAGGAAGCAACTCGTTCGAATCAAATCAAGAATGCATACTCGTCGCATAATTGTTCACGCTTCGTCTACCGAATATAACGAATCGAACGAACGCGATCGTTCTGGTCTATCGTTACTCGAGATGTAACTTTGTTCAAGAGACCATTTTGCTCCATCGAGTCGGTAGACAATGCGTTAGCAGGTGCCCGGTCCCCGGTACCTTTATGTTAAACAAATAAATATGGTCGCTGCAGTAGCTGGCGAGGATGTCCTGCCCGTCGGGACTATAAGTCAACGACGTCATCCTGAGAGAACTTCCTTCGAATTGGGGAACGGTGAACGTGCATATGGCATCCACTCCGCTCCCTTCTGTCATTCCTATAAAGTAATGATCGGGATCAGAATAATTTGTTTAGCTACTTAAATCATGTGAAAATCGCGAGAATTACCAGTGGCTGGTGTTCCTAACGTTCTTCTGTCGTATATTCGCACTGTACCATCAGAACAACCGATCGCTACTTGATGAGGCATGGTGAGGTTTATGGACAGGGCTGTTATAGCTCTCTCGCAAGAGATTAGTACGTCCTACAAAGATATATATATATACGGTATATACGTATATGTAAGAGATAATTATTTTCACCGCTTCTTCCGTGATCGACGGGACTCGTTCATTACCTCTTTACATTTTGGAGTATTACATTTGTCCTTTATTCTCAGGTCGAAGAACCTCACCGTTCCGTCCTCGCCACAACTTAGAAAACTATGCGGTTCACCGGGTATCGTGACTACTTCGTAAGTGGTGCCGCTGTGGCAATTGAATCGGTTGGAAAATGTTTTTACTTTTCTCATTAAATCTGAAAAATGTTGCGGGTACAATGTTACTATTATTACAAATTGTAATGGTAACGGAGGAGGGTTCGCGGTCGAAAGGTCACGTGAGATTTCACCTGTATACAAAATGATGCCATCACCGCTACAGGAAACTATCCGGTGGTCCCCACTATTTGGTAGAAATTTCGCGCTAAATATATTGGCTCTGTGGGTGGTTTTACACTTCGTCAACACCTGTAATAGATAAAATGGCATGAAGAAGGATCGGTACGTGCATAGTCTTAGGGTATTATATATTTTTCTCTGTTTTGTTGCAACAGCATCGACTACATGGTGCTCTTGATCCTGCCTGATTACCGATACAGCTCTATACAGCTCTAGATTGATGGTTCTAGATGACAAAATTAGCACCGCACGCACTACACGCAAAGGTTTTTGTTCATTTGGCAGAGCCTCTACGATTCTATCTATGTCAATGTTAGACCTTGGCTAGAATTAACTATCTATGATATTTCCTTGAAAAGGTTTATTGCCAATGTAACTTCCTTGAACATGCTTCCTTTTGCTAGAATTTGCTGCCTTACAATCGGATTTAATATTCAGTGTCACACGCTCATTTGCAGTGCCAAAAATAAATTCACAGATCAGATATAGATTGTGAAACATTTTTGATCTATAGAGTATACTTATTATAGCTATGTTAATACCTCTGTACGCGATGTAACTCTGCAGAGTATACTATATATTTACAGTAAAGTAGAAATATAAATTCACAGATCAGATATTGATTGTGAAACATTTTTGATCTATAGAGTATACTTATTATAGCTATGTTAATACCTCTGTACGCGATGCAACTCTGCAGAGTATACTATATATTCACAGTAAAGTAGAAATATAAATGAAGCATATTTCAACAATGTATCATAATATATATGCATATTTAAATATGCTTTGCGGAAAGTGGAATATATAAATAATCTTGGCACCATATTTTATAAGATGTACCAATATACCCAAAATTAATACATAAAACAAACGAATATACTCTTCCATGGTAAATTGCATCAGCAAATGTTGCTGCACATGTAATTTTAACTGTGGAGGTGAGAGTTAATAATAAACAGTTCCAACTAAACCGAGCTAAGATTACAATCGTGTAGGAGCTCGGCCATGCCTCCTCCAGCGTGCTCCGCCTATGACTACTCACCTTGTAAGTATAAGGGTTTGTAAGTACAAGATGCTGATCGTCGCTGCCGGACAATATCAGATCACCGGTGGCGTTCCAGCAGACGGAGTTGACGCAGCCGTTGTGCACGTTCAGTTTCTTCAACAGAGACATACGCTGCATCATCTGAAGGCTCGCTGTAACAGATCGGACCGAGTGAGCATGAAAAATCTGGTCCAGCGAACGAGTATTGTTCTTTGTTTTATTAAAATTCGATAAGCACGGTGGAACGATTGTCTCTGCCATCGTTAGTGCGTCGTTCGAACGAACGATTGCGTCGATTCGTGAGAGGCGAGGAAGTAAGAAAAAAAAAATTTCGTTTCTCTTGTTTGTCGACGCGCGGTAGCGTCAACGAATTTTCCATTGAAAACCCATACACGGTTGGAGGAAATACCTTTGCTGCTGCCGTAAAGATTCATCCTGGTGCAGTCATTGTACGGCTGATAGTAGATGTCACGGAAAATATTCGGACGTGACTTCTTCATGATGCTGGCTGGCTTGTTACGGTCGTGGTTCGGTATTAATTTACGGAACGCATCGATCACGGATTAACGTCAAATAGATCCTGAACGAGAACGAACACAGGCGAAGAGGTGATTGGCGCGAGCGCACGCTGCTGCTGATGGTGCTGCTGGTGCTGGTCTTCCTCTCTCTCGATCAACGAGGAAACAGAACGTCGTGTATCGACCGAATCAGCGACAGCGTAGCCTGCTGTTACGCAGCAAAAATCCACGAGGATCGTTCCGAAACGACATGCACCTTTGTACTAAAAATAAACCCGCGGAGCTTCGAAAATTTGTGCAATCAGACGAGCCGAGTGATCGCTTCGGACCAGAACAGCTGAGCGAATGTATACACACTCACAGCGCTGAAAAGAAAGTGCGCGAGAGTTCGACCATTCCCTCTGTACTATAATCGATGCCGACGGTAACGTAACAGGCGTTTCGAGAGCCCCGCTCACGCGAAACGTCACAATATCCGCGGATAATTCGGCGAGAGACAGAGAGATTTCATAATGGTAACTGGTTTAGCATAGAAATGCAACTTCTACAACTTCACGCGCTGAAACTGTGAACCATGCATTAGCGAAACCGCTCGGTTTATTCTCTATCGACTCCCGAGTATTTGTAGGTTCGTTTAATCTACGCTTATCGATCTATCAATTCCGTGATCGATTAAGAAACAGCTGGTAGAGGAGCATAGTTGAAATCTGAAGTCGTTGCGTTGCCGTCGAGATTGAAACGATAGGGTGTTCGAACATGTTCTTTATTTCTTCTTTAGAGACTTTAATAAAATCGTCCCTTTGTTGAATACGGAATTTAAAGCTCAGGAGATGCAGATATCAGTGCGTTTGAACATCCTTATGCACCGTTTGCTGCAAAATCGTTTATAATTTATCAAAAATATTATTTGTATTTATTCGATTCCACACATATAATTCTTACCGCATGTCCCATAAGAGGCAA
Organism: Halictus ligatus; assembly: GCA_028454255.1. Taxonomy (NCBI): domain Eukaryota; kingdom Metazoa; phylum Arthropoda; class Insecta; order Hymenoptera; family Halictidae; genus Halictus; species Halictus ligatus. The sequence continues at coordinate 3,325,309 of CM052142.1, read as the reverse complement.
CGTAGATTTCGGCAATATTCATTTGTTGTTCCTAATTCTCTGTACAGCGTCAATTCCTGCAGCGGCAAAACGCCCAAACAATACCGAACAATATCGACAGACACATCAACATCGCAATGGTAATGTCGCAGAGCGGTTGTTTCCACAGATAACCGCAATGTGACTTACCATTGCGGTACCTGTCGATAAACTGTAGGAATATCTTTGAGTGACTCGCCATCTTGCGGCAAAAGGCCAAACTGATCAATCAATACATTTTAGAATAAAATCGTTAATGACTAATTAATTAAGCACAAATTCCCTCAGTAGAAAATATAAGGGTGTGCGCAAAAGTTCAAAGTATCTTCTTCAATCGCCAACACGTGCCAGTCAATCGTAGAGTACTCTAAAAAAATTAATTACAGAAAACCTAAATCCCCGTATAATGAGTGAGCCAAGGACCCACATGCCAACAGAGTTGGTATCCGACGGGGACAGACTTATGCAATTTGCGGAGAGAGAGAAGGACGGACATAGACCTTCTCGCTGGCCTGAGTAAGTGATAATATGGTAATAACTCGCTTATTATTAACAATCCAGGGATATGTGCAATCAGAAAATATAGAGTAAATCTTCAACTACTTTCACGAATAATTTTCGGTTGGACTTTTTGCCTGTTTCCGTGTTATAGTTCACAAGTTGTGTATCCAAGAAAATTATTAGAGCAACAATTCAAGCTCTACCCAACTCTATTTTGCGTTCCTTTTTAAGTTCCTGCGAGCATCTTTCGCGTTCAGTAGCTCTCAGGCTATGGCAGAGGACAGATCTACCGTAGTTCTTCGGCTAGAACGTATCAAGATCAATCCTCGGAAAGAGAAGACATAGTCGTCAACACTACACAACATTAAATCGCGCCATCATCTGTACACTACCACTCGACCTGCACGCGAAACGGCCGTTACCATGCTACATTTTACTTCCATTCTGTTCTACATTTGTATATGTACATGTTTACTATTGTAATTTGTATGGTGAGAAATAAAGAATATTACAGTTAATGAGTTCTTCTTTCTCCACGGTGTACACGAATATTCGGTATTAGAATTAAATTAACGTCTTCGAAAATTTTCGGAAAAGCAAAATTTCTGAAATTAGACAAAATTGAGTGTTGTATTAGGAGAATATGATAGTAAAAGAGAAAATTTCGAAATTTTTATTAGGAGAATATGATATCGAAAAGTGGCACGAAATTCAGTTGTATAAGTCAAAAAGAAATCATACACTCGAAAATTTTCGAAATTCAGTAGTACAAATCAAGTACAAGTCAGACTGTCAAAAATTTTCCAAATTTTTCAAAAATCTCGGAGTCGAAAGGAAGTGGCACGAAAATTCAATAGTACAAATCGACGCAAAGTCAGAAGGTGGTAAATTTTTGTGGGAATCAGTAGTGTAACTGAATAAAATGGCTTTTCTTAACGTGTAACGCTAGAGGAAAATCAGAATGGAATCAGGATAGTATTGAAAAAGGTTGCTTGCATGTTAAAATAATGAAATGAAAGGCAAAAAAAGATTTTGCAACCACCGCAGTCGGTAGGACTCGAACCTACGCTCCCAGAGGGAATCTGATTTCTAGTCAGACGCCTTAACCACTCGGCCACGACTGCTGCGACCTTGCAATTTCCCAAACCGTATGTTCTACAGCATGCAACGGCTATAGGTTATGCGATGCAAGGGAAATGTTCTTCTCTCTTCCAGATCCGCGTTTCAATCGGACAAACGATGGTGATAAACAAAATAGAACGAAAGGAACAATATTTTAGGATGGGACTAAATAAAAGTAGTCGTGATCAGTGAAATCAAAACTTGTATTTGATCGTATCCGATACAATAGAAAGATAACGGACAAAGGACGCAATTATAAATCGAGATGTGTATTTAGTAGATATTACTGATACATTGATATCTACATTGAATCAAATACAGTGGACCGAGTGGCCTGCTTTCCACGAGATTCTGAATCTCGTTCGACGATGGACTTAAAAAAGATCGTCCCCGTCGCGCGTCGCAGCCGACAGGACTCGACGGAATGAGGATACGAATGAGAGGTGTCGCCATCGAAACGCAACCACGCGGCTCGTCCTTCGCAACTCTAGACAGCAACCCGGCAAATCGGATTTATAATTCGGAAACGCCTCCTTCCTCCTCTTTCTGTCACGCTGTCGTGGTGTCGTCACCGACAATCAGACGACACTGATACTGCCTCTGTCGCGAGAGCCGAACCCTCCAAATTCCCTCTCCATCTGCAAATCCATCTTTGATTCGTTCACGGGCCAAAGCGACCAACTATCTTCCGAGATTTCTTATTTTTCAACAGAGATCGAAATTATCTTCTGCTTGCCTGTTTGAGAAGAAAAAGAAATCAGTACTAACCTGTATGCATAGTTCAACAACTGTGAATCGTTTACGTGAATGCTCTACGCATAGTTGAATGGATAATTCAATTCTAATAAGAAGGATTTATTCTCATGGAGTTAATCGATTTGACGAATGAGCGGCTCTCGTTCGATGACGCGCATTATTAATAAGAATAGACGTCAACACCGAAGTGTCGGCGAACGATCGAAAGCAAAAATCCGTTCGATTCATTCAAAGAAAAACAGAATTTCGGCTGATCTGGTACAATCGTTGGCTAGATGACCGGAAGTTCCTCAAGGTGTGTTCGCTCGGTGCTGAGGAGATAGGTGATCGAGGGACCATGATATGCGACTCGTAGCGTTGCTCGAACGCAATAAACGCAAGTGATCGTAATCGTATCTCGCTTTAATAATAAAAGTACCAGGTGGTTCAACGCAGTGACGATTCAACGTTGGACGGTTTTTCTCGCGCATGCGCGACCGAAACCAGTACTTTAGCTATGTTGTGGAGAAAGTAGTGGGGAAGTGTTGTTGGCGGGAAAGTGCCGGAAGAGTTCAGGACGACATGTTGTATATTATGTTGTTATTTTGTTATATATATATTAAATTTAATATATATGCATACATATTATACATATTATATGCATACATGTTATACATATTATATGCATACATATTATACATATTACATACATACATATTATACATATTACATGCATACATGTTATACAAGCGTTATTCAAAATCAAATCATAACAAAGTTTTGCGAAATTATACAGGGTATCCCATTTTAGCCAATCTTATTGCTTTACGGATACCAAAATCGTTGCGCATGCGCGACCGAAACCAGTAGTGTAAGTAGCCATGTTATGGAGAAAGTAGTGGGGAAGTGTTATTGGCGGGAAAGTGCCGGAAGAGTTCAGGACGATATACTGTACATTATGTGTATATATATATTAAATTTAATATATATGCATACATGTTATACATGCGTTATTCAAAACCAAATCATAACAATGTTTGCGAAATTATACGAGGTGGCCAAGATATCCCATTTTAATCAATCTTATTGCTTTACAGATGCCAAAATTGTCGCGCATGCGCGAGAGAAACCATCCAATATCTCATCACTGGTGCAACGCTCCATCTACCGGTTCGAGTTTGCCGGACTAATCAACAGCCAATTCTCCGGTAGCAGTTATTTTTCCCGAAACAGCGATTCTCATCGTCAACAAAGGCATTGCGACAACGAGCGATGCGATCCGACACAATACTCCTTCCGCGTTTGTCATTGAAAAAAAAAAAGAAAAGAGAAATCTAGCACGATCGTTGAGAAATCTGTTGACAGGCTGCCCGGTAGATACTAGATAACTAGATATAGAGCGTTGATTTTTTTTTCGTGTTCGAATAAGCGCTGATAAGAAGGGACTCTGAGAGAATTGTTATCTCTATTTGTAAAAACGCACGCGTGTAGTTTTGCCCGCGCAGGGGTTAGGGTGTTTTCCAGGGAGGTTTCTAATTCACAAAGGACCAAATATTTCGCAAATTCGGAGGAAACAATCGTTCTCTCTCTCTCTCTCTCTCACTCACTCTCACTCTCTCTCTCGCACTCGCTGTCCACTTTCTCCTCGAAATTTTCTTCGATTCTTTTTTTCAATCGAGTGTAAAAATATATAGATATTTCGTCGCTCCCCGATATATTCTCTTCTTTTTTTTTTGCTTTGTTAATAACTCGTCCCGCTTTTCTTCTACGATCGTTAAAGATACAAGAACGTGTTCGCGTGACGCACGTGGCGGTCAGAAACGAAAATGATCAGAGATCCGGTCTGGAAAGCGTTCCGAGTTCAGAGTTCACGCGACATTGGCGCGCGATTCGAAGCGAATAATAATACAATATAATCGATAGTCCCCAGACTTGTTCGTGACGCCGCTGGTTAAAATTCTACCGCGACGATCTGCGCCGCGTTCTCGAGCATTATACATACACGTGTCCTAACTATACTCGCCTACCGTCGTCGAAGAGAACGCGAAACAACGCGCGTCGCGTCCAGCGGAAAGAAAATCTAGCGGTTCTCTACGTTAATTTCTTTTCGTTTAATAAATTCCCCTTGTCGCCGATTCTCGTTGCTCATCCCCGAGCCGGAGATGAGATCGGTCCGCGCTCGTGTGAATTCCTTTCAACCCCTTCGAGAAACAATCCTCGATCCGAAAAATACCGGCTCACCGTGTCGCCTTGAAACTTAACGCTACGTAGGCTAGTCAGACTTCTATGACTATGAATAAAGGCTATCGCACTGTCCAACACCAACTTCGCTTGTTCGATAACCCAGCGAGACAAAAACGAATCCCGAAAATGGCTTCCCCGTCTCCGTTGCTTTCCATTTTGTCGAATTTCAGTTCAGGCATTTTCTCCGCTTCGATTTTTACATGGCTCCACTGGAGACTCCCCTAAATTGTATTTAGGACTGTGTAGTGAATTCTCGACATATGTCAACAACACGGGTCTTGCGAGCGTCGTGCATTATGTTTACACTCCTCGGCGTTCGAGGCTTCTTACGGGGTATACCCGGCGGTAGTGGGGATAACTCCGTGACGTTTATCACCCAGGCCTTGGCGACATATATAGAGAAATCGCCGTATTTTTAATTGTTGTAATATTTCACGGACTTTCTCGAAATAATATGTTCAAAGTATCGGTTGTCGAAACACGCGAAATGAAAATTGAATTCGTTGGACAGTGTCGTATGCATAACACGCAGGTACGAAACCAGCTGCGAGTACCGGCTGCGGCGGAATTCAATCCGATCATTTGTGAACAACGGATGGATCTCGTACCGCAGATTCGATTTCTTAGTTTAACAGGTCAAATATAAAGTCAAATATTGGTTTGTTTAATGTCAAATTCACACGTGAAATAGTTTGACACAAGAGCGTTGATCGGATAGGTACCGCCGGGAGCGGCGCCAGTGATTTCGCGGAATATACTTATACATACTTCTAAACAAACTAGTATAGATTCATATTCATGTTCATAGACATGTTCATATTTATAATCATATTCATATTTATATTTATATTATGTACATACGGGGCGGCTGTAAATGGAGTCCACGCTGTGTGGCCTTCTCCGGAACTTTGCGAAATGAACGCGTGAACGCAACATGGCCTAGATTAGGTTCGCTGTCGCGGGGAACCGCGAATCTTTCTACGGAGAAAACAGCATTGCGCGAGCAATCGGAAGCTTAGAACACCACCCCGTGTACGGATTACTACGAGCGAAAACATTAATCCTAATCGTTCGACGGCTCGTCGATCATCGAACACAGTAAATTCTTGATATATGTCAACAACATGAGCTGTGTTATGTTTACACTCCTCGGCGTCCGAGGCCTCTCGAGGTTTGTGACCCGTCACGGGGTATATCCCGCGGTAGTGGGGATAATTCCGCGACGTTTATCATCCAAGACTTGGCGACATATATAGAGAAATCACTGTATAGTGAATTCACGATATATGTCAATAACACAGGTCTTGCCAGCATCTTGTATCGTCCAAAAGACTATATATTCTATACACCGCGGTAGTGGGGATAGTTCTGCGACATTTATCAGCCAAGCGTTTGCGACATATATCGAGAAATGACTGTATCGTTATCCTCCGAAGGACAATCGCCGGCGAGGAAAGTTTTAGACATTATCGAAACGAAACGAAACAATACACTGATGTTCTGTTTCCTTCTCTCATGCGGTTCGACGGTCGATCGAATGTTCGATTTCCAATTCCAAACGAATCGGAAGTGTCGAGCGGAACTTCGGTTCGGTTTCGAGAAATTTCTGTCGGATCGTGCGAGAAACGCAACAAACGAGCCGAGAACAATCGATTCCGAGTTCCAGCAAAACTGTCTCGTTGGATCGGATCAAAGTTTATTTAGATTTCGACGAGCTCCTCAAGCGAATCCGTAGTCTACGGAACGTGACACGAATGATTTATATAACGATGTTGCACAACGAATGCGGAAATGGCGACAGCAATCAAGGCTCGACGAACGTTTCGTTCCAAAGAAGGAAAATCGCTCAGGGAAATTGAGGTAACGTTGTATACAGGGCGTTAATTTTAACTGGTGCACTTGAATTATTTCCGCTACTGTTGAAAGTAAGAAGAAACGACTAAATAGGATGTACAGGGTGTACAAAAATTATGTCATGACAGCCATAACGTGATTCTAGACCTCCGGATCGATGGAGATCTGTTAAAAGAATGAATCGTAGAAATTTTTTTCATTGCATCATATAGTACACATATCTCAAATTTTTCGACACTTTCACCTTAATTTTCAAGGCCAAGATCAATTTTGCGGTTCATTTTTTCCGTGAATTTTGATACAGCCTGTACACTCCCGCTCACAAGTCTTAGGACAGCGATAATATTTATATTCAACTCTGTAAAAAATGAAATAATCATTGAAGGATGCGAACAAATTTTTCCTTATTTATTTAAAGTAAAAGATGTTCATATTTTCTTTTCGTCGAAGAATCCGTCACGTTTCTTTATTACAGTTTTCACTATTCTTGGAATTCGCGAGATAAATCTTTCCATACTTTCTGTTGTTATATTATTCGATCCTCATTCTAAAATATTCCATAAGTGTGTTTTCGAAGTAGAACAAAAGTTCCGTACCCGACTGTCAAGTTCATCCCATAATTTTTGTATGGGGTTCAAATGTGGTGATTGGGGTTGCAATTTCATAATTTTTAATTAATTATTTCATTGAAGTCGTAATTGTTACTGAACATATGAGGATATTTATATTATGTAGTTAATACAGTTAAAGGTTCATACGCTATACGAAATACCAGAGGTGTCCTAAGACTTATAAGCGGGACTGTACATCTGATGGTGATAAAAAATATCCTGTGAAGGTCATTTTAACGGTTTTTTCAAGGTCATAGTATTTTTCTGCATACCCACATGTATTCTTTATGACACGATGTGGTAGTCGGCGTAAAAAGTAATTTAACGACCTGCACACCATGACCTTGAAGTGACCTTGTCCGCGAAAAAATCAGTTTCAGTTTGAAGAATGCAGAGTAATAAAACGAAAAGAGTAATATCAGCTTGTTTTATTAGATGCTCAAAATGCTGGTCGCACGCAGCTAGAAAACCTTGTACGCGATAAGGTAGTAACTGAATGGCATTTCGTTATAAACAATAGATTTTAAAGCTCCCCATAAAAAGTAACTTTACCGATCGCGAGCTGGCAAGATAAAGTTTGCACTAAGGCCTAACCATCGGTTGGGAAACATATTATTTAACACTAAACCTACCATTGTCAAATGGCCGATATTATATTTTAAAATTATTGAAACTATAGAAATCCAATTACGGAGAGTAGTGGAATAAATTTCCTTGTCCAAGAATTTATTATATTGAAAATTACAGACAATCTCAATAAATTTAGGGTTGCCATTTTTACCAGGCAACGTCAAATATTGTTAATGCTTGATAGGGTTTAGTGTTAATACACTTTGTACACTTTTGGCATTATGAGCAGGCCAGCCATCGTGTTGATACCACATTAACAATCGTTCTTGATGTGGAACACCATCTAATAGTTCATACAGTTCTAACAGTTTAATGCACTATTGATAAAAAACGGACTAATAATTTTGTCTTTTAAGAGACAATTATTATTATCACTTTTGCATTCCGCACACTGGAACTGATATTTTCGCCTTCAAGGTCACATGGTGTGTAGGTTGTTTTACTCATCTTGACGCCGACTACCACTTCGCGTTATGAAAAATACATGTTACTATGCAGAAAAATGCAATGACTTTCAAAATGACCTTCACATGATTTTTTATCACCTGCACGCCTTAAAACCATATATATCCTACTTAGCCGTTTTTTCTTACTTTCAATAGTAGCGGAAATAATATAGGTGTTCGAGTTAAAATTAACACCCAGTATACCAACAAAAATGGTCGAATGATATCCTAGGGACGTGAGAGTATTGTAGAATTTTTATCGAGACGCTTCGAAACGCAAAAACATTGACATTGGTCAAAATAAAATGTAAATACGCGTGTATAAAGCAAAACACGTACATACTTGGAAAGCGAGGTTCTACGATGAAAAATATGTGATTTGTAGCGTTGCTTCGAACGAGAAATTATGCGATTCCGCTTGCAAAATGCCTCGAGCCTCAACTTCTTGACAAGTGTACGAGAGGACACTACGGGTGTTAATGATCGCGGTATCGCTTTGGAACGCGCGTTTACGATTAGTATTGCTTTTCCCAAGACCGTGTTCGCGGTATTGTTAATTAGTGGCAGTGCCATTTGACGGTTACTTTGTCTGTTATTGCGTGTTGCCTATTGTCTTATCGCTCCGGACGCGATTATCGTCTGGAGACAATGTAACCCGCAATTCAATGTCCTGACATTGGTTCGAACAAGCAGCACAAAGAAAAATCGGGTACAATTCGACCGCTCCGCGGCACTAATTTTTTCTTTGACATTCTCCTGACATTTCTGGAGCCACCGATTATGTTTCTTTATTTCTTCCAGAGCTTGAAACGCCCAGTAGACAATTAGCTTTGAATTGGGCACCAAAATTTGTCTGCAAATTCCTATCCGTATGTTTCCGCATTAGGCTCGATATTTGAATGCAAAGTCGCAGCTATAATTCCATGGCAAATTGAGGCCAAACTTCGTTCAGTTTCGTTATAGAGGGCAGGTCGGTCGAACTAAGAGGGAACCTAAGCTTATACTGAAAGTAAATATCGGGCAAAATCGGAGTACAATACATTTATAGACATATTTTATTTTTTATAACACATTTTTTACGGTGCTTTGTCTTTCACTGCACATTGTGGTGTTTACGCACCACTTTCGCAAACAAGGTCCGCTTTTAGTGCGACGGACCTGACTATAACAAGGGCCGAACGAAGCCAACGTTTGGCACCAATTTTGCATGAAATTTTGCATGCAAACTCTTCACTCAATTTGTGATCCATTTGTCTTCGAATTTGAC
>CM052142.1:3261482-3298955 GCA_028454255.1 Halictus ligatus | reverse complement strand
ATTTACTACTGACCTTTTGACATTTACAGAAGATTTTACGGTACACCACTGAATGAGGACATTCAGGACGCGGTTTATAAACACTGAAGTAAGCATCGCATGCGACAGAAGCAAGTAAGTTGACCATAATGCTGGCATACAAAAATGTTTGTATCTCAGAAACGGGTGACCTTTTTACCTATGTTTACCAAGGCTTTTTTACTAGGCACTATATACCATATAAATATTGAATGGGTTTTTTTACTCGATATGCTATCCACACATAACCCTACACCGTATACTTTATGAATCAATGAACAATTTACAATTTTTAATTACAACCCTGTGTTTTCCATCAAAATTACTTCTTGGGTGAATTTTGAGACACCCTCTACATAACATATAAATACTGAACGGTTTTTTCACCCGATATAATATCCACACATAACCCTATACTGTATATTTTAAGAATCAATAAACAATTTACAATTTTTAATTATAAACCTGTGTTTTCTATCAAAATTACTTCTTGGGTGAATTTTGAGACACCCTTTGCATACCACATAAATATTGCATGGCTTCTTGTAACACCCTGTATGTACAGTGGTTTCAAATAATAATGCGTACCAACTCTGTGATATTTAAATAACAGTGATATTATTTGTTTGCAACCGGGCAATAGAGTCACTTAGTATGTCGAAAGGGTAGAATTAGGATACGCGTCGAATTCGATCCCGTTTTCGACATTATGTTTACAAGAGCTTCGAGAAGCAACTATTTCACATTACTTTGTAAAAATAACGAGGACGCGTCTATTCAAATGTTCAGTAAATTTTTATTTGTTGCTTAACTCATCATGGATGTAACTTCAAAATCACAATACAGTGATTTCTCGACATATGTCAACAACACGGGACTTGCCAGTGACTTGTATCGTCCAGGAGACACACCCCACCCCTGTTATGTAAACCCTGTGGTAATGGGAATAATTCCGTGACGTTTACCATCCAGTCCTCGGCGATATACAGGGCGGGGCAATAACTATGACCAGTTTGAATATTGCCGTTATTTGTAATAATATGAAGAAATGTTATTTAGAAAACTTACACGACATGGGGGGGGGGAACATATTGTGACACAAACATTTTCTGCGTGGGCGGAGGCATAGAGGAGATTTCAAGGTCAACTCAATTTTTTTAAATGGAATGCTATGTTTCTTTTACCACGATGTGATAGCCAATGTTGAGACGAATTCAAAGAGTTATCATTGAAGGTAATGCAAGGTCAAATACGGTAGTAAAATAAACTTTATTAGCTTAAAGGAGATGCTCGAAATGGTGACCGGTGTACGGTTTGGATATCGTTCAGCATACAAGGATTGAGCTCTTATCGAATTTTGTCGCATTTCTCCATAAATGAGGATCATATCCACTTGCTCTTCGAAAGAAAACTTCATTTTGATGATCACGCAGCTGCTTGACTTAACAATCGACCGAGACTGACTGACCGATTCATGTTAATGTCACGAACTGGTGAGATGTTTACATTACGAGCTGATGCGATATTTACATTTCTAGCTATACGCGATGTATTGCCACAACATAAACAATCTTACAAAACCATTCGTTTATGTAAAAGTGAGGGCCTGTGAAATAATACAGCGTGTGGTAGAATAAGTTCAGAAACGACAAGACATGCACATGATGCAGGGATACGAAGCTTGCAACTTTGCATTCACGCAAACAGTCATCAATTCGAGCATCTCCCGTAATGTAATAAAGTTTATTTTACTACCATATTTGACCTTGCATGACCTTCAATGATAACACGCTAAATTCGTCTCAACGCTGGCTATCACATCGTGATAAAAAAAAACATAGAATACCATTTAGAAAAATTCAATTGACCTTGAAATCTCCTCTATGCCTCCGCCCAAGCAAAAAATGTTTGCGTCACAATATGTCCCCCTCTGTACCGTGTAAGTTTTCTATATAACATTTCTTCATACTATTACAAATAACGGACATAGTTATTGCCCCACCCTGTATATAGAGAAATCACTGTAGCCGTAAATGAAAATTGTAACGCGTCCCGTAAACCCAGCCCTTCGCACTCCGGAAATTTGTAAACACCTGTTAAGCGTCGAGTTACGCTCGACAAAGGAGCGCAAAGGGCTAGTGTCAGCCACGATGGTTGAAGCCAGCGAGAATGAATTTCTAGATCGTTCGGAGCTTTTGCAGTCTCACCGATCGAGGAGCCCGCCTGTCAGGTGAGCAGGCCAACAGCAAGATAGTTCCCCTTACCTGAAACAGAAAGGAAAATCGTGTTAAGGCGGATGAAAGCCCACGACGTCGTTAATTGCGCGATAAACAGACTCGTTGACGGCGGGGGAGGGGGGTAGGGGTTAGGGGTTGAAACTCGGGCCAATTAGCCGGAGGTGTCCGTGCGCGTTCGGACCTCGATCTCCAGAGAGGAAAGGAGAGGAGAGGAGAGGAGAGAGACTACCTTCTGGCACCGGTCCAGATACGTAAAACGGATCCCCGGTCACGGAAACTGGATCCAAGAGCGTGTCCAACTCGACGAAACATGGGCAACCTCCGGGAAAAATGAAATTCTGAACCTAAACGCTATTTGCATTCTAAAATGTGGCGGTAAAAAAGGGGAGGGGGTTAATTAACCCCCTCTGATTCATAGCTCTTGTTGATCCGTGGGGACGCTATCGAAATGTCCTATTAAATGCAACGCACCTGGCTTTGTGAAATATTACTTGCAGTGTCTGCTCGATATATATCGAAAACAAGTGTCTAGCCACGGACATATATCGGCCAGGAGATACTATTCTTTGATCCACTCGACCTTACACGCCTCGAGCTTTTATTGACCCCTCACGAGATATACCTTGCGGAAATGGGGATTGTTTTGGGACTTTTATCGGCTAGGCATTTGGGACATTTACAGAGTAAACAATGTATTAGGTTGAGTGACGCCTCCGAGAAGGCAAAAATATTTTCGTTGTCTATGTCAGTAATAACACTAGGTTTACGGAGCACTAAAAATGACTATGTTACATCACTTCATCAAAATAACATGAACGTGTCTATGAAAATGTGTAGCCATCTTTTCAATAATATATACCCAATGAAATCAATTTGTTAAATAACCCCTCGTGGATGCATCATTACAATCTCAATGTTCGTAAATTAAAATTAATTAATTATTTGTTCGTATATTAATTAATATGTTTTCTTCACAACTGTTTATGCAATTTAAATTTTAATAATACCGGCAAACATTAGCAAGTCAGCAACGCAACACAAATTATATTAGCCGTTAATTTTTTCGCTTCCCCCCGTCGTATTAATTGCCTGAAGTGCTTCCGCGTCAGTACACGCAGCGCAATCGAAAACAAAACCATATTTAATTTCGTTGAATTTCATTAATTCATTAAAAAAAAATAATTTCATTGAACAGAATATTCTTCACTTAATATTTTCACTTAACTTCTTGGCACGTGATTTCGTTTTATACACAGAACATATTCGACCCAGCAAGAGGTATAGTTGAAATATTTCTCGACCGTACAGGGTTAAAACGATTTAACGGAAGAAAGAAGTCGCGGATCATCTGAATATTGTTACAGTGATTTCTCTATACGTGTCGCCAAGGCCTAGATGATAAACGTCGCGGAGTTATCCCCACGGTGGTGGGAATACGGAAAGGCCTCGAACGCCGAGGAGTGTAAACATAACACGGCTGGGGTATGTCTCCTGGACGATACTCGGCGCTGGCAAGATCCGTGTTGTTGACATATATCGAGAATTCACTATAACTCGTGTCTTTAACACTAAACCTACCGAGCCTTAAAAGTAACTGACGAATGTTGTCTTATAAAATTGACGAAATCGAATTTATTTAGACTTTGTGTGATATTTATTTAATCTTTCTTATGAAAGCATCTTTATAATTTCAGTAATTGTAAAATAAAAAATCTGGAACCTGTCATTTTGACCGCCGGTGGTAGGCTTAGTGTTAAGTAGCATAATGTATAAAATTAATTTGGCTATTTTTTTTTAGTAAAGTGTCATTTTGTGAGGGTAGTAATACAGAGATGATCCAATAGGCTACACAATGAACAGATACAGATCATTATACAGAGTTTACTCTATATATGTCCGAAATGACTAGCCGACAAAAGTCCCAGAACTATCCCCACTGCCGCTGAGTGTACCTCGTGAGGGGCCAAGCAGCTCGAGAGACCTCGGTCGCCGAGGAGTGTAAGGTCTCTCCTGGCCGATATATGTCCGCGGCTAGCCCCGTGTTTTGGACATATATCGAGTAACATGTCAATTTTATCTGAAATTCCCAATTTTAACGAAGAATCGTAAGAAATTGACGCTTCTGGTGATCTAGGAAATGGAATCACTGTGGACGTTCTTGAAGAGTTTCGTGACATAAACAACCGCTGGCCGAGAGTGAAGAGGTTCACCCCGTTGCCGGTGACCCTTTGTCAGTAGAATATTACCCCTTCCGACTGTTATTTAGATACCGAAAGGGAGAATCTGCGGGTTCGTCCATCCTCTGCCGGCAAGATAATGATCTCCCGCAAGATGATACAACCGCAAACCGGACCGGACTGGCTCTCGAAGCCAACTGTCGACCCTCCAACCACTGTGTCTAGTTCTCTCTCTCTCTCTCTCCCTTTATCTCTCTCTCCCTCTCTCTCTCTCTCTCTCTCCCTCTATCTCTCGGTTGCCCATTTTCGTTCCATTAGCAAGGAGTACAGGCTCGATTAGCAGCACACAGACGCGTTTCCATGGGTCCGTTACGACCCACAAAGATAATAAATTAAGCTCCCGAATAGTGGACGAGCACACACACGACAGACAAACCGACGCGATAAGGATCCGACGATCGACGAAGATTAACTTCGACGGTCCATTTGCGCGATTGGCATCTCCTCCAGCCGACGAAAAAATAAAGGAAGCCACGCGAAAATGCTGGAAACATCGGCACATTTGCTTCCCATCCCCTACGCGATGCTCCGGGCTGAGCAACGGTCCATCGGGAACCCACCCCCACCCCCGCCCCCAACCCCATCCGCAACTCCCGTGAGAATCTATCCATTCGATGTTTCCCCGACCCCGAACAGCGTATTCTGCAAATTAAAATGCGAAATCGTGGATGCCTGTTCTGTTCACTCGAGCAGCGACGTTTGCTTTGCTGAACCGGGGAGAGAATAAATTATAAATTGTCTATCAGCGGGTAGGAAATCAACCCCCTCCATGGGCACGATGGGTTTTTAATGTCTAGGTGAACATTTCAATTTTCGATCCTTTCAAAGAGAAAGTAGAGGAGACCCCCGTTTTTCCAAATTTAATTTACAATTTTTCTTTTTATCCATAGCAGTATTAAAGACGGATTTTTTGAAAGCCGATCCGGTAGGCTTGTGGATGGTGGGAAAAATAAGTGTAAGCACGGAGACGTTTCAAATATCCTTTCTTCTATGCAACTACAGTGAGTTCTCGATATATATCAATAACACGGGTCTTGTATCGTCTAGGACAAATACCCGATCCGAGGCCTCTCGAGCTTCATGGCCCTTCATGAGACGTACCCCGAGGTAGTGGGGATAATTCCACGACGTTTATCATCCAAGCCTTGGCGACATATATAAAGAAATCGCTGTATACTTCGCGGCAGTCGCAAAAGTGGCACAACTCAAAAATTTTGTTGAATTATTTTGATTGGTTCGCTAGCTTTGAAGTCACTCGAATTTTCTGCAGTAAAAACGACACCACTACTAATTCAACCTGTCAGCAATTGTTCGCTGCATAACTCAAAATATATTTATAGAAAAAATAGTATAAGAATAAATATATAAATTGCGGTGTACCTCATAACTAAAGTATATGACAATTAACCTGCTATGTAAATAACAACAAATTATTTTGCATTTCTAAGTTACATACAATAAAAAGAATTGGCAATTTTAGTTAACTTTCAAATGGCTCTCCTGGAAAATTTCAATTTTTTTTTTTTGACTTATGTCACTTTTCCTATGAACGAACGAAATGTCCTGCCCGTCGCGAACCGATCAAATTTTCATTGCTCGATCCAGTATTTCGCAGGGTTGATCGGTTCGATGAACGACCGACAAATCGACCCGGCGGACTCTTTGGGAAATTTCGAGCTGCAAGAAGCATTTCGATCAGCATTCTCTGACAGTAGCATTTCATCGACGATGTTGGATCTGCACACATTATGGCGACCGGTCGACGACGATGAGCATCGGTATTATCGCGGTGTTGTCGAGGCCATCGGATCGCCGCGAGTTTCGCAACTCTCTACGCTCGCATTAACGCCCTGGGGATAGAATTCGCTAACTGTGAATCGTTTCTTACATATCTCTGCGGCGGTGAGGATCGATACGGTCGCCATGGCGACGAGCGAGCTTCCTCTATAGGGATACAGATACAGGGATACATCTCAATACGAGCACGCCAACCTCGCTTTCTCCCTTTCTCCCTTTCTCCGACCCTGTTTTCCACCGTTCATCTTTCTTCATCCCCCCCCCCCCCCCCCCGCTAGCCCCGAACCATCCCATCCCTCTCTCAGCCGTGCTCTTCTTTTTTCCCTTTCGTCCTTCCTCGGCCACTCGCCGACTCTTTGTTCTGGTCCTTATGACTTTTTGCCGGCCCTCCCCTCGTTCGTTTCCATCCCCGCAGCACCCTCTTCTCGTAATTATTTTCGACCGGGGATGTTCTCGCGGGCCGATCTTCGTTAGACCAGCCCAGAAACGCGCTAATCTGCCCTACAGGATCCTCCGAAAAATTCTCGGGAAAATAATGGACCAATAGAGCGACTCTGTGAACTAAAATTTGTAAACTTTCTCCGACTCGTTACGGTAGAACCTCGTTTGTACACAGGGTGTCTCACCTAACACGAGCATGTAAAATATCTCGCTTGTCTTTTATGATAGAAGAAAATGTCAGAGGAGACCATTAGTTGGTTCAAAAACTTGTTCAAGGTTATATTTTTTGAGATTTCAAGAACGTCGAAGTTTTTGTTCAAATAGAATGATATATTTTTGTCATCGCTGTATGATAGCCGAGGTCAAAACGAATCGAACGACCTGTAATATTATGACCTTCGCGTGACCTTGAGTATGAAAAATTCATAAAAGTAGGGCACTTGGAATAAACCTCCCTGGCTAGTATTCCCCAAAGGTTTTCGATGGTGTTTAAGTCAGGAGATCTCGCTGGCCATGATGAAACATGTATTCCCTTACTTTTAAAGTAGGCTTGTACTGTTTTTGCCGAATGCACAGCTGCGTTGTCTTGCTAGAAAATGCGTTTTTTTGTTAGCTATAGACTAAGCATGTTTTGACAAGTGTTTATCAATAACATTTATGTAATTCCTGTTACTCGTTCTTGTGCAAATAAATTTATTATCTGTTCTGCCGTGATAACCTATAGCCGCCCACATCATTATTTCTCCGCCACTCATTTGTCGCCATTGCAGAAAATATTAGTTCTAGTTATAATAATTAAAAAATATTAGTTACAAATATTATTATCATATTAAACATCAAAATATTATTCGACATTTTGAAAATAATACTTTAGATTATCAGGGCCATCTAAAGTAAACCGATTCTCGTCAGAAAAAATTACTTTCCTCCATTTCTTACGCCAATGCACCCGTTGTTCCACAAACTACAATTTGGCTGTTTGTGGCGGTTAGTTAGCGGCGGTCTTTTCAACATTTATTATCCGTTGCGCTGACCTGATAATTGTTTCTGTCGCAATTTGTCGTAAAATGCTCCGTCTGTCTCGTAGAGTTGTCAATTTTGAACAGCCTCCTGGATTTTTGTTATCATAGTTTTCGCTATTTTTTAAATGATTACATACTACGCAAAGGCTTCTTCCAAGAATTTCAGAATTGTTTTCATAAAAACAGATAATGTACGGTGATTAATTATTTTTCAGGTTTCGGTTCAATTACGGACACTTTAGAAGAAAATTCTATTGATGATCTTTTCGCTTTCAATGTTTCCGAGAAACTGTCTTATAGTTTTGTCGCGGCTAACTGGAGGTCAATCTGGTGTTGCTTTCAAGTTCATAAAAAGACGAAAACACTGCGTTGAAGGACGTCTCCAAGAAGTAAATAATAACACTCTGTATGAAAGACAATGAAGTCCTTTCATACAACACATAATTATTTCGTTTCAAGTGGTGTCTCATAGTACTGTGGCGGACTGTATTATTTTAAAGCTTCCTGAATTTATTAAAAATTATTATCGAAGTCATAGTTATCAGAATGTCAAAACACTAGGTTTACGGGACCCATCAAAATGACGGGATATAGTATTCTTAATTCACAATTATCAAAATTGTAAGGATGCACGAATGAGAAATTTTATTCAACTAATTTATTTCTTAGGGTATACGTATACAAGGTGGAAATTATAAGGCGTCACAGACGAATATCGCCAAAAACTATTGATTATATGCAAAAATATTTCAGACGAAAATAGTTCAATATCGAGGGGGACATCTTGTGGTAAGACTTTTATTTTCCTTTTAAGACTTGTATTTACTTTTAAGACTTTTATTTACTTTTTTTAATGGAATGATATGTTTTTTATCCACCATCAAATAGTGCGTTTTAAGATGAACTCAATGACCCAAGGTCATTCAAAGTCAAACTTGCAAGGAAATGCAGAAGAAATGGCTAACAATTTGGATTTGGATTTTCGTTATTTTTATAAAGTAATGTATTTAGAATAGACATATTATTTAGTGCCTCGTAAACCTAGTGTTAAGAGCGATATTACTTCGATCACTGTGCCCGTGAACTGTGCAGAAAATTAGTACTCGAAGAGACATGAATTTCGCAGACCTCTCCCCGGGTTCTGAAGATTTCGAGATCGGGGAAATTTTGATCGAGGCAAGATACGGCCCGCAGGAAAGTAATTGGTTCTCAGACTAGTTTACTTGGAATACGGGACTTCTTTGTATGTATCTACGGGAGCAAGATTTTCCTTTTATTAAAGCCCCGGCGCAGCGGCTAGGCCTTGTTTAAGGAAATGCTTTCCTCAAAATCAACAGGTCCTCGGAGAGAACGGTTTTCAGAAAAAGCACGACTTCCAACGACAATAGGTTCGCAACTGTGGAAGACAGCCTCCTTCGAGGCCGCGATTTAATTTGAGGAAAGCTGGGATTATCTCAAGGCACACGCCGAATTTTTCGTAAAGGTTATACCCTTCTACCGGTACCATGAAGAATTAAATAATAAACCGGTACTGTTTTCTGCGTCTGTGCACAATAGAAAGTTGACAATACCTCTTCAATTTAACACTAGGACGAACGACGATTGATGCGTACTTGACTCGTACAGTGACTCCCACCAATATTTGACGCTTTTAAAAGTCGTATAACTTTGTTAACAGTGGACCATTCGACTTGAATTTTTTCAAGAAACTAGCACAATTGGTTTTCTACATAATGTGAGAAAAATATTTTACAAAAATTGTAATTGGTCGAAATTGCAGAGAAAATACTAAAAGTTGTATTTTGCAACTTTTCTGTGTGGACTTACATTGAAAATTTAGAAAGTAAGATTTGTAGATCTGTATGAATTATACATATTCTGAGAATTTCATCAAAATCGGTCAACGTTGCAATGGGCTACAGATGTTTCGAAATGATCACATAAGGACGAAATTCCGTGACAAGGCCAAAAGTCTGCGACTTTCACCCTTAAGTTTTTATCGTCAAACGTTTGTAGCTCATTACAACGTTGACCTAGATGAAACATTCAGAATATGTATAATTGATACAGATGTACGAAACGTACCTTTTAAATTTTTTATATAAACTCGTATAAAAAAGTTGCAAAATACAACTTTCAGTACTTTCCCTGCAATTTCAACAAATCGCAATTTTAATCAAACATTTTTCTATTACTACATAAAATCTTACAACAAAAAGACAAAAAAAAAGAAAACTGCTTTACAAAATTAATTGTTTACATATTTTAGAAAAAGTCATACAAAAATTTAGAAAACAAAATGTACTGAAAATGAGTAATAATTATAAGAAATCCCAAACAAGTCATGTTGACCCCCTTGATCTAAAGAAACGTTGAAGACTCCTCTTGTTCTCATAGGAGACGTTCTATTTTTCCAAGAAAGTAGCTGGCGACTAATTTTATTCTGCCAATACCGTAAACAAAAGTGTGTGTGAAATTTCAACGTGCATGACTCGACGAAACAGTGAATTTGCCGGGTAAATTTGTTTTTACTGCAGCAAGGTTTTCTATTGGAATTGATCGAGCTCCGGTTGAATAAAATGGCGAGTTCGGCTGCGCTTATGCGCATAGAATACTCGGCGATACTAGGTCTGGGTCGTGCTTCGTAGGCCTTGGTCGAAGCTATCGTGGTTGGATTAAGCGAACGAGGTCTGGGTCGGGTCTAGGCTGCGCCTAAGACGGTCTAAATCTGTGTTAAACGGATTCTGCTAGGCCGAGTCCTCTCTCTTGGATCTGATAAGTCCGACTATAAACAGAATCGCTTCGACATGGACTCGCGACTCGGACTTGCCGAGCTGCTTCTTCTATACCTTAGAAACCTGAAAGCCTCAGAGTTTCTCGAAATAGCGTCCGACGCCTTGTGCACGCGATCCGAGAACGGTATTGGTCAACCTTCGCGAGTCGTTTTCGCTTTCCCAAAGAACTCGGCAGGCCGTTTCCACAGAATCGAACCCCTTGTAACATCGAGTCCCGGAAACATCATGTACAACCACGGACAAGGTATATGTAAGGATAGACTTATCATCTTATGGGACTTCATGTCTCATGTTCTGAAATATCGACTGTTCACAAAATCAGAGGTTTTAGAATTATTTGTTTATTTTCTCGTATTCGCGAGAGTGCAATGACTAAATATAGTTATTTTTCATTTCAATTACTACCAATGATGCTGTCAGCAAATTTTAGTGCCAATTGGTAAAACAAGAGGTGACACGAAAATGCTAATGGGTTACGTGAACCCAAAACAGTGGGCCACAAAAATACAGTAGATGATAGGTCTATCCAATGCCTCGTCTATGGTGGAACTAATATTTGCTATGAAATTACAACACGGTCGTAGAAAAGCGAGCATGGTGCAGCAGCTAGATGCTAAATAATCGTTCAAATAAAACAACTTTTTAATATACCACGTTTTTAAGACGGACTAAAAAGTATAAAATAATTTTTCCTAGCCCCATACAGATTCCTAACCGCATAGAGATTCCTAACCCCATACAGATAGTCCTGAAAATTTGTGATTGTGAATGTTGAATAGCTATGAAAATACTTGTAAGATTTAAAAAGAGAAACGTGGAGCGCATGCAACAAATAATTGATGAATTTTATTGCATTGCAAATGATATGAACTGTTGTGCGAGTTTTCTCAACGACAGCTACTCTCTACAATTCTTACTATATGCTATAGTCCTGCTCTTACTATAGAAGCTACTCTCTGTACACTCCTCACTATGGGCCATAAACTTTATTTACAGTTTTGGCCGTCTGCGCTGCTTTTTCGCCTTTATCGCAAAATTGTAAAATATATATTGTAATAATTTGTAATATATTGTAACTTTTTAAGCAAAATTGTAAAATATAGGCAATTTTCTCCTTGATCACTCCCATCTTTGACACTCTGTAATACTCGACTGAATTAATCAAACACAAAACTGTCAAAGAGAATTTTTATCTACGTAAACAAACTTCTCCATAGAGTATAAATACGACCCGATACGGTTAGTATGTCACGAGATATTCAACGCCACCTATTGAGGAAAAACATGGACGACTTTTCTTCACACCGCAATGTTCCACGCGTTTATTCATTTTCACCACGTTTTTATTAATTCGCTTTTTTGTCTGTCTGTTTGTCTATTCAGTACAAATTTTGCAATTGAATTTAAACGAACTTCCCGATGAGCTAGAGACTTGAAACTTTAACACGATCACGACGGGGCCATATTTTGGCCGTTGTATTGATTCCACCGGTGGTACATGTCGTCGTGAACATGTTAAACATAGCTCACAACTAGATGACAACACACACACAAGACTAAAAGGCAGATAATAATCATTTAAATAAAAAAAAGATTTTTAATATACCAAGTTCTGAAAAGTATAAAATAATCTTTCCTAGTCCCATACAGATTCCTAACCTGTGAATTCTGAATAGCTATGAAAATTCTTGTAAGATTTAAAACGAAAAACCTGGAGCACATGCAATAGATAATTGATGCATGAATAATTCACCTAAGTCACCAATAATTTTATTGCACTGCAAATGATATGAACTGTTGTGTGAGTTTTCTCAGCGACAGCTACTTTCTATACTCCTTACTATTATCTTGCGCCCCACGTTTTTCGTTTTAAATCTTACAAGTATTTACGTAGCTATTCAAAATTCGCAATCGCAAATTTTCAGGGCTCTCTGTACGGGGTTAAGGAATCTGTAACGGGCTAGGAAAAATTATTACATACTTTTTAGTCCGTCTTAAAAACGTGGTATATTAAAAATTTGTTTTT
The DNA here is from genome assembly GCA_028454255.1 of Halictus ligatus. Lineage (NCBI taxonomy): Eukaryota > Metazoa > Arthropoda > Insecta > Hymenoptera > Halictidae > Halictus > Halictus ligatus. The sequence goes on along the minus strand of CM052142.1, from coordinate 3,286,382 downwards.
ACTTAAATAATTCTTTTCTGCTTTTTAATCTTGTTTGTGTTGCCATCAAGTTCTTAGCTACGTTTAAAGCTTCAAGTCTCTAGTTCGTCGGGAAGTTAGTTTAAACTCAATTGCAAAATTTGTACCGACCAGACAAACAGACAGACAAGAAAGCAAGTTAATAAAAACGTGGTAATAAAATTAGTCGACTGGCACAAGCTTTCATCCACGAAAAACAGAAGAAGGAAGGGGAATTCTGGCCAGATTGCTCGATGAAATGCACGGCGCCTTAAATTGAAGAGCTTAATTCGACGTTTTAAGAGCCAAGATTCCATAGATTCGCGATAAGGTAGAGTGACCAGGTTACCGACAAAAATAGGCGAAAAATGGTTTCATGTGCCTCAACTTTTCGTCCTTATATGAGAATATTTTTCGCTGGGAAAGGGCTCATTCGCAAGAGAAAGGTTCAATCTAGCGCGGGCTGGTCACGAGCTGACGAGATCATGCAGATATTTAGAAATATGAGCGTTAGAAGTAGGCCAAAAATTGACGATGTGCATGCCGCGGAATCCAAGCATTTTTATGCCATTGGATGAGTTTTCTGGATGAAATCGAGAGTAGTGCGCTCTAGAAAATATCTCCAGCTAGAAATTGAGCTATATTTTGTCTTGATTCTCTGTGAAATGAAGCCAAAAACTTGAAGCACGTTTCTGGCGTCAGAATTCATGATATCGATAATACAGTGGAAAGAATGTGACAAGTTTAGTCACAGACTTAATACCGTCGGATTAAGACCAAGACGGATCTTAAGGCAGTGGCTGAAGGCTGTGAACGGAAATTATACAGCAGTTGCCGACCTGCTGACTCTGCAAAAGTCACGTGACTACCCTTGGCACTTAAGTACCGTACGATTCATTCTCTTGAGAGGGGTGGGGGGAGGAGAGAGATTAAATTTATTCAGCGCGAAACTTTCAGAAGGCAAGCGGTACGATGATACACGGAAACCCCGGTGTGTTTTCAAGCCGTGTAACTTGGACCACCTTAGGAGAACGACACTTACGCAAACGCAGGCGATTCAGGAAAATCCTTGAGAGTTCGTCGGTGATCGTTCCGCCATCGGTGTACCCGCCGCCGGGGAATTACTTATGAATCAATGCAGCTCCGACTTCCACGAATGGAAATTCTACAACGATGATATTCGATCGCGTGTCGCGACACTCGGCAAATACACACCCGTGTCAAAGAAATCGACAGTATTTAAAAATTCCGATAATTAAATTAATTTAAAAATGGCCGACAACGTAAACAACGGCGCTGCCGTAGCTTCGGCCACGTGCGCTTAGATCGCCTCTCTGACAGACATCGTGCGACCGAATAATGCAAAATGTGGCTCGACAACGCAAAATTAGGACCTGCCGAGTAGCAAGCGCACTAGATTTATCCTTTATCCAGCGCTTTTGACCACTGATAATCCCCATCTTTGCATTATCGAGCCATAAGTCCGCGCCTCCCGAACCCTTGCAAGCTTGTACGATCTAGTGTTGTGTACGGCACACCACGACACACACATACAACACGCACACTGGGGCGGATCAAGGCCACCTGGCAAAGCTGGACCTCAACGCGCACCACGGTTCACGGCTGACGGTCGCGAAACGACTAAATTAAATTTGGGTCCACTGTTTACGCGGTGACCATTCTTCAGGTAGTATTATTTTGGGAAATATTATACTCCCTCTCGACCCAAAATAATAATAGCAGCAGTTGGTGAATTTAATTTGTCCCATAATAATAGCAGCAAAAGAAAATAAATACAGAACGCAACATTTACTGCCATAAAACTAGATTAAATTGAACAATAAATTAAAAATAGTACTCCTAATTTTGATTTTGAGTGTTCAGATAGTTTCTGGATTTTTCAATAATTTCGGTACTGTATTTTAAACTTGTAGGTAGAATCCCTTGGCTGCGAAGCTGTGCTTTCCCTTTATGTGTGAGCTTAAAATTATTGGAACCATCGTTCTTCAAACTCTCTTTTTTTTATCTTACTTTTACAATGGGTTAATGTTTAACACTAAGTTTACGGAGCACTAAAAATAACTATTTTACATTACTTTATAAAAATAACATGAATCTATCGATCAAAGTTTGTAGCCGTTTTTTAAATAGTATATACCCAAAGAAATCAATTTGTTAAATAATTGCTCATGGATGCATTTTTACAATCTCAGTGCTCGCAATTTAAAAATATTAGAATCCGTCATTTTGACGGGTTCCGTAACACTAGTTAAATCAAATAAAACAATTGATTTCGATCAACGCATGATATTAGAAAAATAGTTACAATTCGTGATAATTAGGTTAACCCAAAAATCGAAAAATGTGTCAAAGCAAATGACAGATGTCATGAAACATTGATTTTGATGGAAGGCTTCGCAATTTTGCGTTACAACATAACTGCATACAACATAATATAGCTGCATTCGCCAATAATTCCCGTTTAAATATTCACTTGCTGCTATTATTATCAGGGAGAGGGACAGAGGGAGTTTTATTTTATTAGGTAATATTATATTCTGTCCCACCATTGACGTGACCAATGACGTCGCGATCCGTGCAGAAAGATCGCGCGATAGGATCCTCACCCTCGGCACGAATCGCGACGTCGCTATCTGGGTTAGACCACACTATAGCCTCGTGACATCACTCAGGCTCTGACTATAGCATCATTTCCCCCACTATTTTTTCCTGCATCCGATAACGCCTATTGTTTTCCTAATCCCGAGGAGTGAAAGGACAACCTGCAGAATATTCGCTGCATAATTCTCCATACTCTTATCTCTCCCTACTCGATGCATATTTCTCTGATATTTGTTTGTAAGCAATTGTAATTTAGCATTTTCTGCCACGGTATTTCGTAGTTCCGTTCGCTGTCAGGGCAGATGCTCTTTCTTGGCAAATAGGAAAACCAGATGGGAGTCGTTGGATACCCGTGGACAGCGGAACCATTCGAGGATCGCCGCCGAAAATTGGAAACCGAGCGCAACATACCGTCCTATGCAAATACACCTCGATTTCGTGGCCGTGACCGATCCTCAATTGAGGGACCAGTTGCATCGACCCGAAGAATATCGTTCGACAGAGGAGAGAGAAAGAGAGAGAGAGAGAGAGAGAGAGAGAGAGAGAGAGAGAGAGAGAGAGAGAGAGAGAGAGAGAACGAGGGAATCGTTTCTCATTCCCGGTGTTTGCGCAACGAAAAATACAGTGGGTCTGATTATCCCGTGGGATCGTCGGCGACGGTATCGTGATCCAATTCACGATAAAAGCATCCGCCAGCTTACGTTCCGAATGTTATTCTGTACACACCGGCGTCTCCTAACTTTCCTTCTGGATTCAAAATCATTCCCAAACAATTCCTACAGCGATCTGGTTAAAAGTCTGCTTGGATGACCGACTACAGTGTTTTCTCGATATATGTCAAAAACACGGGTTCTTTCAGCGACATACAGTAACGAGCAAAACTGAGTCTACAGTATTTGAAGCAATATAACTTTATAAAAATTAGATCAAATGACTTGAATGTTATGGAGAAGTTAGAAGGATTAGTTTATTAGACGAGGCGTAAAGGGTTTAACACTATTCCTAGCACGACCGGTCGAGTGACCGTTTTTAAAATTTCGATTAGAATTTTCTACAGTAACGAGCAAAACTGAGTCTACAGTATTTGAAGCAATATAACTTTATAAAAATTAGATCAAATGACTTGAATGTTATGGAGAAGTTAGAAGGATTAGTTTATTAGACGAGGCGTAAAGGGTTTAACACTATTCCTAGCACGACCGGTCGAGTGACCGTTTTTAAAATTTCGATTAGAATTTCCTACAGTAACGAGCAAAACTGGGTCTACAGTATTTGAAGCAACATAACTTTTTAAAAATTAGATCAAATGACTTGAATGTTATTGAGATGTTAGAAAGATTAGTTTATTAGATGAGGCGTAAAGGGTTTAACACTATTCCTAGCACGACCGGTCGAGTGACCGTTTTTAAAATTTCGATTAGAATTTCCTACAGTAACGAGCAAAACTGGGTCTACAGTATTTGAAGCAATATAACTTTATAAAAATTAGATCAAATGACTTGAATGTTATTGAGAAGCTAGAAGGATTAGTTTATTAGACGAGGCGTAAAAAATTTTTGAAAAAAATTTGAATTGATCAGAATAGCAAAAGAAGTAGTAAAAGTCGGTTTTTTCAGCTTGTTTATCTGAGCCTGTATTGAAAATTTAAAGAATGTATTTGATTCGCTCGAGTAAATTATATCCATGCTGAAAATTTCACCGATATTGGCTAATTCGTTTATGAGTTATAAACGCTTAAAAGTAGAAAAATTGCCATTTTTCACGATTTTCGACTTAAAATCGCACGAATTAACCAATATCGATGAAATTTTCAGCATGGATATAATTTATTCAAGCGAATCAAACACATCTTTGAAATTTTCAATACAGGCTCAGATATAAAATCTAAAAAAACCAACTTTTACTATTTCCTTTGCGATTCCGACCAATTCAAACTTTTTTCAAAAATTTTTTACACCTCGTCTAATAAACTAATCCTTCTAACTTCTCAATAACATTCAAGTCATTTGATTTAATTTTTAAAAAGTTATGTTGCTTCAAATAGTGTAGACTCAGTGTAAAAAAATTTTTTTAAACATGGTCGTATTCTACGATTCTTCCCGTTTGAAATTCCGTTTTTCAATTCGAGGAGCATGAAAAATTGCAAATATTGGGTACTTGAAACTGTTATAAAAATATATTAGATTGGAGGGAAAGTTCTGCCGTATTTTAAAGAAAACATTTGAATCAATTTATAAAAATACGTGTTTAATATTATTCAATGATATAATTTCCATTATTTGTAAGGACTTGTTGCCATCTTTCAGGTAACCTGCACATTCTTGTTTCCCAATGACTCAACAGCAACATGTGTTTTTGATTTACAAGAAGAATTACCTGCTTATTTAAAATACAACAGAAGTTTCGAAAGAAATAACAATAGATACTATTTTTACTAAGAATTTCCCGCGTGATTAACTCCGTGATATTCGACGTAAGCTGTGGGTTATAGGAGTTGGGCTAAGATATTAAACTTTTTTGCCTAGCTTTTCGAGAATTTGAAAAATTTGAATCCGCTTTAGAACATTCTCACGGTAAAGATAGAATGCCCGAAACGGAGGACCGAGTGAAAATCGTTTGATTTTGCCGGGAGGAAAGAGAAGAGAGGAACGGGGCGAGTACATCGTCGGTTTCGCTCGCGATTCGCGACTCGTTCTTTCGTAACCGGGCCGATCAACAGGAGCAGGTGTTTCCCGTTCCGCTACCGTAACATTTATTCCGCGAGAAAGAGGTCGCGCTCCAGGTGCTTGATCGTCGTTGACACTCGAACAACCGGCCCGAGGAAAAAGTCCGTTGCGAGGCCACCGATCATCCTCGATCATGGGAACCGCGTGCTGCAATTGCGACACAACGGCCAGAAAAATTGTTACCGGGCTCCGCGCACGCTGTTGTTCGCGCAAACACTTGAGTTTCGAAGTTGCGGAATTCGAAGTCGATCGATTGCTGTTTGCCAATTTCTGGTTTCAGTCTTTCGAACGCTTTGGCAAATCAGTTTTATCGAAGGCTGCGAGATGCCTCGCTCGTGGGGAAGGAGTTAATTTCGAGCACCGAGGATTCCTCGGACGGCGATATCTGCTCTCGGACGCATTCTCGGGTCGGGTTTGCGGTTGTTTCGCGAAACGAGGATGGCGGACCGCGCCGGGCAGATGGCGGCCGGAGGAATATAAAGGCGAACCGACACGATCGGAGGAGAGTCTATGGTCCGTGGCCATCGTCCCGTTTCAAACGGCCAAGCAGACGAAAAACCAACGAGACGCTCTCGAGGAGAGGGCTACAACGCCTGTGTATTTTCACGTGTCCCCGCAATCCCCCTGCCGGGAGATTGCTATTGACACAGGACACTGGAATCCCGAGCCACGTTCCAGGGGACCGTGGTCATCAGGTTCCACACGGTCTCGTGGAAAAACAAGACTCTGTTCGCTAAATCGAAAAGAGGCTCTCGCAACCGATATTCGTTTCGTCTTTCGTTTCGTATTTCCTTTCGATTTTAAATAAGGTGCTTTGTCCTTGACGCTTTGTCTGCTTGATAGTACTTTAACGCGTTACTTTTCTGTGTTTCACTGTGAAACAGAGTTGTGTCAGGTTGCAGCTTCCCGCATCCAAACAGGGCACTCAAGATACAGTGATAGTTCTAGAAAACCATATATTTCTTTATGTAGTTGTACATTCTTTTATAAAACAAAAACACAATTACGATTATTATATGTTACAACTACAAAATGTGACATGAATAAACTAACGAAAAGTTAACGTTAACGAGATATATTAAAAACAGTCTGAAGTCTCTCAAAATTAGCACGCAAAAAGTATTCGTACACGTAACAAATTTAGCAATAAACGTGTTATAATTTGCGAAAATAAATTAAATTAATATTTCGTTGGATAGCCTTTCGAATGTATAATTGCGTCCAGTCTTTGTGGCTTTGAATCCACTAAATTGGACATGATTTCGTGTGTAATATTGCACCGTTCCTCTTGAAAAGCAAGTTTTGATTGTTCTTTGAAATATGCAGGGTTCGGATTTTTTTATCAAGCAGATCCCATAAATTTTCGATCTGATTAATATCCGGTGATTGCGGAGGTGTTTTCAAATATTGTGGTGTGTTATACAGCAACCACTCTCTTGTGGTGCGTGCTGTATGTTTGGGGACATTGTCTTGAGTGAAGATAAAGTCGTATTTTAGACTCATTTTTCTGCACTACTTACAATATCGGTTTTTAATATGTTTAGGTATATTTTGTGGTCCATGATTCCCTCGATGAAGTGTACCTACCCCACTCCAGCAGCACTCATACAACCCCAAACCATGACAGCACCTCCGTCGTGTTTTACTGTGGGACGTAGATTTTCTTTTTGTAGCTCTGTATTTTTCTTCCTCCAGACCGTACACTTGCTATCAGAGCCAAAAACATTAAATTTACTTTGGTCAGTAAATATGACTCTTCGCCAAAACTCGATAGGCTTATTAATATTATCTTTCGCGAAATCAAGTCTCTTCTTTCTATTTGCGGCATTTACAAAATACTTCTTGCGAGCAACTCGATCGTGATATTCATTATTTTGTAAACAATCACGAATAGTGCTGGCACTATTGTTTGCAAGCTCGGCAGCAATTTTAGGGGCACTAATTTTAGGATGTTTTTTAATTTCACGCACTATAAAACGTTCATCGTGTTAACTAAGTTTTCGAGGTCGACCAGATTTCGTTTTATTTTTATTGGTTTTTCGTTCACCATATCGATTTATAATTCCTTGTATAATGCTATGTGGACTATTAATTGTTTTTGCTATTTCTCGCAATGATTTGCACTGATTATGCAGTTGTATAATAATTCTTCTTTCAGTCTCACTTGTTTCCTTAGAGTTACGACCCATTTTACCGAATGTTACAAAAATTCACTAGTTTTGCAGAAGGTTGCCACTAGACTGTGCATCAAAGACTCTGTCTGATTATTTGTCGGGTCCCGCTAAACCATAATATAAACAATCGGACGCTTTTCAAGTGCATTCTAGTACCTGTAAGAATACTTTTTGCGCGTCAATTTAGAGACACTTCTCATACTTTTCAATTTTTTCTCGTTAACGTTAAACTTTTTGAAGTATATTTATATGACAATATGTAGTTAAAATATATAACAATTACAATTATGTTTCGTTTTATAAACATGTATGCAATTACATAGAGAAATACATGGTTTTTTAAGCCTACAAGAGGTGTACGAATACTTTTTACACTCACTGCATACCCATTAATTCCTGATAACTAAACAAGACCCACCGGAATGTACAACTTGCGCCGTGTTCAACAACATCCCACATATCCTACACGAATGTCCTAAATTCTCTTCTCAACGATCCAGATTTTTCATCGAAAATGACCTCATGACAAATTTAAACGAGAACAATATTGGAAACGTCCTTTTGTTTTTTAAATCGATTGATGTATATAAAATGTTATAAATTTGTTTTTTGCTGTAACCCACCACAATGTAAATAATAACTGTAACCTTCTCTTTTATATTCAATTGTAATCGATGTGGTCGCTAATGACCTAGCTGTTAATGCGACCACTTTAAAATAAACGTCTACAATAAAAAAGAAAAAAGAGTTGTGCCAATTCGGTTACGTCGTAATTCAATTGCACATTTGAATTACGTAGTATTTCAATTATACAGGGTGTCCCGTAACTGGTGATACCACCGAGCTGTGATTCTACATGAAAAACTGAGTGGAAGATATAGAATAAAATTGTTTGATACAAGGCTTTGTTTTCGAGAAAAATGAGTTTGAAAATTTGCCTAGTGCACGTGCACTCGGCTTACTTGCGGCTCAACGGACTTTATTCTGAGTTACCTCAACCTTTTTTCGCAAAGGTTTTCGAGGTTTGTATAGATCGAATAAATCGAAGGTCGAGGTTACAATGTTAGAATTACCTTTGAGCAATTCGTTTAATTGCATAAAATTGCTGGAAGTGCTGTCCACGTTGTTGTAGACATAATTGTGCTCTTCGTATTCAATTCCTTCGAACCTCTTGTAATGTGCGATTATTATGTTGCTTTAAGTGTTCAAACGTTATCACAATTTTTTGTTGTAATTGTTCGATGCTCGTTATGTCCTTGTTCGTAATATGTTAAAGTGATCCTATTATTTGTTAGGGGTAAGCTAAAAGCGATCCTTTTTTTCATTTTTTTGTTATTAGATCATGTATTTCATTTTACTTAGATATAATATTAATGTTTGTTTATGAGAATCGTTAGATGATCGTCGTCATTTTTTCCTTTAATATATATCGTTACCTAGGTAAAGTGGAGACATGTTTTCCTTTTTCTGCATTTTATATTTATGTTTGAAATTTTTTAAATTTGTAACGCAGAAGTTATTTCTGTTCAGATATTATAAATTTGTAAATAATAAATTCCTCCTGTTTGAAACCTTCACATGGATTTTTCAAACTCTTATTACCTATTTACTTTATTATTCTTGAAGATTTAATTTCAATTTAATTACATCGTAATTCGTAATTGTATTTTGTAATTGTACTCCAATTGCAATTACTAATTACATTGTAATTTAATTGAATGAAGATCTGAATTATAAATGACAATATGATTGAATTACTTTATAATTATAATTTCTAGAGTAATTCAATTGTAAATCTGCACAAGTCTGATCGTAATTCATAATAAACGTAATTGAATGACAAAGTATTTTATAATTGTACTCCAATTGCAATTACGAATTACATTGTAATTTAATTGAATGAAGATCTGAATTATAAAATACAATATGATTTAATTACAATGTAATTCAATTACTTTACAATTACAATTCCTGGAGTAATTCAATTGTAATTCTGCACAACTCGTGAAACGTCAAGTTTCACACAACAAGTGTAGTCGTATTTTATTCAATCACCAGAATTGTTAATAATCCCTAGGCTGCGGATATTATGCGTTTATGACAAAAATGGATAACCACAATTTAAAGCAGTGAACATACTAAAAATACTTAAGGATATCAGCGTATTGGTTTCAACTCAATAGAATAATTAAAGGAAGAAATAAATTTTTATTTCGCTCCTGCGTCTTGCAATCCATGCAAACATTTTTTATTTTACATAAAGTTTCGCAGTCTAATAATTACTATTAGATACTTGCCAATGAATTTCCCACTTTACCATTTATAATTTACCACTTTTCTACTTCGATCATTTCTGAAGTTAGTTGATATTCAGTGCCACTAATTTTATGAGTTATAAATTATGACAATCGGCGCACACTGGGCCTGTAATACAGTGTTTATATATGTCCCATATGCCTAGCCGATAAAAATCCTAGAAGTATCCCCGAGGCCTCTAGCTGTCCTTTTCTACGTTCGGCACGGACCAAAGAGTAGTATCTCCTGGACGATATATGTCGCTGACCAGACCCGTGTTGTTGACATATATCGAGAACCGTATTACGTTTACACTCCTCGACGACCAAGGTCACGCTAGCTTTAGGGCCCGTCACGGGCTATACCCCACAGCAGAGAGGATAATTCTGGGACATTAATCGGCTAGATATTTTGGACACATATCGAATAAAGACCCGTGGTAGAAATGAAACCGCAGTAGAAATAGTGTTAAAAGGATACACGCGTAGAACAGTGAAACATTTTTGCACATTCCAACAATTATTTTCGTAAGATTGTTCCCAATTTTCTTCCCCGAATGGCTTCAGCAGTTTAGAATCGTCTCCGCGTTAAGAGTCACAAGCTAACTCTCGTCGATGACGCTGCATCGCAACACGCAAACACTTTGTTAATGCATCAGATGTGTACGTGTTGCGTTGAGTCACAAGTGAAATTCCGTTTCTGGAAGCAAATTACAGTGATGCACTCATTCATCGTCCTAATGAGTCATCCATTATACCGCCGGTGTTTTCGTGGAAAAATGAAAATTTCCCAAGTAAAATTCCGACGAATACACAAAACAAATGAAACATAAATGAATTGTTCTCCTATTTTTCACAGTATTTCGCCTGTTCCTTTACCACAAACGCGTAACATCTGCTCGTCGTACTCTCTCGACCTACCCGATAAATGGCAACGAGTCACTCGGAATAATGGCGAACGGGTACGATCGATTCGTTGTTGTTCACTTATCATCGGCGGTCGTGTGCTGCTCGATTTAAATGTATGCCGTTTCTACATACGTTACGAACCTAAAACGATCATTATTAAATCCGCCGGGCAGATTCAGCCGTATGCGCCCCTTTAATCCACGATCGATTATTCAATTGTGTTGCGCCCTGACATTTCCCGGCCGCTTTTCCGCGAAACCTGTCTCTACGTTCTACGTATGAATTCGCAAGTTTGCAGAAACTACGGGGCGACTATGTACGGCCGGGGACATTTTACTTTTTTCACGGAGAACTACGGACAAAAGAGAGGACTATCGTTGCCATTCTGCAACCCTTGTCCGATATCGACCCGGCACGGCGGCGGAGGCGTAATTTCACGCGGGTCGGAACGATTTCATTAGAATTATCGGTAATAACAGCGATCCGGCCATTTTTTAATTCGAATTTCCGTTTGCCCGTCAGCTGGAACCGCGGGAGGAAATGAAATTCTGGGGGAGAAGGGGTGGGAGACAGAGAGAGAGAGAAAGGGCAAAAGGGAGAAAAGCGAACGGTAATTTCCCTACCGCGGGTCGTAGCTATCCAACAATGGATCGTGTGTGTGCCCCTCTATGAATAAGTGATCACCCTTCGAACGAAAAGTCTAGACCCTGACGGGACGAGTACAGGTGCAAAGAATCCCACGGCTTCGTGGATCCTAGGCGAACCTGTATTCTCGCCCGGCTTTCGTCTCCTTTTCGTTTTCTACTTTTTCTTTTGTTCTTCTTCCTCACTCCCCGAGCGGGGCCATTCTACTCCGACAAATATTATATCCGATCATCTACACAGGTGGACGCTCAGGAGACTAAGGAGACGCTGAAGTTCTCGCTTCCATTGATTCCGATCTCTTCAGTTTCATCGGAAACTTCTGAGAAGTTACCCCGCGACGACGGTGACTTCGAGAAGAAGGCAGCGAGGTTGTTGAAAAGGCTGGAAAATTGCAGACTGCGACATAGTTTTCGAATGTTTGAATCGATAAGATTTTGCAACCAAAATTCGTTTTGTCTTGTACAGGGTGCATAAAAATTATATGTCACGACCATCATAGCGTGATTCTACACCTCCGGATCTGTGAACAAAATGCACTGCAAAATTCACTTTGACCTCGAAAATTAACACTTTGATTGCCAAACTAGAAACCTAAAAAATTCCATGAAATCAAAGTACGTTATTTAATGAAACAAAAATTGAAAAAAATTAAATGTAAGATGTTGAGTAGGGATTGGGATTGTTGGGTGTAAGATATTGATCTTCTTAAATTGTACAGATTCTAATAAAATTTGGTACAATGAATATATTAACGTAAAAATTCATTTTAAAACCTGGACAAATAATTCCGTCACCCACATATAGGTGACGTGGCAGTCAACGTGTTAAGGTCGAAGTATCGAAAAATTTGAGTGGTGAGTACTATACGATGCAATAAAAGAAAATTTTTCGAAACTTTGACCTTGATTCCCAGGGTCAAGGTAAATTTTGCGGTGCATTCTTTTAACAGATTTCCATCGACCCAGAGGTGTAGAATCATGCTACGGTGGTCGTGACATATCATTTTTATACACCCTGTACAATACAGGACAAAATGATAGGATATTTTCTATACACTAAATTCTCGATATATGTCAACAACACCAATGTCGTTATCGACCAGGAGACATGACCGAACCGTGTTATGTTTACACTCCTCGGCGATAGTGGGGATAATTCCACGACGTCTATCATCCACAAATTGGCGACATACAGTGACTCTCACTAAATTTGGACGCTTTTAAAAATCGTATAACAAAATCTTTTCATAAATGCATAAAATCAGCAGTCTATTCATTACACAAGTAAATATCGTCATGATTATATCATATTTGGTATCATTTTGACTATAAAAATGCCACGAATATGTTAGTAAAAGTTCCATAAAAAAGTAACAAAAAGTAAAGAAGTTTTGTTATTCGATTAGTAGTGGCCTCACACCGATACACCCGACCTTCGCTGTCCTTTCCTATGTTCGCCGGTGTATCAAACAACACTATCTTCGCCGGTGGATCAAACGACACATGTCCCTGGTCAGACCCGTGTTCTAGACATGTATCGAATAGCTAATTATTCTTCTTAGCTATTTAGCAGTTTTTAATTTCCCTTTAACGTATCCTTGCAGTCCCGATCAATTTTTCATTAAACTTTTAAACGGTCGTGTCTTTCGACACCTTCGGTGGAAATAGCGTCGAAGATTACTCCTTCGGACAGGTTTCACAAAGATCAGTTCGCGCAACTGTCACACGGAAGATACGGCGATCGCGTATCCGTCCTGGATCGAAATAAATCCAATTACCGCGGTGTAATTCGTCGCTGGATCCGTTGGCAACGGGGCGGAGTTAATATCGGCGGCATGACGTTCCGAGATTAATACCAGTTCGCGTGTTTCCGCGACAAGGTGTGCTGGGATGGCGAGAGAGAAAGAGAGAGAGAGAGAGAGAGAGAGAGAGAGAGAGAGAGTAGGGGAGGGGGAGGTTTGCTTGGAAGTTCTCGAAATAACGCGGGCTCTGCGGAGGCGGGTCGCCAACTATTTCTCCTGGTTTCTTGCGGCCCTTATTTCAGCCCTTATTTTACGACTCTCTGTTTTCCTACCCCCTGGCCGGGGTGTCATAGACAAGGATTATCGGAGATAAATGCTGACAACGCTCGGCGTCGACTGACTCGTCGTCGACGCGGCAGACGCGTCGATCGATCACGATATTCGCGATACAGTAGATGGACTTGCAGAATCGCGGAGGATCGAACCAGGGGCGGGTAATGGAACTTAATGGGGGGAAGAAAGTTTTAATGAGCGGGGTGGTGCTGGTCGGTTTGGTCGCTTTGCTGATACGAAAGACTCGTCTCCTACGGCGGATGAATATTTCATGAGTGTCTTGCGGATCTTGATGGAAAACCAGGCGTCGGACCCGGTCTATTTATTCTGCGATTCCGACGTGTTTTCGACCCTGCCCCGATCGCCCATCTCTCTCTCTGGGCCGTCAGACTCTGTAGATAAGGCGTCTTTAAAAATGTGTCGAGAACATCGATACGCAACTGCCTCGGTATTAGAAATTCCCAGCTTTCGCAGCCTGGCGCCGTTCAGTCTTCACCGCTAAGGCTCGAGGAGTTCTTCTTGGAAGAGAAGAGTCTTCTTAATTGAGCAACTTCGAGATCGATAAAGAACCTGCATCCTAAAGGAAATTGTCTAAGCCGGAACAGGAGACGGTTTCGTACAGAGCGTTTCGCGCAGGATCTAGATCCTTTGTCTGCAATTGTCTAGACATCATGTCTGCGCTGCGGAGGCTTACATTTTTTGAGATTTACTGGTTCAAGCCGGACAGTATGTCTAGAATTGTTTAGATATTATGTCTGCGCTGCGGAGGTTTATATTTTTTGAACTTTACTGGTTCAAGGCGGGCAGTATGTCTAGAATTGTTTAGACATTATGTCTGCGCTGCGGATGTTTATATTTTTTGAACTTTACCAGTTCAAGGTGGTCTAGAATTGTCATTAGACATTATGGATGGGCCTGTGCTGGGATAGAGTGGGACACTGTTATTTTGAGTTATTTGTTGACATGATTAGCTTTAAAATTTGTTACGGCTGAAAGATAAGAGCCAAGGACTCAGCAGGTTGGTAACTACTGTATACTTTTCATTTACAGCCTTCAGACACTGACTTCAGATCCGTCTTGGTCTTGATCCGACGGGTCTTAAGTCTGTGAATAAACTTGTCACATGTTGTGCTCCGTATTATCGATATGATGAACTATGACGCCAGAAACGTGATTCAAGTTTTTTGGCTTTATTTCGCAGAAAATCAAGAGAAAATATAGCTCAGTTTGTAGCTGGAAATATTCTCTAGCGCGCGCTAGTCTCGATTTCATCCAGAAAACTCATCCAATCGCATAAAAATGCTTGGGTTCCACGGCATCGTAAATTTTTGGTCTACTTCTAACGCTTATATTACCAAATATCTGCATAATCTCGTCAGCTCATGACAAGCGCGCGTTAGATTGAACTTTTCTCTTTCAAATGAGCCCTTTCCCAGCGAAAAATATTCTCATATAAGGGCGAAAAGTTAAGCTGCACGTAAAGCTATTTTTCACCTATTTTTATCGATAACCTGGTCACTTTACTTTATCGCGAATCTGCGGAATCTTGGCCCTAGATTTATGAGACCCGTCAGAATTACGGATTCTAATGTTTTTAATTTACGAATATTGAGTTTGTGAAGATACATCCATGAGGAATTATTTAACAAATTGATTTCCTTGGGTATATATTATTTAAGAAATGGCTAAAAATGTTGATAGATACATTCGTGTTATTTTTATAAAGTAATGTAAAATAGTCATTTTTAGTGCTCCGTGAACTTCCCAGCGAAATATATTCTCGTATAAGGACGAAAAGTTGAGGCACGTAAAACCATTTTTCGTCTATTTTTGTCGGTAGCCTGGTCACTCTACCTTATCGCGATTCTATGGAGTCTTGGCTCTTAAAGTGTCTCGTTTCAAAACGGATAAACAAACCAGCCGTTTCCACGATTGACGCGTCGCAGGCCCACACTCAGCGGAAAGGCGACACCAGTTTCGGGGACAGATCCTTGAACAAAGGATCTTTGTGCAGCGTCCTGCGAGGGTTACGTAAGAAAATTAAATCACAAGATCTTGGTTTTGAATTTGTACTTGACTTAGACTTTATATTTTGTGCCTTGATCCTGGACTTTGAACAAGTTGATCTTGATTTTGATTATGGACTTTTGGGCTTGTTGAATCTTGGTTTGCATTTGTACTTTGATCTTGCCGTTGATCTTGAACTCGAACGAGTTGTCTTAGAATTGATCACAGACCTTTTAACTTGTTGGATCTTAGCTTTGAGCTTGGGTTTTGATCTTGGCCTTTAAATAAGTCGATCTTGAACGGTGATCATGGACTTCGAATTTGTTGAATCTTCGTTTTAAATTTGTACTTGAATTGGACTTCATATTTTGTGCTTTGATCATGGACTTTGAACTTGTTGGATCTTGGTTTTGAATTTGTATTGGACTAGGACTTTATATTTTGTGGCTTGATCATGGACTTTGAACTTGTTAGATCTTGGTTTTGAATTTGCACTTGACTAGCTCTTTATATTTTGTGCCTTGATCCTGGACTTTGGACAAGTTGATCTTGGATCTTGCTCGTTGACTTTTGAACTTGTTAGATCTTGATTTTGCATTTGTACTTTCATCTTGGCTTCGGTCTCGAACGTGAACGAGTTGATCTTGGAATTGATCATGAACCTTTAAACTTGTTGGATCTTAGCTTCGATCATGTACTTTGATCTTGGGTTTTGATCTTGGACGTTAAACAAATTGATCTCGTACGTTAATCATGGACTTTGAAGTTATTGGATCTTGACTCTTGATCTTATACTTTGAACTTGATCTTTGCACGTCTTTATGAATGTAATTTTAAACAGAATCTGAACCTTTGTACTATTACACACATTAAGTCTTATTTCATGACTATATAGAGTAATTATTAGTAATCAATAATTATTAATTTTTCACTAGAGCGTTATTGCTACCGAACCAGCTGCAATATTGAACTGGACAACCTCTCCAATCATGCTGCGAAAGAACGTAGTACAGTTTGTCCCTGAACGCCGAAAAACCCGACGAAGTTTGACCAGCAAATATGCAACAAGGCGAAAATGAGTGTAGCTTTAGTCACGCTACCGAGCGTGTCTCATGCTAAAAAGAGGACAGGGGAGAGACAGGGAGAGCGAGAAACAGAGAAGGACAGAGAGAGGGAAAGAGAGAGAGAGAGAGACCTTGTTTGGTTTGTTAAGGAACAGTCTACAGCTTTTTGGCGGGCATGTTCGAGGAAGCAAAAAAGATCTAGGCAAGCAGCAGCGGATGCTCGCCGTAGCCTGTTTTTAACGATCCCGCGCGATACCGGGAGGTTAACAAACTTTTCCTTCTTTATCTCGGCGTTGTGTAGCATGAGCGCGTGTAGGTGTACGATCGCGCGTATCCGTCCTCTCTCGGCAGGAGCGTGCACCCTGTTCGTGGAAAAGAAAAATAACCAAGCGACAGAGCGACAGACAGAGAGAGAGAGAGAAAGAGAGAGAGAGAGAGAGAGAGAGAGAGAGAGAGAGAGAGAGACCGAGGGCCGTCCTGTAATCGTAGACGTGCGCGAAACCCGGGAAATAATACGCGCCGCTCGTGGACGTTGCTCCCAGGATTAAAAAACGAGAACGGAAAACCGGAGAGGCTTTGTCCCGATGCTTTTCGAGCGGAAACGAGCGTTTACCTGTAAGGTCGACCGGGACCGAAAGAGACTGCGTCGCGAAATATATATATGAGAATTTAACGTTTTGGTGCCAGACTTTTGGTACCAATTATACTCTTCCCCATGCTTGAAATCGCTTACGATTTTATCGGCTAGAAACAGGGGGAATCCGGATACAAAGATAAGTCGAAAATGTGGTGTACAATTAAATTATAGGAGGCTTCGTTTTTTAGAAAAGTAACGTTGAAGATTTCTCGAGCACGCGCGCGGCTCTGGCGCGTCTGATCATGGCCGGCTGATTCTACTTCTTGCATGTACAGTCGCGTCGGTATTTAAGGGGGCCTGCATGGTTTGAAATACATATATGTATGCAAGGGTCAAAATCTAGACAAACTGTTGCTTCAATATTGCAATGAGCAGTTTAGAAGTGGTCGATTGTGTTTCCTAAAAGTCCAATCCACGTCTGTATAGAGCCCAAATTGCGAATTTCTATCTCATCGTGAAGTAATTTGTAATATGTGTTTAATACTGGGTGTTATTCATTTTTGTTTAAATGTCTGACCTTCTTCTCTCCAAACAAATTTCCTTCTTTTACTTAAAATTAATTCAGATTTAGATTCATCGCTCCGTATTATTGACTCCCATAACGAAATTGGTTTTTTATAATGCTCCTTTGCAAAATATAAACGTTTTTTAGCATTTACCTCAGAAATATAAGATCTTTTTCTTAATATCCGTCCATGTAAATTTTGTTCATGAATGCGTAATTTAATTTGCGTAATGGATATCGACAGAGCAAAGTTTCTTTTATTTATCTTGCACTAATAAAGGGATTTTTTTTACTTCCTTAACAATTTGTCGATCTTGACGAGCAGATGTTATTCTCTTCCTATGTGTTCTAATCATATTTTCAGATTTACCTGTGATTTTCAATTTTTGAGATTCCAAAAGCCACAGTTATTTGCTGCAAACTCTTTCCATCCATTCTTCCTTTATAAATTTGAATTCTGTCAAATACTTGTAATTCTCTGGTTTTAGGCATACTACAAACAACAACTATTTATTATTATAGATATTACATGCCAAAAATATTTTATAATCAGCCACGTATACTAATATAATTAGTCACTAATTATACTCATGAATTTGTATTAAAAAGAAAAAATTTGTTTACATCAACTTACTTTCCGACTGGCGAAAATTTTACAAGAATTTCACATCATCGCGTACTCCGAATTCGACCGCGTAAATTGAAATACCGACGTGACTGTAGGTGTAGCGCTAATGTGACAGGAAAGTTTCTGAAGTATAATCATTATTATCAGAATGACACGATCTACGTGTGTATCGTTTATCGGACGCTGGTCTTTTCGGTTATCATTTTATCGAGGCAAGGTTATTATTTTAACAACCGAATTAAGTTAATAACAAGGTTATTATTTAATAACCGAATGATATCAGGAATACGCAATTATCAGAATGCAGACCTTTATGCAAAATAAAAAACGTTTGCATCGATTGCAAGACACTGGAGCGAAATAAAAATTTCTTTCTTCTTGTAATTACTTTGCTAAGCTGAAGCCAATACAATCGAACCTGTTTTTGTGCGATTTGTATTGTGCCATTTTTTTATGCGGTATATGAATGCCAACGGTGTTAGTATTAGAACACCCTGGTAATGGGGCACTCCTGCGGGGATCCAGTTTACAACAAATTGGGAAAGGATTTTCTTAAAATAGATAACAATTCCGAAAGGGGTTTGAAATTCCAAAAAGAGCTTCGTGTATATTTGGCTATCGTGACGTTTACAAGCAGCTGATCAAACAACCGTCGTCGTGAAAACTTATCACTGACTTCATGGCAACAAAAAAGTAAATCAACTCTAATATCTTCAAGTGACGAAAGCGAGAAATTAAATTTTTTTTATATGTTTCCATGTGTAATTTAATTACTTATTTTGTTTGGAAAGCACTTTCTCGCTATTTCGTAAATCTTTGACATATTTTCTAAGTGAGACTTCTTTTCATGCGGTCCCTCTCCACCGTATAAAAGAAATTTTCTTCAATATGTTGTAAAAAATTATTTGTTATAGCTATTTATGAAATTTCTGAATATTTTTTTGTGCGGTTTCTTCTATGCGATCTCTATCTACCGCACACAAACAGGTTTGACTGTATGCTGTTATTCTTAAATCTTTTTAACACTAAACGTACCGAGCTATAAATGTAACAGGGTACGTGTTGCTTTATAAAAACGACAAGATTTAATTTATTTAAACTTTGCGCAGTTCTTATTGCAACGCATGCTCTGCTCAAAATATTTATTGAACCGGTGATTTCACCGGTGATGGTACATTTAGTGTTAATATGTCCACTGTTTTAACACTTCGACTGCCAAACTAGAAACCTCAAAAATTCCATAAAATCATAGCAAGTTATTTAATGAAATAAAAATTGAAACAAATTGAAAAGATGATACAGAGTAGTTCCCCAGCTTTCTTGCATTTTGTAGATCCTAATTGAATTTGGTATAATGAATATATTTACGCAAAAATCCATTTTAAAACCGGGACAAATAATTCCGTCACCCACATATGGGCGATATGGCAGCCAACGTGTTAAATCGTGGTTACCCACTTCTGTCGTAAAATACATAAATTCCGCAGTAAAGTAATTACACAACAGAAGATTATAACAGATTAGCATAGTGTACAGAGTGGTAGACACGGAAGTAAAAATAAACCCAAGGTCAACACTGTCAAAGTGATAATCAATAATGTTTAGCGAGCTACTGTGAATCTATACCAATCGAACACACACAGCGGTGCACTACACTCTGATACTCCGAAACGGAACAGCGTCGACAGAAGCATCGGTGGTTCAGTGGTAGAATGCTCGCCTGCCACGCGGGCGGCCCGGGTTCGATTCCCGGCCGATGCAAAATTTCTTTTTTATATTTTTTTTTTTTACTGAAAATCTTATCAACAATTTCAACCTTTCAAGATGAAATGAACATCCCGTTAATATACCATGCTGCAAGGAATAGTGCGGATAAGACCTTTAAATATAATCACACCACGAACCCCGCAATTATAAAGTACTCTACCGCGATACCTGATAGAGACAGGAATAATTTTCACCGACTAGCGGACAAGGACTGGTGGTTAGTGAAAGACGGCAAATTCATTGACGAGTTAAGAAGGCGAAGATGCAGGAGACATGAGCTAAGGAGTGCCAACAAATGCAATATTCGTAGATAAATAAGACTAAAAAGCGCAATTATGCAAATTAATATCTAATAAGTAGTAAATTATAATAATATTAATTATTAATATTAATAATTATATAATATTAATTATTAATAATAATATTATATAATATAATAATATTATTATAAGGTAAACATAGCCAAATAACAAATACATAATCATAACTGAGCTGTGAGTTGCTAGGTTATTTATATTCTAGGTTAAGTAAACACCTCTCACACATGTATATAGCCACACACACACTCATATATATATATATAAATACTAGATATCAAATAGGGTTTTTTTCACAACGTTTTTAACCTGTATTTAAGCTACCGTCCGACAAATATACTCTGTCAATAGTCGATTAAGCCTTATATTAATATGAGGTATATTAATATTATGCTATATTAAGCTATATTAATATTATAGTAATGAAGCGAAGTGCCAAAGTGTTCATTCTTCATAAGACTGACATATTATAAGGTTATTTTTTCGTAGTTTTATTTGCGCCTGTTAAAAAATATATAGATATATACTGTTATACCTTGCAAATAAAAACTTTCAAAAAAAAAAGGTTCGATTCCCGGCCGATGCAAAATTTCATTTTTATATTTTTTCCTTTCTAAAAATCTTATCAACAATTGTAACAGTTTTATTTCTTTCTATATTCATTCTATCTCTCGTTTTTTTTTTTCTTTAATACACTCTCGTAAATAATAAGGACGAAGTAGGTCATCGAAATGGTACCGTTCATACAGTAATGGAGAAAGGAGGAGTAGTTATCGATTATGTAACGTGGAAAATATTTCTTCTGCTCAGCCCCTGAGAACCGGAGTTGAACGTGAGCATCGGTGGTTCAGTGGTAGAATGCTCGCCTGCCACGCGGGCGGCCCGGGTTCGATTCCCGGCCGATGCAAAATTCTTTTTTTATTTTTTTTTTTTGTTCTACTTCAAATAAAAAGTCGTCTCGGCACAGCTACGTACACCTGTGTTTCGTTTTGCGCGACATTTTTTGTGTATCACTTTTTGTGTACCGTTACTGGCTGCGGGCTGTGGCTCCGCATACGACTTTTTATACAAATAGGAAAGCTCGATATTGTATGTACGGTTTGAATGAAATAATGAAGACACAAATTTAGTATAATAGCGTGTTCCAAATCCCTCGCATTCCCAAGACTGGCCAATAAATTACGGGCCCCCTGGTGCTAGACGTGGGCCTAATGCTATGACGTCAAGTGCCATTGGGTACGGTACAGCCAGTCAGAATATCCGCTGACACTTTCCAACCGTTCCTGGGTCCTAAATCAATAATCTCCTAGGGAGGCTTTAGGAGACCTTCCCAAAAATGACATCCCCTAATTCGATCGTAGCGTAAACCCTGAAATTGGTGCTGGCGACGCAACAACTGTAATTGTCACTCCACACAATTTATTGGAGCAGCCACAGAAACGCACGTACAAACTGCTACTTTGCTACTGATAACATTTACACCTCCCTCGGAGCATACCGAGACGGACAGAGCCGAAGAGTTCCCCCGTTCTCTGCAAATCAAGAACAAAGTACTCTGCGGAGCATGAGTGCAGCGCCACTAAAAATTTTTGTATTATTATTCAGAACGTTTTTTACTAAATCTGTCTCTATTTAATAAATTACGAAAAATTTCAGTACTGTACGAGTAAATCGCACCATTTTCGTATGTATAACATTAAAAATATATACAGGGTCCAACCGTTAAGTTTTGTCACCCTTTTTCTAGGCATTTCCGGTAGTGCAATGAATAGATTGTTGTAGACAAAAGTTTATCGGTACTTGATGAACTACATGTTCGCATATTTTTAAATTTGAAAAACTGCTTTTTGCGTACAAAAGTAAAGGTCATCTTGCCTTTTTGAAATATATATACAGTCAGTACT
This sequence comes from Halictus ligatus, assembly GCA_028454255.1. Taxonomy (NCBI): domain Eukaryota; kingdom Metazoa; phylum Arthropoda; class Insecta; order Hymenoptera; family Halictidae; genus Halictus; species Halictus ligatus. The sequence continues at coordinate 3,264,112 of CM052142.1, read as the reverse complement.
TGGTACAGACTTTGTCTATATTGGACTGAACAACTTGAATTTTTTTTTAAAGTTAGAACAATTGGATTACTACATAAAGGGAAAAAAATTTTTTACAAAAATTGCAATTGGAAGTACAGAGAAAATACAAGTTGTGTTTTGCAACTTTTTTGTGTGGACTTACATTGAAAATTTAGAAAGTACGATTTGTAGATCTGAATGACTGTACAAATCAGTCAACGTTGCAATGAGCTGCAGATGTTCTAAAATGATCACATAAGGGTGAAATTCTCTGAGAAGGCCAAGATTCGGCGACTTTCGCCCTTAAGTTTTCATCGTTAAATGTTTGTAGCTCAGTGCAATGTTTACTGGTTTAGATGAAATATTCAGAATATGCATAATTGCTACAGATGTACAAAACGTACTTTTTAAATTTTGAATATAAGCCCGCATAAAAAAAATTGCAACACACAACTTTTAGTACTTGCTCTGTAATTTCGACCAATTACAATTTTAATCAAACATTTTTCACACGTTATATAGTGATCTAATTGTTCTAACTTCTCAAAAAAAATTCAAGTAGTATAGTCCAATATTAACAAAGTCATGCGATTTTTAAGAGCGTACGAATACTTATGGGACTGACTGTATGTATGTCAACAAAAAATCGAATACAAAAAGCGAAGTTATGTATCATAGAAGATGGATCGGAGTTCGGACATCTGATCCAACTTGATTTATTTTGTAAGAAATAATTTTTCATTGAAATTACGTTTGCACAAAATTTTCGAGTTTGAGGTGATTTCAAGGTCATAGTATGATACACTGTTGAATTCGTCTCGACGTCAGCAACAATCCTATGATGTCCACAACATATGATGCGATTTGAAAAGTCAAGGTGACCTTTACTACTTTACGTAAAAAGCATTTTTTCAAATTTAACTTTCATTTTTTTTAATTTTTTCAATTTTGCGAACATGTAGCTCACCAAGTACTGATAAACTTTTGTCTACAACATTTTTTAATTGCACTACCGGAAATGGCTAAATAATGGTGACAAAACTTAACGGGTGGACCCTGTATAGAAGTGAATTATTCGAGGTCGGAAAAGGGTTAAAACATCATCTCAACGATGCATATCTGCAGTAGAGTTGCAGAAAAATGATCAACGAAAGATCTAAGACGATCTTCATAAAATCTGGACCGTGCCGCATCTATTCTGCATTTTATTCAGCGCGCTCCGGACGAGACCAATTAGCCCGTCGAGAAACAACGAACAAAGTTTCCGTTCATTATCCAGTATTATACAGCTATTGTGTCTGTTTAGGGGATTAGGTATCGAATGGAACAGCCGAGCACCCGTGACTCGTTATACTTTGATAACCGACTTGTTCACTAATTAAATTCCTTCGAGTATTGTTCCCCGACCCTTTTGCATTTCGCGAAAGGTTACCATGGACTCCCATCCCCCTCTCGTTCCCCTAGCCGAGGATCCTGTTGCAGCATCGATCCGGCGTGGTCCCTGAAAGAAGACGGCCGTGAACTCCGTAAAGAGACACACAGCCTTCGCAGTTTCTTATAGGGTCAGCCGAACTAACCCCCGGCTCCTCGATCCTTTCATCGGGCTTTTAGCCGCCTGCTCCCCTTTTCACCAGAAATCCCTGAACCTTCTTCGCTTTTCGCTTTTCGCTTTTCGCCCGAGAATCCTTGAACCATCTCTAACCATCGTTTGACCTCGATTAACGAACCTGGTGGACATTTAGGAAATACAAGATGAAAAGAAACGACAGAATTTGTCCGCTACACTCTAGGATGCCCCTGGCATCTTAGACCACATACAGTGGGTGTAGAAAGTATTCGTACACCAATAAATTTGACACACTAATTATTTTTTTTTATAAGCAATGAGTATTAACATATTCTAGGATATCTATAGAATAGATGCAGTGCAGAAAAAAAAGGGTTTACTTGTATAACTTACAAAATTAACAGGAAAAAACACAAAATTGACAGAAATACAGAAGCAATTACTATTCGTACAGTTCTTAAGTTTCCAGAAATTGACGACAAAAAAAGGCGATTTAAATTAATTTAACATTAGAAAATTATAGAAAAGGATTAATTAATACTTTGTAGGATATCCTTTTGAGTTTATAATTGCTGCAATCCTTTTCGGCATCGAATTAACTAAATTCGATGTTACGTGTGGCGGAATTTTATTCCATTCCTGTACGAGAGCATTTTTTAGGTCTTCTTTTGAGGAAATTTCATGTTTTCTGATCTGACGGTCCAGGTAATCCCACAAGTGTTTTATGGGGTTGATGTCGGGAGATTGCGGAGGAGTTTTTAGATACGCCGGGGTATTATTTAGTATCCACATTCTGGTATTGTACGCAGTGTGCTTGGGATCATGATCTCGCATGAAAACAAAATTATCTTTAATACCCATTTTTTCTGCAATGAAAAGAAGATTTCACTTCAAAATGTCAATATAAACCCTGTGGTTCATTATTCCGTCGATAAATTGCAACGTACCAACACCAGCTATACTCATGCAGCACCAAACAGTTATCGAACCTCCACCGTGTTTCACTGTAGGCCATAAGTTTTCTGGATTCAATTCTGTATTTTTTTTTTTCTCCAAACAGTAG
>CM052142.1:3249907-3261382 GCA_028454255.1 Halictus ligatus | reverse complement strand
GCCGGGGTATTATTTAGTATCCACATTCTGGTATTGTACGCAGTGTGCTTGGGATCATGATCTCGCATGAAAACAAAATTATCTTTAATACCCATTTTTTCTGCAATGAAAAGAAGATTTCACTTTAAAATGTCAATACAAACCCTGTGGTTCATTATTTCGTCGATAAATTGCAACGTACCAACACCAGCTATACTCATGCAGCACCAAACAGTTATGGAACCTCCACCGTGTTTCACTGTAGGCCGTAAGTTTTCTGGATTCAATTCTGTATTTTTTTTTTTCTCCAAACAGTACAGTGTCCATCTGATCCAAAAATGTAAAATTTGCTTTCATCTGTGAAAATCACGCTATTCCAGTACTCCATTGGCGTAGTGACATTATTATTTGCGAATAGTAATCTTTTTTTTTCTATTCGTTTCACTTACGAAATATTTTCTACGGGCTACCCGGCCATGATATCCTTGATTTCGTAAAAAACTGCGCACAGTACTAACAGATATATCCGTATTTAAATTATTTTTAAAGTGTTCAACTATTTTTATTGCACTTATTTTTGGATTTTGCTTTACCATTCGAATAATAACTCGGCCAGTGTGTTTATTAAATTTCCTTGGACGTCCACTTCTTTTGTTATTTTTCAGTGTTTTTCGAAGTCCGTACCTATCAATTATGCTTTTTATCGTAGATCGAGGTCTACTTACAATGCGTGAAATCTCGGCCAAACTTTTACATTGATTATGCAAATTAATAATCATTTTTCTTTCTACTATTGTAGTTTCCGCTCGCTTTCGTCCCATTTCTATACTGTAACTGACAATACTACGAAATTTTCGATGCTACTGATATCACCAATGTTGACAAACATACTGACGATCCACGAAGGACCACGATCGACGGTCCATGATCCTCGATATATGTTTACATTATAAATTCTCCTGTAAGCAGTTCAAATTGAGAACTGTACGAATAGTTATTGCTTGTGTATTTCTGTCGATTTTGTGTTTTTTCCTGTTAATTTTTTCTGCACTGCATCTATTCTATAGATATCCTAGAATATGTTAATACTCATTTCTTATAAAAAAATTATTAGTAAACAACAGTTTCACGAACTTTTGTGTCAACTTTATTGGTGTACGAATACTTTCTACACCCACTGTACAGCGACGAGCAAACGTGTACACGCACTTTGCTAGTTTTACATGAAACGTGATAATACAACCTATTTTTCAATTGAATGAAACATTTTAAATTGAAACATGCACGATGTCAATCGCAGAGAATCACGTAAATACTTCGCACGTCGAGGAAAATATACAAAATCGTAAATCAGATTGTGTCGTAACAATGGTTCTTTTACAAATTACTCCCACGGCACGGACGCGTCCTTTTATATCGGTTTCCATCGAACATTCTAGATTTTGTTAAACAATTTGGTCGTCACAGTGAATAGTCTAAAGTTCACCGCTCGTTCTCGAGGTCGCTACCGCTTGTTGTGCTTCACAACGCTCACAACACCGTCAAGGCTCTCGTATGCACGCGCACACATACACACATACGTCTGCCTCCTACATAATTACAAAGTGAATAGGATAAACAAAACATAACGTTAATATTAACAATATACAGAATATTTATCGAAAATAGAAATTGAAGACAATTTTTACAGGTTTGCACTTTAATTGCGCTCGTCGAAATAAAGCTTTAAATTAATATTTTGTCCATTCTCCTTTACTTTTTTGTACTGCTTCTAGCCTGCGTGGCATACTATCTATTAAATTTTTTATCATTTCCGGCTCAATGTTATACCATTCTTGTTCTGTCCTTTTCCACAATTCATGGACACTTGAATGTGGATTGTCATATTTTGCTAGCCTTCTTTTTACAATTGACCACTTTTCGATTGGGTTCATATCTGGACTTTGTGCTGGCCACTTCATCACAGAAAGCTTTTGATTTCCTAGTCAGGTTTTTACTATCTTTGCAGTATGCTTAGAGTCCCAGTCTTGTTGAAATACTACTTCATCTTAAGCAAATCCAATAGAATTAACAGGAGAAGGTAAATTATTTTGCAACATATTTAAATAATGCTCTTTGGACATGATACCTTCTATCCGAACTAAGGGACCAATACCCTTATGAGTAAAACAACCCTAACACATAATTGAGCCACCCCCGAACCTCATAGTTTGTTTTATGCTACCTGCTTGATTACTATTTTTAGATCAAGTCCAGTATCAAGACCTTCCATCAGATTCAAATCTATTAATTTTTGTTGCGTCAGACCATATAACTCTTTTCCAATCTTCTGCTGTCCATTCTTTATATGTATGAGCAAATTTTTTTCGTAGTTTAATATTTTTGTCTGACAATGTTGATTTGCGTTTTGTTTTTTTTTTCACTTTTGAAGGTTGTGTTATCACATTTTATGTAAAACTAGCGAAATGTGTTTATACTTTCGCTCGTGTATAGTACGTGTATAGTAAAACGGAGAATCCAGTGATGAAAAAATAATGGGAACATGTGACGTCACAAGACAATTCCAAAATGGCTGACACGGCAGACCTCATTGTAATACTTTCATAAAACATATAGAATAAACATTTGTATCTCAAACATATTTTATAGAGTGGGTTTCGTAAATGGTGGGCAAAACTTAGGAATCTTAGCATTAGGAATCTATACCTAAAGTTTTTTGGCCACCTTTTACGGAACACCCTGTATATTGATGATTTCATGATAAAATGCTAAATTCTTTGAAATTATCCTGTCCATTCTGCAATTATCCTCCTCCAAGGCGAAGTGTTGCCAGTCTCCTTATAGTCCGTGGGTTGATGAGCATAGCTTACGTTATGACGTCACGTGCTCCTTTATCTTTTCTTCAAGGAAAATTATCTGTGTCTGATCTATACGTATACAGGGTGACTTTTCTTAACGTGACGATCTCAAATAATTTGTTATATGAAAAAATGTTTCCTACAAAAGTTGCATGGTTTTCTGTGGGACATACAGTACACTCTAATCTGCGTTTTATTACTTTGCTTTCTTATCGAGATATGAGGGTCACCTTCAGTTTTTTAAATGGAATGTCCAATATTTTTCCTCAAATTCGGATAAATTATGAAATTCTGTTAAAATAGTATTACACAAAGTGGGACTTAAAATTAATAATTACTGGGATATTTTTCAAACAAGTTTTATTTCAAACGGTGTTCAAAGTGCTGTCCATTGCAGTGAATGCGCTTGTGTAATCGAATTATGAGCGAAGAACTTCCAGTGTTTCTGTAGTTATTTCAGCACATGCACTAATAAGTCCTCGCGTATCTTCGGCCTTCGTTAGTGGCTCGCGATAAACTTCATTTTTTAATGTTCTCCAAAGGAAATAATCGAGCGAAAATGAATAATCCAAGCAGAAATAATCCAAAGGTTAGGAAGTATTCTAATTAATACTTGCCGCGATTGCCAAGCATAATGTGCTAAGCAGCCGTCATGTTTGTATCAGATTATTTGACGTATTAACTCTTTGCACTCGAGTGGTGACTCTGAAGCACCACTAGAAATTATTGTGGCATTATTTCCAAGAAATTAAAAAAATATTACAAAATATTTATTACATTACAAAATTTGTATTGAATAGATTACCAAACATTTAAATATTACATGTAGACATCGGATCAGTTTCGTATGAATAACATGAAAATATTGCAAGAGGAAGAAAAATTTAGTTTTAGATTAAAAATAGCGCCGAGTGCAAAGGATTATGCATGGTACATTTTCTAATAGGTCTGGCAATGGTTCAGACAAGAATGTGAACTATGTTTGACCTGTAAGTGATCTTTCTCTCACTGAAGTACTGTCCTATGATCTGGTGACCAATTATGCCGCACCAAACATTCACATTCCACCGGTGTTAACGGTCAACTTCATGAATCCAATGTGGATTCTCTGTTGCCCAATAATGCATATTTCTTGTATTAACATCTCCACAATTTGTGAATGTCGCTTCGTCAGTCCGTAAAACAGTCTGTACAAACGTACCATAAGAATCTTGCATCTGGTGCAAAAACTACTGACATATGTGTACGCGTTTTTCAAGGTCTTGTCCATGTAGCTTTCGATGTACTGACAGGTGACACTAACAGTAGTAGTACAGTAAATTATCGTTGTACGTCAGTGCCAATCTCACGTTACCAAGTCAGTGGAACACCTCACATCACCGCGGTGAGTGGCAGAATCTTAAATGGCCAAAAATGTGTAAAATCGAAACTATCCAACGAATTTGTTTGAAAATTTGTGGAGAGATTGCCACAGGTACAACGTTTATTTGGCAAAAAAAAATTTTTTTTTAAATTTGTTAACATTAAGTAATATGGGCTAATCAAAAATCTCCGTTTTCTGCCCATTTTTTATTTATGGAAGCATACAACAAATACTTTAATAGATTTTGGTCTCGAACTAATCATTTTGGCAAGGTGTAATATTGATCTAACCTTATGCAAAAAATCATGAGATCCTTCGAAACCCTTTCGCCACAATTTATGTTTAAATATCAACTTTCAGAATTTCCAAGAGTGAATCGTGCGGAAGTTACGATTATTTGATGTTCCAAGTGAAATTTTTTGGGAATATTTCTAAATAATAAAGAAAAATGTGAAGTGCATATGATTTATTAGTTTTTTATGTATAAAAAAATATTTAATAACCTTTTTTTATCTTACATAAATTATTTTTATAGCGTTCAATGGAGCACTACCAAAAAATACCTGCTGCATTTTTGCGGCAGTGGTCCAGTGAATAAAAACTTTGTTTATGTAAAATAAAAAATTGTTATTAAATATTTATTTATATGTATGAATGTCACATTTTTTTATTATCTGATATGTATCCCTTAAAAATTTCACCTGAAACATCAAATAATCGTGACATCCGCGCGATTCATTCCTGGAAATTCCGAAAGTTAATATTTAAACTTAAATTGCGGCTGATTAAAATGAAACCAAATATGATATACTTCCGATGATATATTCTCTCCGTTTGAATGTCAGTCATTTTGGTATGCCATATGTTTCTTATGACTTTCACGCGGGATGACTCTTAGGTGTCCAGCGTGCGCTGTGTATTTCAAATGGGACGCTCGACATGAGCCACCGATTCGTATGAGTGTCAGTGAAAAGAATGGCGGTAGTGACTTACAACGATAATTTACTGTACTCCGTATGAAGAATACGCAAAACACTTCTTTAACTAATGCCCATACCACCCGACATATGCCGTATAATGTGCGAATTATGTGCAATAGTTGCTAAGGTAGAAACACAATTACAATTTACAATTATTCACAGTTATTTACAATTTTACGATAAATTTTACGTTTCTGTACGTTAAAATTCCCATGTTCCTTGAATCCTTTACTAAGCCTTAAAAAAGTAGAATGTGATTGCTGGTATCATAGCTTTCATAGAATTTTCTTCGCACGCACCATAAACAATTATCATATCGTATTTTACACTGTTATTGAACATCGTAACAATAAACGTAGCACCATCCTCGATACGACGTTTACAAAGATACTAAATAGACATTTCATATTGATGATTTCTAACATTTTACCGGGAACATGTTTACAAACATGGCCGCCGGAAACAAAGTCATGTTATGAATCACGTTGACTGAACGTATTTCCTAATAGAAGATTACTGATTTGAAAACATCTCAGTAATTATTTATTTTAAGTCCCACTTTGTATAATACTTTTTCAAGTAGAATTTCATAATTTATCCGAATTTGAGAAAGTGTTAGACATTTCATTTTAAAAACTGAAGGTGACCCTCGTATCTCGATAAACAGGCAAAGTAATAAAAAACAGATTAGAGTATTGTATGCCCCCCCCCCCCAGAAAATCATGAAACAAATAACAGTTATGTTCTAGCAACCTCGTTTCAAGTGGGCATCTGAATTACAAAATTCAGAAAATCGGTTTCTAAAGATTTTTTTCATGCATAATAATTCTCATGGAAAATATATTACCAAAGTTAAATTAACATGCGCGTCGCCCAGCTGGTATATGGCAGGAAAAATTCAAACGGGTTTTTCTCGGAGCCACTGCTTTCAAATTGGCGGGAAAGTTATGTAGAAATAAAACTACTTGTCCAATCAAGTTGTCCCGAGGCATACAGCTAAACGAATACCAACCATCGTCGGTAAACTTAAGAATTGCATAAAACATGAAATAAAATCCTTTTTTTGCATTGATTACTACAGAATTTTCTGGCAAGAGTCGCAACTTTTCTGTAAAATCTCATCATTTTTACAAATTTGTAGTTTTTCTTGGTTTTTTAGGTTGATATATTACAGCATTACATAATAATCAAGAAAATTCTGGTTTTTTTTAGACAAGAATTCGGGACTGCATCTTTCCCGCCATTTTACTACTTCGGTGGCGAGGCCCTACGGACGAGCGCCTATAACTCTACTTCTGAGGCATATTTATACTCAAAAAAATTTCTGTATATTGTTGAAATGTCACGTAATATATCCTAAAAGTTTCTAAGAGATTGGCCTGGTAGTTTCATTAAAAAAAAATTACGAAAAATCGGTTTGTTTTCAGCCTTCTAATTCAGGTTCCCCCCCTTAGCACTCGTGTTTCGTGAAAAATGATTCAAAGAGTTTCTCTTTCCTCGAACGAACATCAGCCGTGACACTGATTAGGCTAAGAAGAAATCTAAAAGCGAAAGGGTTAGACTAACTATCGGAATAACAACGTGGCTGAGTGAAAAACCATCAGCAGGTGAGAATCGTGCGGTAAAATCGTTCTGACACGCTCTCTGCGACGTCATTAAAGATACATCAACGGTGCCGAACAATTTTCCCGGGCGCGTAACGATCGGATTCGCGTTAATCGAATCTAATCGAATTTCACCGTATCCCGAAGGGAATCGAGACGAACCGACGAGGCGCGGCGCAACGCGACGCCACGGTGAAATTGAGTATCGTGATAACCTCGACACAGAGCGAGTCGAAAGAAACGCGATGCCAAGGCCGCGTCCACCCGGAGAACCAGTGAATGTCAGTTTAACCGGTTGAAGTACCTTTCCCTGTTGGAATCGGACGCGCCGCCATCGCTGCGACGTCACGAAAATCGAAAAACTCGATGTTCCTTGCAACGCGATTCCCCTCGTTTCCAGCGTCGTTGAAACCTCCGCAATAATTAAGGCAACTAAACACGTAAGTTTCTACGCGACCGTACATGGTGAAATCGTTCTCAGGAATTGCACAACACATCCCAAGGGGATAAGTCGACGTATAATATTTTTTCTAACCAATATACGTAGCCTTTAGATTAACACTAAACGTACCACCGCCGCACGGTGGGCGAAAATACGAAATCGGCGCACGAAAATGGAAAAATTTTCTTTTTTTTTTTTAGATAAATGAGTGATGGGAATGTTTTAAGAACATTCCAAAGGAAGAAGAAAAATTTTATCCCCCTCCACGACCCAGAGGAGGCTGCAAAGTTCGAGGAAAAGTTGAGAAAGTGAAATTGTCTCTTTTCACAAGATATTCCCAATATTAAAGTACAATTTAAAAGAAAACTATTAGGAACAGCTGAGTTGGGTTTAGAGAATATGAAATCTTCTAGTATTAAAAAAGATTTTAAAACAAGTAAGTGTTATTACATTTTAAAAATTATAATTATAATTATTATTTTTTCGCGTGAGCACAAATTTTTTGCCTAAATTTGAAGTTTAAGTATGCATATGTTAGCCGGAACCTAATAGAACCTAGCACCGACTACATTGTGGTAAACTATGATTTGTTGACCAAACAATGCAAAAAAATTCATTTGCCACAACTTGCAACAAATCTACCAGAAATTACAAATTCACTTCAGGAATATTAATGCAGAGGAACAGGTATATTAATTCCACTTGTTCTATAATTTGTTTAAAACCTGTGTAATTAATCAACATCTTGTAAATTCTAATTTACTTTTATTGCAATTTGAAGCTATAAATGTTACCTTTTTACCTACATATTAAACTTGCGTATATAACTCGTAAACGAATTAACCAATATTGGTGAAATGTTCAGCATGGATATAATTTATTCGAGCGAATCAAATACGCTCTTGAAATTTTCAATACAGGCTCAAATAAAAATGCTGAAAAGACCAACTTTTACTACTTCTTTTGCGATTCCGACCATTTCAAATTTTTTTCAAAAATTTTTTACACCTCGTGTAATAAACTAATCCTTCTAACTTCTCAATAACATTCGAGTCATTTGATGTAATTTTTAAAAAGTTGTGTTGCTTCAAATAGTGTAGACTCTTGTCTTCCATCAATAAAGGGGCTTGTTGGGACGCTTGTCGTTCTCAGAAAAGGGATTAGAACTTCTAATCGAAATGAACGTGGAGAAAACGTCTCCATACGTAACAGAATCGATATTTTTTAATCATTTCGTTAAATTTCAATAATAATCAACCTTTTCCTAGGTTCCTATCCTAGAAAATTTTAGAATAACTATTATTTTTGGTCCCTGCTTTTAAGACTTGGTAGGTTTAGTATTAAATCTGCAATAGGTACGTGATAAATATGAATTTTATCTTCATTGACAACGATGCACTTGTTGTTACGGTAACTGCGGAAGGGACCGCAAGGCAAATGGAAATACGAGTTAATCCTCTCGGATGGACCTGAGATGCGATGGAAGCTCAGGATCTTGGTGCAGCAAACGGTTGTTGCTTGACACACTGACGCGTCCGTAGCGAGTACACACGCACGAGCGGGGCTTTTTCCAGGCGGATTATGGTCACCGACAAAATGCCAGGGGACCGTTACGGCCGGTCGCCGCATCTCGAAAACCAATTCTTTTTCTCTCGCTCCGCAAGCTCGGATAGAAAAGCGAAAGGAGAGGGAGCAACAGAGAGAGAGAGAGAGAGAGAGAGAGAGAGAGAGAGAAAATAAGAGAAGGTAAAAGAAGAAAAAGTAAGAGGATCGCGAGTGAAACGGCCGAGTCGTTTCGCTTGCGTAAGAAGGAGAGACGCAGTTTAAGTATCGGTTCGACGAGCTGAGAGCCGAGAGCCGAGAGAGTCGGGCCCGGCCAGGTGCATTGACTTCGTTCCTCGACAAACCGGATATCAGAGTCGAATACCTGTCCTATCGGCGAGCTTTCCTTCGGGCTCTACCGGCAGCCATTGTGCCCGGAGTCGCGGATCGTCCTAAAATCGATCGCGGTCAGGATTTTCGCTCCGAGCAACGGAAATTACGGTTGCAAACGATCGCGAACCGAGTGTCGGCAAAGCGGATTGCAACGCCGGTGTATCGTTCGAGAGTTGGCACCGTTTGTAATTTGTCCGAAGTGTTGGATCGTTGAAGCGCGACACGACGCAGCCCCGTCGTATATTTTCGTGCATCGGGTGGCCGGTCCACTTCCGGCCTTTCGGCATTCGAACATGAGGCGAGCACTTGAAGAGAACGACCGCTTCGAGGACCTCGTGGTCGTAAATCGTCATCCCCCTTCGACTTTCGCTTCGGTTCGAGTGTTACCGTTCTGTCTCTGATTTCGAATATGGGACTGTGTCCTCGATATTTTTCTAGCGTCTTTCCTTACGAACTACCGAGCGTAAGTTCGGTGAACTGTTTGCCCGAAGTATCACCGCAAGAATCGCGTGTTACGCTCGCACGGATGGCAAAAGCCCCGGTACTTAACGTTAAATCGCGGGCCAACGCACACGCGGACAGACCGTCGTCCTCTCCGGCTCGTTCTCTTTGTTATGCTCGGGACAGGAAAGTGCAACGGCCGACCCTGAACCAGAGTCATCGGCGAAACTGACGAGGGCCATTCGTTATTGTCTCGGTCTAGCCTCGACCTCCAGCGATATGCTCGTTTCACGCTGTTAATCCCGAACAGAGAGATTCAAATGGCAATGCCGGAGAACGTAGATCGGCACGCCGAAAATTCCGCCAATTATTTTAGCAAATTTCAGCGACGATGTTACTCTACGAGGGTAGCTTATAGCTATTCGTGATACAGAAATTGGAGCAACTATTCTGCCAGACCAACTGGAGCCAGAGTATGGTAAAACACAAGCATCGGTGGTTCAGTGGTAGAATGCTCGCCTGCCACGCGGGCGGCCCGGGTTCGATTCCCGGCCGATGCAATTCCTTTTTTATATTTTTTTTTTATTGAAAATCTTATCAAAAATCGTAAGAATTTTATTTCTTTCTATGTCCGTTCTATTTCTCCTTTCTTGGTTTTGTTTAATATACTCTCTTAAATAATAAGGACGGATCATCAAAATTGTACGTTTATACTCTAATTTATAGATGCACTGGAGGAAAAGAATAATTATGGATTATCTAACATGGAAAATATTTCTTCTCCATAACCCCTGAGACCGGTGTGACACGTGAGCATCGGTGGTTCAGTGGTAAAATGCTCGCCTGCCACGTGGGAGGCATTATAATATATAATATACTAATATATTATAAGGTTATTCTTTCGTAGTTTTATTTGCGCCTATTAAAATATATATATACTGTTATACCTTGCAAATAAAAACTTTTCTAACAAAAAAAGTTCGATTCCCGGCCGATGCAAAATTTCTTTTTTTTTTTTAATTCTTTATTCTTGCACTTTAAGAAAACAATGCACACTCTCAAAGGTATTTTTTAGTAATTGAAAGGGTGACTATCCGTAGGAGATGCAATTCCAACTCCGATCTGTATATGTACTGGAGAAAGTCAGCTGAGGATTACGATGGAGCTATTACTCTTTCTTTCAATTGGGAAACGATTGAGACGTGAGCATCGGTGGTTCAGTGGTAGAATGCTCGCCTGCCACGCGGGCGGCCCGGGTTCGATTCCCGGCCGATGCAAATTTCTTTTTGATTTTCAAGCGTATGTTAACATTTTACAATTTCGAGTTTGAACACCGCTACTGTGGTGTCGCGTCGATCCCGGAATCGGGACAAGTCGTATCGCGACTAGGTAAAGGTTCAACGGCGAATGATTTTATTGCCAATCTCCGGAGTACTGGTCTTTATTACAATGTGGCAAGCCTTGGCTTGCTGTTAGAATTTCGGTTTTTTTAACAGATCGGTTTTTGAAGCAGTTCTGACTTGGTTACAATCGTATAGGAATTAGGAAAGCTCGAATGTGGGTGTGGTTTTAGGAAATTGTCTATGATTGGTTGAAGGATGTGTTTCTGGGAGGTGTTGAAAGTGGTGGAAAATTAGGAAGAGTGGGAGTAGAAGGTACATTTGGTTACAAGCGGCTACGGCTATAAAACTATAAATCTGGGTACTAGAATGGTTCGCAGTTCAGCATGTGCTGAGTTTTACTCGGATTTTCCACTACGCTAAATTATGCTAGATTATTTATGGCGGTCATGGTCATTACGCAGGGTTTTTACGACGAAACAGCTACAATATCTAAAACTTTTGTTTCCGTAAAATCTGTATCGATCGAATTG
>CM052142.1:3095793-3249407 GCA_028454255.1 Halictus ligatus | reverse complement strand
TTTAAAGTTGCATAATTTTAAAGGAAATGGTAATGAATAAATAATTCTTTCGTTATTATGTTCCGAAATATAACATTAATTATTAGTGCAAACAAAAAGATGTTACATGCATTTGTTAACAAATAAACGAACGAAAATGACGAGCATAACAAAAACGAGGTCAAAAAAGTCTCCGTACAGAGACTGAGCGTGTAAATTTATTTCCTTTGAAACTGATCCGATGTCTACATGTAATATTTAAATGTTTGGTAATCTATTAAATTTAAATTTTGTAATGTAACAAATATTTTGTAATATTTTTTGTAATTTCTTTGCAATAATGCCACAACAATTTCTAGTGGTGCTTCAGAGTCACCACTCGGGTGCAAAGGGTTAATATTTCCCGATTACAGCGATTTCTCTATATATGTCGCCAAGGCTTGGATGATAAACGTAGCGGAATTATCCCCACTACCACGGAGCTCGAGAGGCCTCGGACGCCGAGGAGTATACACATAACACGGGTCGGGTGTGTCTCCTGGATGATACAAGACGCTAGCAAAACCCGTGTTGTTGATATAGATCGAGAATTCACTCATATGTTTTGTATGTTCTACATAAATGATAAGTGACTCTGCTACGTATTTTCTGCATATGCTATACATATTTCCTGCATATTTTATATTTTTCTTTTATGATCAGTTGCCTTTGGAGCAATTCATGATTCATGAATCGTGATTCATGATACTTCCATGTAACTGTCCTTTGATCAGTGTAATATGTATACAAGCTTGTTCAGTATAACTTGGATTCACCATCAGCAATCCCCCCAACAAAATGTAAACAGTAACGCTCATTATAGAGCAATACATATGTATAGGATACGGGACCCAATTACTGTACCTGCATTAATTATACTGATCTTTAAAGCATAATGAATATGAAAACAGAGATATTAAATTTTCTTCATTAAAATCAGTTAATATATATATGTTATATATCTCTTTTCCAATATTCATTATACTTTAGAGATAAGTATAATTAATACTCGCTCACTAATTGGTACCCCCACAGTAATTGAGTCCCCCACCCTAGTATTAACATGTTCATTTGAAACGATGAAGTGTTCATTCATGTTCGTACAATGCCGAAAGCAAGAAGTGCCAAGCAATCTATGTTTAACAAATGGATGATTGAAATAATATTTAGTAGCAGATATAGTACTAAAATGGCATTTACGGTAAAAATGAAAAAAAAAAAACACTACAGGATATCTCGAAGACAGTGAACGGGTTAATCAAACTTGTGGTAGCAGCGTTAAAAATCAACGAATTAGGAAAACAAAAATAGTGAATTGTAGTTCAGACATACTGAACTTAGCGTAACGTTATTTACGTGTACGAGGTTTCCTTTTTATACCTTGGGGAGAGACATCTTTTTCCCGCGTTTAGGCTACAACCGCGCGTCGCGTCGCGCCGGCCAGCGAAGGGAACAATGGCGAGTGTTGCAGAACGTATTGCCGAAATGAAGAGGGATGGAAGTGGGGCGAAACGCCGCGGGGAGGGTGAACAGGGCCGTTGCTCGAGGGTGACAAAGGGTGGTCACGAGAGGAGAGCCCGATAGAAAAGGGAGAGATGGGCAGGGGAGGGGAGGGGAGGAAACAAGTTCGAAGGGGAGACCGGGTTTCGCCGGTCGATGTTGCCGAATGTTGTACCTGGATATTTGCAGCCTGCGAGATTCGTTCAACAATTTGATACACACCCGAGCGACGAACAATTTGTCGAATCGATTAAACAGTTTTGGAAAAAAGAAAGAAGAGAGAAATTGACAAAATAACCTGCTAGTTATTTCCGAACGCCTCCAGCGAGTTTTGTAATCGATTCATTCCCCTCAACCCCCCCCCTCGGAATCGGTCCGGCGAGGATCATCTCTGGTTGTGCAAACGACCACGAGCCGTTTCCAATTACCGCGTTCTCGTAATAGGGGCTAGCTGTCGCGTTTCTCGCGAAAAGAGGACGCTCATGGTTCCCGGGTCGAGTTCCGCCGAGCGATTCGTCATGGCGACGCGTCGAGTCGCGTCGCGTCGTTCCGGTTTCATTAACGCGTATACGAGTACGCGCGTCCGCGACGACACCCGGTGTGCGACGCAGAGTAGCGTTTCGGTCCAAAAATGCGGCAGAAAATGTCTGCCGACTACCGAGACCCTGCACGGTGTAAATCTAGCAACTAGAGCGTGTCTATATCTCTGTTTCTATCGCGGACAGAAAACGTAATCGCGGTGGAGAATTTTTCATTGTCCGCTTAGCAAGCTCCGTCGACGAGCACGTCGAATTTTTCGAGTTTCTATGCGTTCATTTTGTTTTTATTGAAGAATTGTTTTTATCGAGAAAAAGGAAAAACCTATCGCGAAATTAGTGCAATGCTTCGTATAAGTAAGAGTACTGCTGCAGATATCTGTCGACGATTTTATACTGAGAATCGCATTGATTCTATTCCGCAAACTGGAAGACCAAGTCTCTTATGTACGAGGGAAAAAAGCGAAACTATTCGGAAAGTGAAAAAACATCTGCGCTTAAGTGCTCCAAAACTAGTTAGTGAGCTATTAGGAGAAAGCTCCAAAAATGTTTCAGCCGAAACAGTTCGGAGAGTGCTGAGGCAAGCTGAGGTTACAATGGAAGAGTAGCTAGAAAGAAACCATTTATCAACGAAAAGAATAGGAATAAACGAAAAGCCTTTGCAAGAGAGCTAATTTCTAAGGATGAGACATGGTGGAAGGATGTCATATTTGAAAGCGAATAAAGAGAAAGTGCATAAACAAAGAATATAACTGTTGAATATTTTTAAAAAATTACAAACAATATGCCAAACAGGTTAAGACATGTTCTTAAACAAAATGGTTATGCCACGAAGTATTAAACAAATTTTGTAACGCTAAATTACATTATCTAAATTGAAAAATTAATATTGTCCGAATATTTTTGTGAGTCAAAAATGGTACATTATTTCTTTTACTAAGTTTTATTATGGAATTTATGTATATTTTTCAAATAAATTATTTATGTTTATCAACATTAATAGATCTTTTATTGCTAGAAACAATTCCCAGGACGATTGCTTTATTAACAAAGGAATTATCAAGTCGTAAAGTTAGTTATAGCTAGTGTCCAAATATTTTTGGGAGTCACTGTATATTGCTTTGTAACAGTGACAAGACTGTGCCCATTCACACCTCATACAACTTTTATTGTAATGTGTGCTTCAATGAAGAGGTTCATTAAAAAATTTCCGATGACAACATTTTTACAATTCCAGTAATTGTAAAAGAAAAAATTAGGAAGCAGTCATTTTGACTGCTCCCGTCGTTCTAGAGTTAATGGAAGACGCTGTATGCCTTCTTTATAGAAAAATCTTTAGACACTCCCTTCTGGCATCCGTTAATTAATATTCTAGAAGGAAATAGCCCGGATAACCTTCATTAAGCCCTTTTAACGAAAATCTAACTGAGGCCTGGTTTTCATTAGAAGTGACAAAAAATGTGACTGTGACCCTACGTGACATTAAATCTTAAACAGAGTAACCCTTTCATTTTCAAGGTATGTCAACCCGTTCATTTTCATCCTCTTTGGTTCAGTAGAGATTCAGAAGCGGTTCAGTAGCGGAATAGTAATCAAGCAATCACGATTGAGATCAGGTTAAAGTCCCTTTCGAATCAAATCGTAACCTTATAGATTCCGTTCGTTCGGTATATATTCTATTTGGCATTCAGCAATCGCTCTCTGACCCCGCATTGCCATTGCGTCAAAACCGTGCATCCTAGGCAACAATTTCTCCAAGTGTACACTTACTACATTCATTCGCGACACAAACAACTACATTTGTAATTATCTTAATTCAGAATATATTTGTCTTGTTTGTTAACTCGCGTCATCTACAATCCTCAATTATTGCCTAATATCCTAATCTAATAATTGAACGTTCTCACACGATACAATTTTACTGCTCGGATTGTATCAATTAAATTATATGTACGTCACGAGACATACTAATCTTAAATTCAAATCAACAAAGATTTCAAAATTGAAAACAAATTGAAACCATATTCCAGGGGTAATAACCCCCTCGTCGGCCTCTCGTGCAATTTCAAGCAATGAAGAGATTAAAAATATTTAAGAATATTAATATGTCGGAGACAGCTTGTTAACAGTGTTAAAAGAGGAAAAGAATTGTTACTTGGTCCCTGTTGCTTGTAAATGGAGAGAACAATTTTTATTTTGCATTAAGATCCGCAATCTAATTACAATTGAGCCGTTTATTTTGAAAGTGGCCTAAGTCTACTTATACTTAAATTGTGATATTTAAGGGTTTGTGCTTCAGTACAATTAAAAATATAGGATACCAATGTAGGAATATTTTAAGGGAACTCCTACTAGTTAGCCTATGGTGGCCTATGGTAGCCTATGTTAGCCTATTCTAGACTATGCTAGCCTATCCTAACCTATGGTAGTCTATGGTAGCCTCTATCCTAGCCTATGGTAGCCTATCCTAGCCTATCCTAGAATATCATAACCTATCCTAGCCTATCCTAGCCTACGGTAGCCTATCCTAGCCTATCCTAGCATATCCTAGGTGTGACGTATCGGGTAAAGTGATCAGACACCGATTTCGCTAAAACACTATTCGACAACTCGACAATTCGATATCTCGGCAACTTATTCGCTCGCAACTCTCGCTCTACTAACTTTCTCTCTCTACCGACTGACGCAACATCCCTCGCATTCGTCCCTTTTATCCAAGTCCCATTTTCATTGTTTCTCTCTCGCACTCTCATTCTCTCTCTATCAGTTTCACATCCATTCGGAAACCCCAAACAGTCACGTACGCCCTGCGCTTGGCGCCCCTAATCACTTTACTGTTGTCACCGAGACCCAAACACTCTTCTTTCACACTTCGGCCCAAACAGACTTCCTTTCACGCGAGACGTAAACACGTTGACGCCACAATGTCGCGTCCACAGTCACTCTGACAATCACTCTAATACAGTGTCTCCTTCATAACCCTACATCAATGTGTCATACTGCTTAAGAGTATCTAAACGAGTTTTTACAGTCCCTATTAAAATAATAGCAATTATTAAGTGAACAATATGTGTTTTCTTACCAAAAATGGAGTTAAACCACTTTCAAAGTTAACAACCAGATTGGTTATAAAATTTGAAAGAGCCCAAGTCCATTCGACATAATTTAACACTAGAACTACCGGATGAGTCAAAATGACTTGCTCCTAACTTTTTCATTTGGAAATATTGAAATTATAAATATGTTTCCATCAGAACAGTTTTGAAGTTGTACACATGATTACAGGCAACGGACTTAGGCCACTTTCAAAATTAACGGCTCGATATTAACAACATTTTTTTAAGGTGACCGGTCATTTTGACCGCGTAGATTTAGCATTAAAAACCGACGGATCCTACACATGCCTACAGACTATAGCTATTTGCTATTTGAGTCGCGACAGCGCGGGATAGTGCACGGTCACGCCCGGTTTCAATTAGGCTAATGCATCGACATCCTCGCGAAACGAGCGTGTAGGCCCGCGCGAAATCCCCGGGCGAAACGTTCGCGGAGGATCGCAACCCTTATCCTCTCCTCGGATAGATCTCGATCGGAAGTCGAGACGCGTTACACGAACACACTTAGACGCGCGAGGACGCGTGCGCGGAGAAAGTAAATCCGGGGACTTTCACCCGCAGCGACGGAAACCGTCCGCGACAAAAATAAAAAGAAAAAAAGAAAAACGGCACACGACGCTCGCATAGTCGCATATATGGAAAATTAAAGCACGACCGCGAACGATACACGGATCCTTCGCCGTCATAAATGGCCCCGCGGCTGAAAATAACCCAGCGGTTTTATGCCACGTCCGTTGCGACCGCCATCGTCCCGAAATACCCGAGTGTATTAACCTTTCCAACATTATTTAACAGCAGGAGGTGTCCCGATGCACTTTCCCCGTTGTTATTGTTCCACGCTCCTCTGCGACTGGTTTATGCTAATTTTGCTGCACGAATCTCACGGTATTACATACAAAATGATCGCATCTGTGAACTCATTACGAACATTCTTGACGCCGAACGTCCTGTCGACTTATTAAAATCAAAAAATTGAATTTAACCCTTAGCAATCGAATGGCGACTGTAAATCGTCCACTAAAAATTGCTGTATCGTTATTCACAATACTGTTTACATTATTAAATTTGTTTGTATTCAATAAATTACTAAACATTTCAGTATTGTACGAGTAAATGACACCATTTTCGTACGTATAACATGAAAAATATATAGAGAAGGGAACTATCCTAAGTTGGAAGAAATGTTTCGTTTTGGGGTTAAAATAGCTTAAAATTAATAAATGACACGTAAAATTTTAAATCAATCTACGCATTGCATTTTTCAAAAGAAATTCTTGAAAAATAGGCCATTTACAGAAAGTTCCCTGTACAGAAGGCCTTTATAACCAAACTTTTTTTATTACATTTAAGTACAAAAATTAGTACAAATAAAACAACTTCATATTTCAGCGTTATAAGGAAAAATAAATTGTGTGTACATATAGGCTCCGGCGACAGTGACCAGGAAAATTGAGCGTATATATACGCTAATGATGCAAATGGGTTAAAGGACGTTCGAATACTTTCGTGGGCCCGTGTATCTACTAGTTTGTAGAGCCACTCGAATTTCGTAAAACATCCGAAGCACCGAAATTTTCGAGATTCAAAGTCGAAAGAGCCTCTCGACGATCACCAAGGCGCTGTGTAGCCTAGCCTCCGAAGATCTCGTCGAGATTCCCAGTCAACGGGGTATCGTAAAAACCGTCGAGACGATCGTAAATCCGTTTAATTCGCGTAAATTAACGGCGGCTTTCCGATAAATTATTCGCGACGATAAAATCCGACGGCCCCGGCTGCGCGGCTCGAAATCTCGGCGAGCCTCGGAAGAAGAGAAGGAGGACAGAGAGCGGGTGTTTACGTGATCGGGCGCGCGGGCGCGGGCGCAAACGAGAGCGAGTACGATACGTTGCTTCCCCCCTGGTCCTCGTGTTCCCTCCTCTCTCCTCTTCCACGGTTTGCTCTTTTTCTCGGCCTTGATCGCTCCGGCACGGAGCAAGGACCGAGGAGAAAAAGGAAAGGAGCACGGCCGGGCAGAAGAAGCCAGTGAAATCTCTCTTGCAACGGAAGGACCGCGACTCTACAACTTCGATTTTAAGTGTTTTAACGAGCTTTTGTACGATCTCCGCGCGCGCACCTCCCTAAACATTAGCCGCTTTTGTCTCGTACAGCACGATTCTTGAATGCTTCGACGATTAAAGAGACGAGTGCGAGCAGTCCTAGGCGACTGCACCGCGATAATTATCGTGCGCACAAGACAAAAATAATACGTAGTAGGTATCTGGTAACTAGACTGTGGATCTTTATGTAAGAGGAGCTTACAGTACACTAACAGGTCTATATCTCTTTAATGAAGGCTGTTTCTAAAATGACCTGACTTGGTGAGTACTGCGCGTATCCCACAAGAAGTCTCGTGAAAGGAATGCGGCTCTATTGGCTAAAGCGGTTGCACATACTATGTAGCGTGTGACGTCAAAGCCTAAACATTGGCCTACTTGTGCCGTCCCGTGAGACTTCTTGTTAGGCACGGGCAGTACTAATCTTTGACAACTAGCATCAGGAAGCATTGAGGTATAGTCATGAAGAATTACACGATCGAGCAACGAATAGAAATTGTGAAAATTCACTATGAAAATGGTGAAAATTTTGCAGGGATGGTTCGAAGAGTCATCGCGTCTCTGGTGCATCCTGGTGCATTTAATCATAAAATTTGAGGTCAGTGGTTCAATTCTGATCGCAAAAAGCAGTGTCCGTCCTTGTACCAGTCGGACGAATGAAAACATAGCCGCCGAGAGTGCGAGTGTTGACGAAAGTCATTCCACCGCATGGTGCTCGGCAAATGAACATTTTAAGCGAATTTCTTTGCAGCGAATTTTGACAAAAGATCTGCACTTGCTTGCATACAAGATCCAATTGACGCAAGAACTGCAGCCAGCAGACAATGCGCAGGCCGTACATTCGCCTATTGGATATTGGGAGGGAACAAAACTCACAGTTATTCTAAAATTTGATACGATAAAATTCATTAATAAACTCGATTATTATTGAAATTTAAGATAATATACACAAAATATAAAGAAAGAAATTCGAAGAACAAAATGATTAACAAAATATCGATTTTTATACTTTTTGGTTACAAATAACAGTCATTAGTGTCCACAAAATTGGATCCTCCTCGTCAACTGTTATCGATGAAGAAAAACTATTTATATTGCACAAAGCAATTGTCGATGAGAGAAGTTCATTTCGATCGCTCATAACAGTTATCAATGAGAGAAGATCATTTCGATCACTCATGATAGTTATCAATGAGAGAAGATCCTTTCGATCGCTCATAATACTTATCAATGAGGGAAGATCCTTTCGATCGCTCATAATAGTTATCATTGAGAGAAGTTAATTTCGATCACTCATAACAGTTATGAATGAGAGAAGATCATTTCGATCGCCCATAACTGTTATCAATGAGAAAAATTAATTTCATTTGTTCATAATAATTATTGATGAGAAAATTGATTTCATTTGCTTATTTAATTACCGAGTTGTCTACTCTTTTTCGGATGGAGCAAGCCTGTGAAATTCATTGAGAAGGTTTCGTAAAACAAGAGGAACCAACAGACCATAAGAACAACAGAAAGACTGAAGAAAAATTGTTCAAAATTTTATCAACGGAGAAAATCATAAATATAGACTCATGTATTTATCAAAACTAGCGTGCATAATTCACGCTGTGCCCGAAACTCAGGTTAGCATTGAACGAACCTTTTGTGCTCTAAAATAACGTTAGATGATGTGCGCTGTTATTTGTCGGGAGAAAATTTGGAAAAACTTATGTTTGTAACATTAAATTTTGATTGCAGCAATTTTATTGTCTACCACTTAAAATTTGTACTATTTAATAATAACTATTACAAATTTCCTTCATCCATAACTGTTATGAGCGACCAAAATAGTCTTCTCCCATCAATAACTGTTATGGGAGATCGAAATGAACTTTTCTCATTGATAACTGTATGAGCGATCGAAATAAATTTCTCTTATCGATAATTGTTATGAACGATCGAAATAAATTTCTCTCCTCGACAACTGTTATAAGCGACCTAAATAAACTTCTTTTATCGATAACTGTTATAAGTGATCGAAATAAAGTTCTCTCAACGATAAAATTTACCAACAAGAGAAAAAATGTACGGTTACTTATAATACTTATTTGTAACCAATACTAGTTTAGTACGTGAAATAATTGTTATTCCATGACTTCTTTTTTTTTTGTTATAACAGTTATGTTTCTTTGGATATTGAAGCATCAACAGATCGATGATGATTTTGCGAAGAAAAACCCTTATCTTTGCTATAAGGCGCATTTTCAGCTTAGTGGCTACGTAAATAAGCAAAACTGTCGAATTTGGGGACCGAAAATCGTCAAGATTTCGGATTGGAGGAGCGATTGAGCCGTACTTTTTCAAGAATGCTGCTGGAAATGCGGTTACCGTCAATGGTGTTCCTTATCTTAACCAACTTTTTATGAAATGAATTGAACGGCGTGGACTTGGAAGACGTATTCTTCCAACAAAGTGGTGTAATCCGCCACACTGCGGGCGAAACAATGCAGTTATTGCAGACGAAGTTTCATGGCCGCGTTATCTCGCGCCGCGGCAATGTGAATTGGCCACCAAGATCGTGCGATTTGACGCCATTGCACTTCCTTTTTTAGAGTTTTCTGAAGGTAAAAGTATATGTCAACGATCCGCAGACCATTCCGGAGCTCAAGGAAGCAATTGGACGGACCATTAATGAAATTAGTCCGCAATTATGCCAAAATCTTATTGAAAATTTCGTCAAAAGAGTGAACCTATACAAACAGGGACGAGGCAGGTGTTTATCGGATATTGTGTTCAAAAATTCATTTTTGAGAAACCCTTTACTAGGTTTACGGGACTCGTCAAAATGACGGGTTCTGATATTTTTGATTAAAAATTATTAAGATTCTAAGGATGCATACACGAGAAATTATTTCACACTTTCTCGTCACCGGTTCGATTCGCGTTTCTTTCGTAAACAACTCGTGGGCATTCTATTTAATATTGCAAAAACTGCGATATTACGTTGGTAGTGAGTCAAAATCAAAATGCCGGTGACAATAAAGTGTCGACGAAGACTAATGTCAGTGAAATATCCATGAAAAATAACGTCGATGACATAAGTATGTGAACGAAAACCGATGTCGGTTAAGCAGAACGGACCCTTGAAATTAGCTGGCAACTGCGGCTGATATTTTTCGTAGGTGCACGATTATGAACCTGTTTGCCATTAACGCAGAAAAAATTCGTTAAAATCGAAGTGGGACAATTAGGGTCCTTCAGTTGGTAGATACACTTCCCCCCGTTCCGTGGCGCAAACTACACGCGAGCGCCGACCGGTGCACGCTGCACACGGTTGCGCACGGTGTGTCCCGTTGCATCGGTGTGGGTGCATGGTTTGTCTCTCCACGCCTGTATATGGAAGTAGGGAACGACTTCGAGCCGGCTGCGCTCTCGTATCGCTACGAATCGTGTGTCCCGGATTGGAAAGTCTGTTCCACGGGCCTGATCCTGCAGGACATACAGTAACGAGCAAAACTGAGTCTACACTATTTGAAGCAACATAACTTTTTAAGAATTAGATCAAATGACTTGAACGTTATTGAGAAGCTAGAAGGATTAGTTTATTAGACGAGGTGTACAAAATTCGTTTATGCGTTATAAACGATTGAAAGTACGATTTTAATTCGAAAAACGTGAAAAATGGAAATTTTTCCACTTTTAAGCGTTTATAGTTCGTAAACCAGTGAAATTTTCAGCATGGATATAATTTATTCGAGCGAATCAAATACATTCTTTAAATTTTCAATACAGGCTCAAATAAAAAAGCTGAAAAAACCAACTTTTACTATTTCCTTTGCGATTCCGACCAATTAAAATTATTCTCAACAATTTTTTACACCTCGTCTAATAAACTAATCCTTCTAACTTCTCAATAACATTCAAGTAGTTTGATCTAATTTTTAAAAAGTTATGTTGCTTCAAATAGTGTGGACTCAGTTTTGCTTGTCACTGTATACAGCATACGTATGTAAAGAAATGGTATTTCTTTCATTCAAATTTTACCGCGTATTTTAAAGCATAGGTTGTCGACTGTTAGAGAGGAGGACTAACAGAAAGAGATAGATGATTACGGGATAGAGCACGTGCTCATAAATTAAGAGAGTAATAAAAGTGTAAATAAAGAAGTGAGATATAGAATAAACTTTAAGTGTCGTTTCTTTGTTTACAGGTAAGATTGCACGTAGTGTAGATAAGCGTTGTAATATAACATGACAAATAAAGGAGAAAACTTTGTCTACAGGGAAACAATTTCTAGTTTATTTTGAAAATCCGGTGTAATAGATAACTATCTTATACGTATACAGGGTGACCCATATATCATCGTGCCAATTTGTCCAGTTAAAATCCCTCCACTTTCAACAGTAGTTTTTGTTTCTCCCAGTAACCACTTGAAAGATCATCGGTGCGGTAAAGAAACTTTTCACGCTTCGACTAGCGAAGCATTACGGCAATTATCGCGAGGCGTAATCTGCCGCGCGATCGATCGATCAACGAAACAGAAAGAGCCGAGGGATCGGACTGAACGGGGATAAACGGAATACAGTGACTTCTCGATATATGTCAACAACACGGCTCTTTCCAGCGTCATATATCGTCCAGGAGACATAACCGAGCCGTGTTATGTTTACACTCCTCGGCGTCTGAGACCTCCCGAGCTCCGCGGTCCCCGTGGTAGTGGGAATAATTCCGCGACATTTATCATCCAAGCCTTGGCGATATATATAGAGAAATCACTGTAATCGGGAAATATTAACCCTTTGCACTCGAGTAGTGACTCTGAAGCACCACTAGAAATTGTTGTGGCATTATTTCAAAGAAATTACAAAAAATATTACAAAATTTGCATTTAATAGATTACCAAACATTTAAATATTACATGTAGACATCGGATCAGTTTCGTATGAATAACATGAAAATATTGCAAGACGTAAGAAAAATTTAGTTTTAGATTGAAAATAGCGCCGAGGGTTAACAGAGGGTTAACGGTGCAAAGGGTTAACAGTCGAGAAGATTAACGCTTTAGAAAAAAAAAAAGACGGTGAATCACCGAATAGCGAAAAGGAAGCTCCGAATCATTTCGACGAGTTCAACGATTCTAAAACGTTTCGGGGAACGTGTACTTATTATGTGTCACGATCGTACGACGCGGATCGTGGTAGCTTGAAAAGGGGGAGAAGATCATGAAGAACGGTTATATGTACACGGAAATTCTGAACAGCAGATAACACGCCGCGCTGGTAGGAATCGTAAGAACGAGCGAACGGAGCTGCGTCGGGGGTGAGGGGATCGAGGGGGGACGTGACGATGCATCAGGAAGATGTGGAAATCATTAACCTTGCCGGTTCGAGGCAACGGGGCATGGAATTTGTATGCGTCACACACTGCCTCGGGTGTCTCGGGCAACGCTTAAACGGAGACGCGAGAATTACAATGCATCGGTACAGCGCGTGTCCCCAACGACAGTCGACGATGCATACCTCTTAGCTGCCGAAGATAATGGACCTCCTCTGCGTCGGATCAGCCGGCTCGACGCCGCACAATGGTTTAACACGCGATTCTACCAACGTTAGCCACGCTTCTACCTTTCTCCGTTATCCCCTACTTGTTCTTAGAAGCTAGTGAGCCAGCAAGAAGGATAGGGTACGCGGAAATCAATTAACTCTCCTTCTCTATGATTTCGTTTCGACTTTTCGACGTTGCATCAAACGATCAATGCGTGAAATGATTAGATTGCTATTGCGTAGGTTAGGGGCTGGAGTAGCCCATTCAGGAAGGTCAAAATCGTGTATCTACGTAAATCGAGTCTTCGATCAAAAGGACCCTCAAAAGGATCACTGCCACCGAGAACAGACTCGTTCGCAGCTCAAAGTAGCAAGTTGTATGCGCACAATAGGGGCACCTTGCCCGATGGGTTTCTAACCGGTGTCCCCGTTCGCTCTACGACCTATTCGAAAGATCCCCGAATACCTAGGGTGGAAGAATGGACGTGGGTCACCGTGTAGGGGAGAGTAGCCTGGCTTCGCTAGTACACGTCTCAAAGAAGAAACGTATAGCGTTCTTATATCGGTGCCGATCGACTGCCTTCGAATTGCGTAAATTGGATCCCCAACCTGGATGCGCAGGTTCAGGCTTCGGCGACTCTCCCCTAAGAAACAACAGGTGTGAGAGTAGGAGAAAAGGGACTCACCTTCGGCGCTCTTCTTGCCGGTTAGAACGGGGACCCCCCAGCTGGATTTCCGCCATCCCCTCCAGTTGTTGCAGAGAGACTCCGGTTCGCTGCTCCAGCTGCATAGGGAATCCTCTTCGAAGCGGTCGGAATCCTCGAAGGAGTAACGATCGGTGCAATCGGTCCCATCCCACTCCATTATAATGGCGTGCGGACCGGAAGAGTCCTCGACGGTCCCGGGTCCGGGGGACGGATCGGTCGGCCCTGTGCCTCTAGCCCCGCCGCCGGAACCGCCGCCGCCGCCGCCACCACCACCTCCGCCCCTGCTCCATCCGGCGCCGCTACCTCCGGCGTGGTTACCACCCCCGCTGCCGCCGCCGCCTCCTCCTCCTCCTCCTCCTCCTCCCGCGTTGTTGCCACCTCCGGCTCCGCTACCGCTACCGCCGCCACCGCCACCGCGCCTGCCTCCGCCGCTACCACCCACCGCCACAGGAGACCGAGCCAGGTTGCCCGCCAGTTTTAATTATCGTAGGAATCGACACGCGCGACACTACCGGCCACTTCCCCTCCCCCCCAAGACCAGCGTGTACCCTCCGACGACGGCCCCACCGCAATCACGAAGCGACGACACCGCCGCTGACAATTAACAACAACCGCGAACCACTGCCGCGCGACCTGCTAACCCGGCACCCTCTGCCCCCACACCGATCGCCACCGCCTGCGGGACAACAGAACACACAACGATTAGTTATTAGTCACCCTCGAACGTCCCTCAGACTCGGACACAGCTGCGTCGAAGATCCTGGGATCATGGTCATCCGCGAATTCCCATTTTACTCATCGAACCAACTGTTTACCGGCCGGTCTGGTTCATACGTAGGAACAAAGAACGTGACTGGAGGATCTTCACCCTGAAGAACGTGTGAGGGTTAAGGGTTGCTCGGGAAGAAGGTACATCACACGTGCCGCCGCCGCCGCGCCGCGTCGCGTCGCGTCTCGCCCCGCCTCCTCGCCGATCCAGCCATTCGTCAATGGATCCAGGTGCTTGGTTGGGCTAGATCAGGGTCGCTACCGGTCTTACCGCTGCTCGGGGTTCTCTAGGTGTGCCTTTGAGGACGTAGCCTCACTGACCCTGCAATGACGCGCTGAAGTTCGCCGACCCTAATAACATTATCCGCATATGTACCGAGTTTTCCTTTTTTCTTGGCTACACCCGAACCTTAAATTTTATATTAGGGATCCCTTCCCACTCCCAACCAATCAGCACACAATTTTAGTTATGATTGTTGGGTCTACAATGTTTACAAAGATCCGATACCTTTGTATATTCTTGTAACCAGTTAACTGTGATTGACGAGTTCACTCGTCAATCCGGAACTCTATTGCGGTGCAGTTAACGTTAATTAATTGTTAAATTCTTATCGAATAAAAAAGTGATTCTTTCTCATTTAGCTTTACAAGGGCTTTGGCTTTTATAATAGCCGCATTTGGCCTGCGTTCGATGCGTATATTCGTCATTGCTTGACTTTAATTCCGTGCGGATTTTTCAAATTCAATTCTACAGTTGACTGGTTAAGCCTGTTGTTCATAGCTGGAGATTCCCTAATTTTAATTGCAATTGAAAATAATAATTGCAATTTACAAATAACTGCAAATAATTACAAATAATTGCAATTTCAACAATTGTCTCTAAAAACAACCGCGCATGGTACAGTCGAATTAATGTAGTTGCGGTTTCCAAACTGTAAACAGTCCGAGTAGGTCACGCGTGCAACAAGGGCAACGAGCTATAAAAGCGTGCCCGCGATGTTGGCCGTGGGAAAGGTGACTAAAAAAAGAGAGAAAAGAACGACTGACGCGGCGAGTAAGATTTTTCAAATCGAAATTTTCGAACGGGGCTGGAATTCGGTGGCGCGACCGTTAATTGATAAAATCGAGGGAACGCTCGTGACCACCATTTTGCCGGCGCCGACACGGCGTCCGATATTTCCTCCCCCCATTATACCGCTGTCACCGGGGACAGTTACGGTGACCGCTGCTTTTAACCCTCGCGGACAGGTTCTCCGATTAGTTCAACCGGAAACGAACTTCTATTTTATTAACTCCCGGCAACCCGACGCGAATTTCTCTCCGTTACCGTTACAACCAAACGAGTCCTTTCGCTTTCGAATTCTGTTTCCGACGAGCCGGAGTGGGGGTAAATTCGAACTGCACGCGGTCGCGACTGACGAACGAACGCGAATCGCGCCGTTTCCCGCGGTAGTCTTTTTCCCGTGCAGTTGTAAACAATAAATTCGCTGGTTTATCTCTCGAGCAACCGGTTTACGCGCGCAGGAATGGCGCGACGACCAACGGAGGAAAGTGTACGCGTCTCCCAGGGAAATTTTTCTCAGACGTATCGGCGACCATAAAATAAAATAAAACTGTGATGTGACAACTGTACCGTTGGTCGATAATTCGAAATCGGATTGGGAAATGAGTGCGGTTCAAGGAGAGAACCCTACTAAAAATTCGATCGGGACGCTGGAGGATACGGAAACAGCTGATTCACGTCGCCACAATGTTTGACCAGCGTATTGATTTTTCCCTCGATAGAGGAGGATCTATTTTCCTGTCCCGAAAACGGTAGAATTCGAGATCGAGAAGTTACTAGTCGATTGGAACGTCGAACGTTGAACGTTGAACGTCATACGGACAGCAGCAGCGTGTGATTAGGTTAGGTTAGGTTCTGCCTATGTTTCTCGCGACGCGACGGTAGAACAAGAAAAAGGAAAATTCGAAAGAGAGAGGGTGCAGATCGGCGGGAGACGAGGGACGCAGGCAGAAGGACCTTGGCGGGTCGACAGACCCACGTCAAGAACGTGCGACGACCCCGACCCCGCCAAGGGGAGAGCAACCCCTCTCCGCTTCTTACGTCCACCAACTCTCGTATAGCTCTCACTGTTCCACCTTTCACACCTTTCTTCCTTCGCACGTATGCACGTATATATGGACACGGTACACACACAGAGAGACACCGACACGGGACATACATATATATATATGTGTATACACGTATAGGCATATATACACATACATACATACATGTGCGCACGCTTGTACATTCAGTACACTTTTCCTGCTTACCTCACCCTCTCTAACGAGTTTACCGTTCCGTCACTGGTGCACTTCACACCCCTCCTACTCCTTTTCCTTCACCTACTACCTACTACTACTACCCACTACCTACTACTACTACTGCTACCAGCACCACCGAACGAACAGTACCGAACCAGAACAGAATGGGGAGTAGTACACAAACACGGGTTATATGTATACACGCATGCCACACATAGAGACCCGCACTCGACAACAGAGTAGGACAGCTGAGCCACCAGTGCCCCACCAGATTTATATAAGAGACATTTTGCACTGTCTCCGCGGTACCTTCCGTGAAGGTTAAGCCCGACACGGGCACGCGAACGATTCGGCTAACTTACGTCGGGATTACACACTACCACTGCACTGGCCGTCCGAAAACTCCAGCTAGCCTACCCCATCGACGACAACAACAAATATGGCGAGCCAACCTCCGCCTGCGCCTCGCTGTTACGACTGCCAACCGACCGCCAGGTGGCGAGCCGAACGTCCCCGACAAACCCCCCACCCTCGTCCGCCGAACATCGTGCTCTGTTGACGGCCACAACCATAGAACAGCTGTGCGAGCTAGAGGGGAACGCCATCTTTTAGAATAGAACCGCTCCGCCATCTGTGCGGCTGCGCGGTACTTCGACATCATCGTTCAAATCACAAACGAGGTATAGGAGTAGACCAATCACCCAATGTGTTTTTCTGTCTCACGCTCGGGGGGCTCTAGAGCTCCCGTACCATTCCGTGTCACATCCTACCGTATCATCCAGAACTAGTATTGTGGAACCAATATTCTACAACGGCGCTGTTGCTGATAGAATTTTAAATCTCATGTCGGAGATTCTACAAATGATGAACCAAAAATTATGAAAACAATCTCAATCGTGTATATTAGATAGAATATTCATGAATTTTTTCGTAATTTTTTGTTGAGCATGATGCGACTAAAAATTAATTTGGTTTGGAGGCACCTTTGACCATCTTATCCGGCTTTATCTTAAAAATAAACAAAAAAAATTATTTCAAAAATATAGAACATATTTCAGTATACGACATCAAACCTGATTTAAAAAAAATTTTCTAGTCCAAATTTCGTATTGATATATTTTTTAGTTTAAAAGTTGTAACAAAATGTGCGTCTCGCTGAACCGGGAATCGATTGCGCTAATCGATTGCGGTTCAGGCGCTCGATATTTTGGTAATGTGACGGCGTCTCATGATTTTGGCATCACGACTGGACGAGTTTGATCGAGCTCGATGAATGCAGTTGGGTTCGTACGTAGCGTACTATTGCGTTCGCCATTTATTTTCTCACTACAAAGGTGAAAAAAAATATTACAACTACATTCTGAGTCACATAGATTGACATCTCGCAAAAACGATCAACTACATAATTATTGATTAATTAATTCTTTACTCTTTCTTTCACAATTAATATTAATTGATATTTTGCATGATTCTTTAAAGCTAAAATTTATGTTGTTTAAATGAAATATACATGATATATAGTAAATTTCAATATAATTTCTTTTTCAAATTCAGTTACAAAATAAATTCAAAATGCATGCGCGTTAATAATATTAAAAAATTATAGAAATGCGAATAATAATTATACGTATGGAGAAATGTATAAAATAAATGTATGAAAATTGTATTTCTATACTTTGGAAACGTGGTATCTATATTTATTAATATTGTAATTTATAATATGTAGATATATAACATAATAACATCAAATACAAAAATATAATTTGAACATATAGTCATAACATCAGACATGTACATAACTCGTCAATCATTTGTATTTGACCAATATTTGATCATTTTTGTGGATCTAGTTCCAACATTTATCGTTTGTCAGCGTAGAGGGGTAAGAAAACCAGTTGTTTACATGTGAGACACGAAACCCCATATGGTGATTAGTCTACTCCTATACCTCGTCTGTGGTGTTATCATGTTATGAGGCTACATGTCTCGTGTTCTGAAATATCGACTGTTCAAAAAATCAGAGGTTTTTAGAATTATTCGTGTATTTGATTGATCGTGACTATATATAGCTATTTTTTATTTTAATTCCTATCAATGAATTTGCCGTCAGCAAATTTTAGTTCCAATTGGTAATACAAGATGATCATGAAATGATGATTACGAAAATGGTAATGGGGTTGCGTGACCCCAAAAATGTGGGTCACTAAAATATATTGGATGATAGGTCTATCATATACTTCCTCTGTGGTTCAAATGTACGCTCATGCGCACGCTTGCGCGCCAAAAAATATTTGAATTTGTAAATTGAATCGCCTAATAAACCTGCATTACACGTGCAAGAAAAATCTGTCTT
Source organism: Halictus ligatus (assembly GCA_028454255.1). Classification (NCBI taxonomy): domain Eukaryota; kingdom Metazoa; phylum Arthropoda; class Insecta; order Hymenoptera; family Halictidae; genus Halictus; species Halictus ligatus. Next base: position 3,230,481 of record CM052142.1, on the reverse strand, counting down.
TTCTTTATTTGGCGTATAGAATATGCAGATATAGTGAACTGTATGCTGTCGGTCTCCGTCTGTTTCAATACTTTTTATTGAAAGAGCATTTATATACGAATTAAAGGCATTAATACGCTGTGACTATCCAGATGGCGAAGCGGTCTAAAGGTTGTTTAATTTTTATCGAAGCATATCGATATATCGATGACCAATTGAAAAATTTTGGCGGGTTTGTAAGTTAACCATTACCAAGTCATCAGGTACGATACTTGGCAGGTGTTTGACAGAACAACAATCGAATTGACCTACAAGTTTACAGAAATTTTAAGAAGGGAACGTGAAATGTCGTCCGAACCAGGATACAGCGGACAACTTACTACAGAAGATACACTTAAAATCTTAGTTGCAACCGATATTCATCTCGGTTATCATTACAACAAAAAAAGGGGTTGGTTCTCTTCGGATACTCCACCGGAAATTCATCTTTCGCTTCTTTTTTAATTCAAAGAGCCTTACATGTACTCAATTATACTAAAACTAATTAATTTACACAAGGTCAAGAATCGGATGATAGCTTCACTACTTTTGAAGAAATCCTTCAATACGGCCAAGAGCATGAAGTAGATTTTATACTTCTTGGTGGAGATTTATTTCATGACACAAAACCATCGCAGACCGCTGTTCTAAAATGCATGGATTTATTGAGAAAATACTGTCTGGGTTCCAGGTTAGCGAGATATATTTATGCAAGATTCAATTTAGCCTAAGCGAAGTTTTAATTGTTTTCTCTTTGTCAGGGAAATCAAGATTGAATTTTTGAGCGATCCAGAGTTAGTATTCAAACATTGTGCTTATAAAATTGTAAATTATGAGGATCCCAATTTGAATATTAGTATGCCAATATTTTCCATTCATGGAAACCACGATGATCCAAGTAAGAAATATTTTCTTCGTATAATTTTATCTACTATTAACTGTGAATAAAATTACAGGTTTTGGAACAATCGGATCGATGGATTTATTGTCTGTTTCCGGTCTTATAAATTATTTTGGGAAATGGACAGATCTTTCTCAAATTACCATTCCTCCATTGGTCATAAAAAAGGGTGAAACCCATGTTGCACTTTACGGTTTAAGTTACATAAACGATCAAAGATTGTCACGGTTGTTAAGGGATTACAAGGTGAAATTGTAAGATACATACATGTGCATGTGTTGGAAAACATGTTTCGAATGTAAATATTTTTCTGTCTAAGGTGAATATGTTACGTCCAAAAGATATACCAAATACCTTTAATATATTTGTTTTACATCAAAATCGTGCACAACATCTTGAACATGGATACATTTCTGAAAGCAAACTTCCCAATTTCCTTGATCTTATCATATGGGGACATGAACACGAATGTCGCATTACGCCAGAATTTGTCACGGAAACTGAATACTTTGTTTCTCAACCAGGTATGTTTTCCTCAAATTGATTTAATGACTACGATACATAGAAACTATCGAATTTTTGCTGAAGAGATGCAATTACAGGTAGCTCCATTGCAACTTCTTTGAGTGAAGGCGAAGCAAAGACCAAATACATTGGCCTACTGAGCATAAACAATATGAAGTTTAAAATGAAAAAATTGAAGCTAAAAACTGTCAGGCCTTTTGTATTCGACAATTTGATTCTGGAGGACGAGGATATAGAAGTAAATTATGGCTTGACGTTGTCGGAATCTGTGTACAAATTCGTCGATAATTATATAGAAAATGTATTGATACCTAAAGCTGCAGAACAGCTGTCGGGTCATCCAAAACAGCCGATACAACCGTTGATTAGATTGAGAATATTCCACACCAAAGACGAGGAAGTATTCGATACGATTAAGTAAGACTATGTTAGTGCCTTAGCGAATGCGGGTAATAAGCACGAATAAATAATAAATACATACGTTTTAGATTAGCTCGGAAATATTGCGAGGAAGTCGCCAATCCTTTAGATATGGTTGTGTTTCGTAAAAACAAAAACACCGGTAAGAAAAGATCGTCGTCCAAATTTGACGATGCCAGCGATGATGTCCAGAATATGGCTGAAATCCTCTTCCACGCCAATGTAAGCAAACATTTAAATATTCTAAAAATACCGAAATATTAAATCTGTTTGATTATCTCTGTAGGAGGACGAAGATTGGAACAAAACTGTACAAGGAGGACTGAAAAACTACTTCAATTTGGAAGAAAATAAAAATCTCTTAACGGTACTAACAGTGAATGGCTTAAATGAAGCGCTATGTCGATTTATTGATAGAGGTGATGGCGATGCTTTTAAAGACCTAGTAAGGTACAACGCATTTAATCAAATATTTCAAGATACGCGTTGATTTCCCTTTACAAGTTTAATTATATTATTAATATTGATTTATTATGTTCAGCCATCAAATGAAGAAAACTACGTCGTATTTGGAAGATTGTGATGTCGATACAGCCGAAAATATCAAGGGAGAAATTAAAAATTTCCGCGATAGAAGGGAACAAACAGAAAAGGAAGACGCAGAAGTATACATATACATACGAACGAATCCATTGTAAAATAATAACATGCTGCGAGATCTGACTTGTTGAATAATCGTGTACTTTTTCTTTTTAGCTTCAAGAGTTATTCAGTAATAGACCAACGAAACCTTCTGATAAAGACGACAGGGATATCGAAAATCTGATCAGTAGTGAAGATGAAGAAGAAAAAACAGATAAAGCTCCTGCCACCAGAGGTAGAGGTAGGGGTAGAGGAACAACAGCTAGAGGTAGATCACGAGGAGGAACACGTAATACAAGCAAAGAAACTGATCAAAATAATGAAACTGCTAAGAATCCTATTGCCGTAGCAATTAAGCGGCCGACTAAAACTACGAAACAAACAAAAGGACAGGTACATTATAGAATTATATTAAACGATTCATAATTCACGTACGCCTTTGATTTACTATTAATTACGACGTTGTATTATATGTTATAAGGAACAATTATCGATGAAAGAATTCTTCAATGCGTCGAGGAGGCACCCTAAACAAGCTGAAATCTTCACTGTAGACGATTCCGATTAATATTTTTATTCCTTGTTTTAACTATGCCGGCTTAGAAATACATTGAATTTTTGTATCTAAGTAAATTTTTAAATAAATATTTTTTTATTAAAACATGATGTATTTGATTTAATATTTATTTTGAACCATTCTCTGGTTCGACGAGTGCAAACACCGAACTCGTATTTCGATTTTCGATACTATCGATAACGTAGTCGACGACCGAGCGCCGGAAGATATCCCTCTTTAGACTTCCTGCTCTGTTCGTGTTGTGTTGGGGAGTGCTCAGTAAATAGAATTTACAGGTATTCTATCGGAAAACTTAATGTTATGTGAAAAATAATGCATCGAATAAACCGGGGGTTTATACCTCCACGTATATCTGTTAGAATATCGATCGCTTTAGCGTTTAACATTAAGATGCAAACGGATGAAATTAATGTCACAAAAGTCGTGTGCATTATGGACGCTATGTGTCAAGACATAACCTAAAAATAACACCACACTGTTTATATCCGACGATCTGAATTCGACGAATAATAGAATTAAAGAATAGATTAAAAGTAAACGTAAAAGTTAATGCAGGTAGAATTCATTGAATAACATTAATATTTCCAACAGAGATGCCACCAAAAAGGGGAAAGGTACAAAAGGAAGAAGTCCAGGTCTCCCTTGGACCTCAACTTCGGGAAGGTGAAGTTGTCTTCGGTGTTGCACATATTTTTGCAAGTTTCAACGACACCTTCGTTCACGTAACCGATCTTTCTGGCAGGTATGTATCGAAATACTGTTTCATACGAACAATTGATACTGTGCGAATATAAATACATCTACCGATATTTTCTACTTCTAGAGAAACCATTGCCAGAGTTACCGGAGGAATGAAAGTGAAAGCAGATCGTGACGAAGCTTCTCCGTACGCCGCTATGCTTGCTGCTCAGGTAAACATCTTTTTATTTATAAAATACATCGGTCTATCCACATCCAGGCAGCACCTAAACGTTCATCTCCTGATCATAGGCGCGTTCATGTTTGTGGAATATCAAATTGCTCCCTTCCCATCGAAGTGTGGTTTACATCTGCCACATTTCTTGATTTCGGAGAATACATTTTAAATAAAGTTATAAAACACATATCGACGGTAATGACCGTTAACATTACTAATGTTTCTATTAACTGTTTATAGGATGTAGCAGAGAAATGCAAGTCTCTTGGTATCACAGCGCTTCACATTAAACTAAGGGCTACAGGAGGAAATAAAACAAAAACTCCCGGTCCTGGTGCACAGTCGGCTTTACGTGCCCTTGCTCGTTCTAGTATGAAAATCGGTCGTATCGAGGATGTTACACCAATTCCATCTGACTCTACGCGTAGAAAGGGTGGTCGTCGTGGACGCAGGCTGTAGATTATGGTTCTATGCGTGGTTTATTATCTTTCAAAAATAAATATTTAAAACCAGACCACTGCGCTACATTGTTCTATTTCCCTGATGTTTTATTACTAAGGAAGGAAAGAAATATTTTTCTAATTCGTTTTTTGTATACGTATATATACATATATATTTTTCTCATAAATCTATCTTTTTTTATGGTGCATTTAATTTGCTATAAAATATAAAATATTTTTTGTTCAGAATAAATAAAAAAAAATGTAAGAAGTTAATGTTATTTAAGGAGTTAATTTAAATTAGTTAATTATTTTTCAATCTTCGGATTACATTGTATGTAAGAAAGCTTTCATAATTTATACTGTAATAGTGTTTCTATGAAAAATCCAGCTTGTGCAATAAGCATTAAGCATTGCCGACAATGTTTCCGATCGTGAGATACAATTTCACTTTCAGATCCAATTTCTTAGGCGCTTTATTCTCTAGCGTTGTAATTGTATTCACGTGTCCATACTGCATGACAAACCCGATAATGGCTGATTCGTTTTCTTCGTGTTCCTCTAAACTCTTGTGCGGAGTCACATGTACCTTTATCACTATCTTGTTTCCTTTTCGCCAAACTACAAGCCTTTTTATAGAGGATTTAAAATTAGAAGAAAGTTTTGGAGATACAATCAACATTCGTAGATTCAAAAATAGAAATACATACTTTGGGTCATCTTGAAAGTTATGAGTGTCGCCAGTATCGTCATACTCAGCGGCATCGTCTTTCGGTGGAAGTATTAGAGAAGCTTGAGGCAAAAGTACGTCCGCATTCGGTATAACTTTTATGGCTTTAATTTCTTCCGCTATAGGCATTTTCCGTACAATAGAGGGTAATAAATTTGGAGACTCTGAATCCTGTTTAGTTAGAAAATTTTAAGCAATTTCTGTAAGTATACTCTACATCTACAAGTGTAGCTTCTTCTGGTGCTACTTGGAACAATATCTACTCTCTATTACAATTAATCGAACCAGTGTTACCTGCTCCACATTTTCTTGTCTTAGATCTTCCTTCTCGGGCGTAACTTCTACTGGACTCATCGGAGTATCCAACGGTAACAATGTTACTTGTGTTTGATGCTGAGTTGGATTACAAAATTTCAAAAGCAATTCGCTCGTTTTACCTGGTCTCAATGGTTCGCAAGTAACGATTCTTACCTCTGGCACGTAATAACTATGGCATAAATGTATGAGATAATTAAATGAGAAAGTAATATGATAGAAGATTTTCGACGAACTTACAATGCAGCAAGCTGAATCTTAAACTTGGTCGATTGTGGACAAAGATCCGGTTTATTAACGCTGTGTTCGCATGCTCTGCAACGTTGCGATCTTTTAACTAAATATTTCCGGCGTTGCGGGCGTAATTCGCTCACGTCCTCCGCTTGCACTTCTAAATGTTGTAACCTTTGTTCCAATGTGGTAACTATTTTTAAAAAACAGTAATTTTTAAAAGGACTACATGAGTTTATACAATAATGAAATCTCATTCTGAACAACTATTGTACATACTTTTAGTTACATCGACTGGGTCTGTAAAAATATTTTCTGGCAGTTCTTCCACCTTTTCCGTAGCAATAGATGGCGGAGGTAGATCGCTCGATTGGTTTTTAGCTGGAGGATGCGGAGAGTAAACGATCCTTTTGCGAACCAAAGATGTCATAGCGTAGGCCTGAAGTTGTTAGGTACGAGTTAAGCATGGACTTTTAATAGTTAAATAATAATTTCAAATAAAAATTGCTCGAATACTTTACATGCACATAAGGACATTTTGATCGAAACTTTTTCTCGCATTGCTGCTTCTCTATAGATGCCAATATTTTATGATAATCGATTAAAGCATTTATTCTGCCCACATCAGGATTTTCTTGCTCAGGCCAACCTCCAGTGGCTAAACGAAACACATATCTTTATCAGATTATTGGATTCTCGTGAAATTTATTGTTCGAATATTTCTTTATAACATTTTAGATACATACCAACCGTTTGGTCTGGAATACCAGCATCCCTAGAAGTCCATCTACACAACGAACAGAACAAGTAATAAAATTTCTTTGGTGTTGTTTTAGCATCTTTGGATTCCTCTCCTTCGGGAGGTACCGCTTTATAAGGTACATGTCCTGCTCTCGTAGACAAAGTATGAAAGCAACAAGGACATTCAAAACAGTTTGAACACCTGTTAACATATTATTTAAACCAATAGAAAATTCGATCAAAATTTTTTACTGAAATATGATGCTGGGTAACTTCAACTTACTTATTCTTCTTGAGCCGTGCCTCTGCGAATGGATAATTTTCCATACAATTAGGACAATAATGTGTGTCGATCTATAAAATAAAGCTCGGCGTATAAAAAGTCGAATGACAAAGAAACAAAAACAAACGCTAAATAATTTTACTGAATAATCACCTCTTGACAGACACAGTAGCCGCAACGAATTTTCGAACAGTGTCTGCAGAAGTAAGTTTGCGATATTGGTTTCAACGATCCACAGTTACACACGTAACGCACGTAGTCGGGCTGATTTAAATATGACATAGTGATGGATTCAATTCTACTCTTTATTTATAAGAAAATATATTAAATGTAGGAATGACACTTCGAACAGTCTGTCTGTCAGACTTTCTTCAGGCTATCTCTCCATATACAGTTAGGTATCTACATTGTAAAATGTAACAATGGTGGCGAACTTGCTGGAATATAAAATCCCTATATCAGCCTACGATTTCAATATTTGAACCCAATTGAACCTTCTCTAACATGTTTTCGCATAGAAGAGGTTACATATTGTATGCTAAACTCTACTAATTATGTTAACGCAAATGAAATAGAACGTAATATGCGACTCCAATCATTTATCATTACGAGACTTATATCAGCTATTGCATAGATGGCCATCGTATATCGCATCATATGAAAGCATACGAAAGTGCCTCCGGCTTTGTACATTTCGTGTTTAACCTCTTTATGTGACTATTGTTTAAAACGCTGTTCTTGCGTGATTAAAAATGTTTACTCGACAGCCGTTGAAAATTAAGAAACTGTTCTCTATAAAGTTACACGGTGTAACAAAGAGAAATGTGCAAACTGTTGCGCAGCCAGAAGTGTTGCAAACTTACAAAGCTTGTTTTTCGGAATGTAGAGAGAAGCAACCAGCAAGAGAACCTTTTTTAAAGAATCTTGCCGTAGGAAATGTAGACAAAGAAATTTTCACGTTGACCGAGCCTCAGCCTATTCAAAGGTTCAAGGATTTCGAGACTTGGTTGACGCCGATCCACAATTATATTTTCAGCTGCTGCGAGTCAAAGGAAAAACTCGACAGAAACGTTGTATTGTCGTGCCTCGGAGATCTCGAAATATTCCGAGCGTACGGTAATGAAACGTATAACGGTTTGAACTTGACGGAAACAGAGTCATTGAGGTTCATAGAAACGATCAGTGCATTGCCTTGGTTGGGTACGCATTTAGTAAAGAACAACATGTTACCTGTTCAAATCATTTTGAAGTACGGATCTGAGAGTCAAAAGCAGAAGTATCTTCCGAAGATCATGAGCGGCGAATGTATTCCGACGATATGCCTAAAAGAGAAGGACAACGCGACCAATATTAATCATCTGAAAACCGTTGCTGTACAGACCGATGAAAATTCAATTGAACTGAATGGAGAAAAAGTATTTGTTTTCAATGGAACGAATGCTAATCTCTTTCTAGTTTTTGCACAGAATTCAAAAGGAAATATGATAGATATAAATGCAGTATCTCTTTACTTGGTCGAGCGTGATTCTGAGGGGATAAGTTTTACAGACACCTACGAAACGATCGGACGTCACGAAATACCTGTATGTACGATTAATTTTACGAATACCATAGTGCCGAATGAAAATGTTATTGGCGAGCCAAAAAAAGGTTTTAATATTATGATGGATCTGCTGAAGCCTGGAAACCAAATTATAGCTGCCCAATCTATTGCCATTTTAAGAAATTTCTTAAAACATATGATACCGGATGTTTTGGGAAAGAAACACTTCGACAGGGATTTTCATGGATTCGATTCTGTGAAAAAGGTCTTGGCTGAAGCAGCTTGTTCGTTATATACTATGGAAAGTATGGCTTACTTGACGAGTAAATTAGCAGATTTATATGAAAATCAAGATGTTGAAATTGAAAGAATCGTGACAGAAGTTTATTGCGCGAATAAATGTTTGAGTTCTATTCAATCTGGACTGCAATTACTAGGTGCACAGACCTACATGAACAACAATTATTACATAGATGCGTATCATAATGCCTTGGCTTTAACAACTCTAGATACGAATAATATAGACGCACAGGTGTATGTAGGAACAGCTACTTTAAAACATGCAGGAACAGTTATGTCAAACGAAGTATTTAAAACGAGAAACGCGGCAGATCACCCTGTTCATGTCCTAATAAAAAACTATAAGAAGTTGTTTGCTAAGAAACCAATGCTTCTCGGAAATTTGCATAATTCATTGGATCCTGGTATTTACTATCTACAAGAGTCTATATTTCAAACGCAGTTCAATGTGGAAAGATTGTTGATGCTTCATGGAACAACCATTACAGATAAATACTTAGAGCTTGTTAGGTTGAACGAAATGATTACAGAATTGTATGCAATGTTCGCTAATTTATCACGTTCGTCGAGGTCTTACAATATTGGCCTCCGAAATTCGGATATGGAAAAGGATATGGTAGTGTGTCTGGCACATAATTCGTTAAACGTAATTACCAGACTGTCAAAAGAAATTGAGGACAATGATATACTAAATGGCGATATATATTACAAAAATATGGCTGATTTAATGTACAGTCAACGGATATATCCTATGGAACATCCTGTACATAGGACGTTCACTTAGACAATGATCTTATTAGTGATAATTTACAAAATAAAAAATTAGCATTTGTAAATAATGATCGAATGATACGTATGTATTATGTATGTAAGAATCGGTATCTCAAAGAATTTCTAAATACAGTAAGAAACTAAGTAAATATATGTATTTCCATTGAGACTTCTGTATTTATGTATGAATGGTAATGTACAGTTATTATCCTTACACTACGATGAATTTGAAAATAAAAGAACAATTCTTCTTGTAACTGTTCTACCTCAATTTTTTAGCGCAATGCTTCCAGTAAAATTTCATACCAGAAATTAGAATTTTATTCACCAGTTTATATGCACCATTCTTTGCTAGGAATTTTCAAGTAGACACGAACAGGTGGACGGTATCTCGCTACCAAAGGAATGTAACTAGAATTTCCCTAAAATGAAAGGTTTATAACTTCTAGTCAATTTACTTCATCGTTCTCTATCACTATAGTCTTTCTGCTTGAACAATAACATGCTCCTCCCTGTATAAATCCGTCGCAGACCAACAACTTCTGAGGCAAGTGTACACTAAAACAGTACCAAATTCGATTTGGAAGTTTTTTTCTGTACACGGTTGCAGTATCAATTTCGAGATTAGTGTCGATAAAACTTGGACTTCGAATATCATTTCACCGCCGCAATGACGACACTTTCCTACGCATCCGCTAATAGGATACAACATCAATGGAGCGGAATTGTCTCGTGAATATCTAATGGGTAAACATAAAACAGTAAAACGATTAGATATTGTAAATCGCAACGATGTTAAATCATTTGGAACCAATCAATCATTTACCGTAAAAGTTGCCCAGGATTCTTCTGTATCTGAGAGACAAAATTATGGAACATCTCGTCTCCGTGCATAGGAATACCCTTCTCATACTTCTCCATGTCCGTTTCGTTTGTTTTTCCATCTATTGAATCTGCCGCAGATTTCGTCGATAGATCCGGATTTCTGTATTGATACTTCAGTAGTAGATCGCGAACGTGTTGCGGCACATCCCCGCTGCTATCTTCTTCGTCCACGGAAAGGAATATCTCGACAAATGAAAATTTGGTTTCGGCGTTCGATTCTAGCTGTATAGGAAACGGAGTCACTTCGTGTAGCAGACTGATTAAATCACGTTGAGGCTGAGTCGGAGTATCTATGCAAACAACTTCGCTTTCTTCACCATCGATCTCGGCGGACGCTTGCGGCGAATCCAATCTACCTACAGCTCCTATTCCGACCGGAGACTCCACGCTTGCCGGACTAGAATCAATCATATTTCATTGAAATAATCAGTATTAATATATTTCTAGTCGATTGACAATTGCATCTGAATACCTGTTCGCGTTAGGATCGTCCACATGCAACGCAGAAAATTCTTCCCTTATATTCTGCTCCATCTCCCGTTGCAAACAAAAATTAAGCTCTGTCGCTTTGTTCGACAAAAAATTATTCCCATTCTGTTCGTTGGAATTGTCATTGAAATTATCCCCCCAATCGTCTGCATCCGACAACCACGAAGCTACCGATGGCACGGTCGCGCTGCTGGTATCTATCTCGTTTGTCTGGAATTCGTCCGCCAGTACCTGAACTCTGAGGCAAGTCCAACTCTCATTCTGATTCCAACAATTAGGATTTATACAGGCGAAGATATAAAGCGTTCTGTGATATTTTGAATTTTCTAATGGAACGTAGAGTTGCAATACCAGGAGTTGACGCAGACCGCACAGTCTGCATTGTGGCAATGATAGCGTATTCTTCTTATAACAGTCCTACAAGAGCGATCTATTAAATCGGGTAAATGATTGATTGCTCGTTCGACAATAATAATGATAATAATAATAATAATAATAATAATCGTTCTAAAACTGGGATCGTGATATTAATCGGTACTCCGGGAGTACTTACTGGAAATCCGCCGATCTTGTTCGTCATAAAATTAATGCTCGCCCGGTGTTTGTCAGTAACATATTCATCCTCGTATCCCAGGTACACTTTCGTCCGATTATCACAAGCCATTAAAGCTGCATGAAATTCTACTTCTTCATTGGAAGACTCGATAGGATAAGGAATACTTGAATTCCTCGACGCGATGCAACGTTGTATTCAGCGGTGGACAGCTGACATGCATCGGTATCGGTTGACGCGTGCGCTTTTAACAGTGTCCTGTACCATTATCGATTTTTGAATGCTTTATATGTACATAGAGGCAAACATTACGTAAAGAGAAACAAGAAATCCTGTGTTTCTCGCGTCGGACCAGCGATCCACGCGATTCCGCCTGCATCGCGAATCCTGGCAAACGGTTCGAAACAGAGAAAACGACATTCCATTCCATCAATCCGTTTCATAATTACATGCGACACGCGCTTACGCGCGCGAGCGTTTCTCGATCTCGTAATTTCTATATAGAATGACATTTCACGTTCGATAAATATCGCAGCCAGTGACGTCGTTTCGCAAAGAAAATCCCTAGAAATGAAATTCGAACGTCAAGGCCGGTTCGCGTTAACGTTATCGTTGCGACACGGAAGAACGAGACAAAAATTTCGAGAACAATATCGAACCTAAATGTTTCGCGTGTATCGAGAACGTAATCTTTCCCAAAGGAATCTGACCAGCATTTCAGTAGAAGAGCTAAGTACGCGATCCGCTGCAATGAAAACCGCGCTTCAACTGTGGAACTTCCTGGATTGGTCCGAGACCGCGATGACTGTATTTTTTAAGGGAAACAGTTGGACAATCAGTGACGAAAGGGATCCGCGGTATACATACGTAGACACGTGGAATTTCGTTTTTCCCGACACCGATCGCTCCGTTCGTCGGTCGCACCCGTCTCGGGTTCCTCGAGATCGTTTCGAAATCGAAAGAACAAACACGGGTACGGCCATCGACTATTGGTCGAGTAGTCCGATTTTAGTTAGTGACGTCATGCGCAAAACAGTTCGTTCTTTATCCCCTCCGTATATCTATCCAGCTGTCCGTGGTTTGGCAGTCCGGTGAACGAATTTCTCAGGGTGATCGTTACGTAGGTTTTTCCCATGCTAGTGGGTTTTTTCTCGGGAGCGAGGGGCGAGTGAAAATCATCGGGTGTCTGTTGGACTATCGATACGCGGTGCGGTCGAGTGCCAATCGGGAAGAACCTGTTCGGTGAAACTAATTTTGAACAAGCTTATAACGGTATATCGCGCGGAATAGGGTGGCCTTCGGACTGACAAAAGGCGAAGACGTACGCAACAGAACAGAACAGAAACAACTGGCGTTCTCGTGTATGCGACGAGGTCGTCGGAGCAACCGCCGCGCGGCCCAGCGATTACATATTTATTCGGCCAGAGGAATTCACGCGTAACCTGTGCGTGTGTCCACGGTCGTCGTGAAACGTTCTGGAACACGTCCGAATCGAACGATTTCGGTGCGACGAGCCCATTCGTGAGGGATGTCTACCCCCGCTAGAAGGAGACTAATGAGAGATTTTAAGAGGTACCGTGGCTATCTTAACATTCCTGTGTCATCGCTTTCGCGGTGTCATGTACACCGCCATTGCGAATCGAATTTTCCATAATTCCGTCGCTTTCCTTGGCCCGTAACCTTTTCTTTTTCTTTATTTTTTTTTTCTCGCGGTGCACCACACCGAACGTTTTCCCTTGACGGGAACCGAAATGGAATTGCGAGGGTTACACACACGACTCGATCAACGTCATTCTGCTCCGTCTCGCAAGAAGTTATTATTAGGAACGTAGGAACCTGCTTCGCCATCGTTTACTGCGTTTCATTTGCGTATCCTCACGACCAGAACGATTTCAATCGTTGTGATCAAGATTCGAAACCATTCCGACTACTACTAGAATTTCACGCCGATCTTTCGATAGATGGTCAAGCGTTGCTCTGTCTTTCTTTCTCTCTTTCTCTCTCTCTCTCTCTCTCTCTCTCTCTCTCTCTCTCTCTCGAGCGCGCGCGCGTGACTGTGGTTTTGTTTATATTTTGATTTCTCCTGTAATTGATACCGATTAATATACGATTGACCCGTAGTAACCTTTTTTCCGACGTACATAAACACGCGTTTCGATCACTAGGTAGACTGTTGCTATTGTTTTGGAAAGTCTCGCTTCGGTTTTCTCGACTGTAAGCTGTACAGTCGCTTGTCGAAAGTCGTGTTAACGTTTTACCTGCCGGAAGTCTATTAATAGTATATTCGGTGACTGTGCTATATTAAAAAAACAAAAGAAACTAGCTTAGATTATGTTACCGCGAGTGATTTATCGGTTCGTGATCAAAATGCGAATCTACTCGAAAAAATTGATTCGTTAAATAATCTCTAGAAGACGGATCATGTGTTTATTTGGATTGTTCGTTCTGAAAGAACAGTGACAGTTTCCTTTTGGTTATTGTTGGCTGTGCAACAACGATAGATTGATACGCGAGAGAACATTCGAAGAGTATGTTAATGTATGTATACGTTGTTGCACAAAAAATGTTTTATATAAACAGACATCGAGTACGACATCAAAAGTGGTGGGAGATCTAAATTTATTCTTCGTACAAGATGTTCTTCGAATAGAACATTATATTTACCAACAGATATTTAAGAATTTAAGAAGATATTTAGAATTAGAAAGATATTTAAGAATTGCTTCCCTATCAATGCTTGCAAGGAGAAAGAAAAATAGAGAAAACATTGTGGTTTTCGTATGCATATATTTACATTTACACATTCCTAATGAAATGTTGGTTTGTATACAGATTACAAGAAGACCCACCTACTGGAGTATCAGGAGCACCTACAGACAATAATATTATGATATGGAATGCAGTTATATTTGGGTGAGCTTTAAGGAACAAACATAAACACTAGCAGGTAGAGTCGATCTATTCTTTTAGTTCTCTAATCGAATTCACTTTTTTTCAGACCACACGACACTCCATTCGAAGATGGTACCTTCAAACTTATAATAGAATTTACAGAAGAATATCCAAATAAACCACCTACAGTCAGATTTGTTAGTAAGATGTTCCATCCAAACGTATACGCCGATGGAGGCATCTGTCTTGACATTCTACAGAACCGTTGGAGTCCCACCTACGATGTTTCTGCTATCTTAACATCCATACAGGTATTGTAAATGCACAATATGTTATTTTATTTGATAGTTAGCGAACCATCGGAACCAGGTACTTCGTAGAATTTGTACTCCTGAATCATTAATCCCTCGTCATCGCATGCATTTCACGATCAATACATATTGTACATTGAGCTCGATACAATCCGATGATCATTCGGCTTGCAACAGTAAGTATACAACAATAAAAGAATCGCTCGTAATCCATGATTAAAGTTTCTTTTTCTTTCCTTTATGTTGTTTTACTTTTTAGTTCCATAATACTGTGTTACGTTTGTGTTAAGAAGCTGCAGATATGATTTGCATGGCAGTTACTAAATGTAAAGAAAGAAAACAGGAAAAAAAAAGAAAACATGAAATGCGTATGTTATCAAACTAGTGTGTGCTTAATTATCCTTTTATTTAATGCGAAATCAATGTTAATCATGTATTTGTAAAAATGTACAATTATGTATCCACTTGTGTCATGTTTCTCATATATATCAGAAAGATTCGTAAGTTTTCGTCTTAACAGCGGTTGCAATTCAGCAAAGTCTGATTCATTGAATCCAAACAATTCTTCGCATATATATATATACATACATGTATACATATAATGTTGGCGGTAAAATTGTGCTTGTAATCTGTTTACCTGACCATAACTGTATCTCTAATCACTGATACCAACTAAAGAAAAAAAGAAAGGAACAAAAATATGTCATCTACTTACAAATTATGGCCATGCATTATTTTACAAAACAAAGCAAAACAAAAAAAAACGAAACGAAGAAAACAAAAGAAAGAGAATATCGAGAATGTTGTATAATGAGTACGACTTATGTGGTTGCAGTCGCTGTTAAGTGACCCGAACCCGAATTCACCTGCCAACTCAATGGCAGCGCAACTGTACAAAGAGAACCGACGCGAGTACGAGAAGCGAGTGAAGGTTTGCGTGGAGCAGAGTTTTATGGATTAGTCGCAGGCGTTTTCACGATGCTGTTGCAGCATCGATCAGCCACCTACAGCCATCAGATACAGTGGAGAACGTGCAGCCTTATCAAGGAGCTAACGCTAAAATATTTAGCATGTTTCTTCCTAAAGCTCTATTGAACTACCACGATGTGCAACATTAGACCGAATTTTTACAATGTTGAATAATAAATTATTATAAAATTGTGTATTTATTTATTTCGATATTTGATAACACGAAATTAGTACTATAAAAAACGTTAGATGATAATTAATACTTGACGCTTCTGTTCCTGTGCTATATAAAGCATTGGTCTTTCACACAAGCACAGAATCTGTATTTTCAATTAAATTTTAGTACTTCATATAATACGTAAAATTCACGTATACCTATTCTGTGTAATGTAAGAAATAAATATATGTATGTATATACACACATATATATATATATATATATACGTATCGTGTATGTATGTATACACATATATTTATATATACATACACACCAACACACACGTACATACATACACACACACATAATAAATGCATAATTCCACTTTATAGTCTAATAGTTTTCTTTATCCTTTTATTGTTGTTTTTGTCATTTCGAATAAATCAATTGTTATAGAGTAATATCATCATTTATATGTTGTAACTATTCAAGATCTATAAAATATTTGTTGCAGTCTCTTTTGGATGAACCAAATCCAAATTCACCAGCCAATTCTTTGGCAGCACAATTATACCAAGAAAATAAAAGGGAATATGAGAAGAGAGTAGCAACTGTTGTTGAACAGTCTTGGTTGAATTTCCAAGAAAGTCACACAGAAGATCCTCGCTGACATTAAGTATGGTTCATTTTGGATTTTATGAAATGTATTTAATATACAGTTTTTCATATTGTTTCCAAGAGTTTGTGGTCCAAAATATTTTTTCTTGCATTGCTAAATCTGTACAATGATATGCTCCATTGTTCTACAGACATTTTTTTTTATAATGAAATGAAAGCTATTTGATTCTGCCTTTTTTTTCAAACTACGAATAGATAAAAGCATTTATTTAATATTTGACTATGTTTCAGATACATAAAAATGTAGAGCATTGGAGTGATGTGGAATCGCACTGTGAACTTATGTGATCTTTACCTATAAGTATACATAAAACGATGTATGGTTTTGCTCATTATAATTAGACTCTAGGAATCCTTATAAAACGAAATTCAAAAATTGAAAAAAACCTGCGTATACGTAAAACGCATCGCAACGTTAAGTTACGTTATAACAGCTATATTTAATTATAAAATGGCCTTTAAAAGATAAGTTTAAAACAGATCAAACACTGAAATATTAATAGCTTACTTATATGTTCTAAACGGTAATCTATTGTAAAGTAGTTTGCTTTTTTCCTTGTGCACAGAAAGTAAAAATGTCAGTGTATAAATAATATAGTACATACAGTAAGGAATGATAATAAACTTTGTCAGAGGAATAATTACTGAATATTTGTCATTTCCTAATAAAGTTGATGAACAACATTAGTAACAGTATGTACAAATCAGTATCCTTTTTCTGTAATTTTGCCGAATATGTATCTAGGAAGGGAAGACAAACAAGAATCAAAAACGAACGTCATGGTAGAAAGCAATAACATTAATGAAAACATTAAATTTATTTTTTACAAATGTGTCTCATAAAAAAATGCTTTTATAACTGTGCAAAACTCAAATTGTTTTCTAAAAACAATTTAGTTTTACCTACAGTTCAAGTTTATACTAGACTTAAAAAAAAATAGCTAGTTAAAAGTTTATTGGAGTTTGTATTCTAAAAATACAGCATATCTTTATGTATGTACAAAGTAGATCTTTCCATTACTAAAAAAAAAGGAGGTACATAAAATGAGATTAGATATTCGAGTGTTGCACAGAGATTCAATAATTTTCGTTTATACATATTATGTATGTTTTATATCGAATACATGATAATCACTTATAGTGAATCTGTAACTATATTTTCTATATACTTATACATTTTACAAATAATACAATAGAATTTTACTAATGTTACTTAACATATACTGATATATAGTAATAATTCTGTAATAAAATCGTATGCATTATAGTTGTACGAGTTTCTAAAAATTATTAATATTAAACTATTTTATGTATGACAATTCACTCTACGAAATATTACTTCTGTTATTTAATACTGCCATTTCGTTTTAAGAACCGAATGTATATGTTTATAGTCAGTTAACTGCAATATCTAATTTACTTGGGACATGTACAAGCTAAGTAACTTTTTTGCAGTTCTCAACAATGAATTTTAAAATATGTGCAGCAGTAATCGGAAGATATCGGTTTCATTCTTATTTAATATATTCATGTCACAATATTTACAATACCGAATATTATACAAATATAATTTACCTCCTACTGTATACAATCATTTGATAGTTCATACGCATATTTATACGATTCGAACACTTAAGAAATGAAACAAGTTCAACTGGTTCATTACGAGACTAGTATTATTTCTTTTCTTGTTTGCCAGAAGTCCGACAATTTTCAATGGAACCATAAAATTTATATTTAAAATGATGAAGTATCGTTTAAAGGATTTTTCAGTTTCACTTAGGTCTTCCAAAGTTTAAATTTCTCACCAGCTTTTTCCTGCTACGATTTCTCCTCTTTCTCTTTGTTATACCTTTCCAATTCTTTTAAAAATTGTGCTTTGGGCTTCATAACGTTCGGTCGATCTCCTCTGCATTTTGGACAGAACCATTTACCTTTTGGCTTGGTGCTTAATGAAACGCATGAGAAATGGAACCATTCTATAGGACATAGATCATTATCGCAAAGTATCATCTCTCCATACGATATTTGATCGCACAGACAGTATGTTGGTTCGTCTGGATCTATTGCTAGCTCATCTTCTGGAGGTGGTGGAGTATCTTCACGATGTTGATTCTGCTGGTTACCCTGTTTAGACTTCCTTTTCTTTTTCTTTCCAGTGGTAGTAGAATTTGTTTTCTTTTGACTGCCATTACTTGTATTCGACAAGGAATTCGAACGTGTTTCAGCCATTGCAATCATATCCATAGCATTGGATGCTTCAACCAATGTCTCCGTTCTTGTTCTTCTGGCTCTCTTAGGCTGTCTCTCTGAGTTATTCGCATTGCCAGAAGAGTTGGAATTAACATTAGCATTCGTTTCACGCGTCGACTCGCTGCTTTCTTGTTCTTTCCCAAAATCTAGAAATAAGTTTGAGTCAAATAAACACATAACATTTACATGTACAACATACGATCGTACCAAGATTTCTATAATCTAGATCCAATTGCCTGGATTTGTTCTCTATAAGATCCTGAACCTGTTGTACGATCTGCAACTTTTCATCTCCTATTTCTTTCGCTGCGATTAATGCCTGTTGCACTCTCAGCAATGCTCTCCTTCTCACTTGCAGGTCCGTGTCATTTCGTAATGCCTCCTGCTGTTGGTCCACTTCCCGTAAATACGCTATATTTAATGAACAACAGAAGGAAGACATTTTAAAAATTATCCAGTACAATACATTCTGTTACAAGAAAACAGATACAAATACAGTTGAATAATTTGAAAAATAAAATTTGGCTCAATGCTGATTACTTATTCCTGAAATGCACGACAATATTCGATATTATTCAATTTTTTCAATATTTTTGCTACGCACTGGACTTTCGAAGCATGCAGATCCTACACGACTTAATACTTTAGAGATTTTCAATTCACGAAAACGAAAATATTTCAAATGCAAATTGACAAGCGTGCACACAGCCACACACACACATATGCGCGCGCGGTACACTTTTTATAGGTTGTTAAGCTGAATTACTTTGACAAGTGGCGTCGAGTTCTCGAAGTCGGGAAACATGTCTTTGCAAATCGTTCGGTAGATTTTCTACACAGTCCAAATAGTTTTCGATGTACGTCGCGGAATATAACGCCTCGACTACAGCTTGGTTTAACATGTTCGCTCGCTTACGAATCTCCCTCAGCAATTGAAATCCATAAAAAACAGTCCATTCGTGAATAAATTCTTCGGTACAGCTGCGACAATTTCTCCGGCTTTTCGCACCATTCATACAGAGATACGTTATTAATTCGTTAACAACCGCACCAATCTGAATCAATTAAATCGTAGGAACCGTAGGTAAACTTTCGTGGACTTTTTTCAGATGCTCCATCTGTATTTGTCATCGGAATCAAACATGGCGGCTGAACACCTAGCTCAAGTTTCTCAAATTTCTGCTTCGCGAAACAACACAACTTTTACGTAAATAAACATTTTTCCGTGTGCAAAATTTCATAAATAGATGTGTCTATAAAATTCTCTCAAATTTTCTGAAACAATTTTTTACCAACCATTTACCACAACTGTACACTATATAATAAAATAAAACATTGTTGAAGCATCTCAATAATCGCCGGTAATTGTAAATTAATCATTTTAATCGTAGTAATAATTCTATACTTCGAATGAGAAGAATAACGAACGCAGAGCTTATTACGATGGAATAGAGGTTTAGCGATTGTTGGTTTGCTGAATGAAAGGAATGTAAATATTGCTCGACGGTTTATGATTTAGCAAATAATTTGTAAAGCTTTACAATTTTTATCGTGCGGTTGAACAGAGAAGAACAGAACAGTCGAAAATAGTACGATCGTTTTCATGTGAAAAGGAGTTGGCGATTTAAACGCTGATTTGACTAGCCCCCTGACGTCAGAACTTGTAGCACGGACTGCTACCAATCCCGTCTCAAAACCCTATTTGATTTCGTTCGGTGGAAGAAAGAGTCGTGTTTAGGTCTCGTGTGCCGCAAAATCTGTGTGTCGGTTAATAAGAAAATACTCGTTCCGTTGGTTTGAAATCCTAGGAGAAGATGACGTCCACAGGAACCTTCCAAGGATTCGGCGACGACAAGAGGAAATCGAGCAAGTAGGTGACACGCTCGCATTTATTCTTTATCTGTGGTAGAAATATCGTAAGGGTGTTGTACGATCCCTTTGTGCCAATGGTGCGTCCTTTATTTATTTCGACCATTTCAACGGGAAAAGAAACGACAAAAAGAATCATTTACAAAATGAAAATCCATTGGTCACGAATAGTT
This sequence comes from Halictus ligatus, assembly GCA_028454255.1. Taxonomy (NCBI): domain Eukaryota; kingdom Metazoa; phylum Arthropoda; class Insecta; order Hymenoptera; family Halictidae; genus Halictus; species Halictus ligatus. The sequence continues at coordinate 3,209,899 of CM052142.1, read as the reverse complement.
ATCGCTGTGTTCATTCTTAACATCATCGATCTCTTAAAGATAACAATTTTATATTATTCGAATCGTTTTGCCTTTTTGCAACCGACACGTTCGGAAGAATTGTTATCGCATAAAATGAAGACAGCACGGCTAAACATTTATTTCTGTTAATAGCAACAGAAAGAAACGAATGGCGTCCTATTGGTTGCTGACTTTTTTGTTATTCACGGTGCGTCAGTTTGAACCGGTCATAACCGGACAATCCGTGATCCTTTTTTGCCTTGGTAATGTTTTGGCAACTCGTAATATTAACAATGGACATTCATTCGAATTATTCATTTGTGCTTTAACTTTAATTGATATTTCGCGTGTTTTTTGGATACGTTGGGCTTTAATAAAATGTGCATTATAGTATGTTGTCATTAGGAAAACCGGAAATGAATTCGGAGCACCGAGTCCACCCTTGACAGGTGTCTTCGTCCTTAGATATACTATTTACTAGTTTCTGAACGTATCATTGTCATTGAGATACGAATTTATATAGTTTCTCTGTAATAGTTTAGCGAATCTTCTTTTTGATTTTTGCAAAAAAACATGCACCTTAAAAATGCAATTTATTTATCCTTGCAACATTATTTTCTTTCGTGCATGCTTTTCTTTTTTCAAATAAAATCAGATAATATTCTATTCAATATTTATATAGGTATATTTGTTGCATCTGGCGACTGTAGTGTCGGTAATGTCTTAACTACACCGTAGTCATAAGTGCGAAGGAATGGCAACAGATCGCGTTCCCTGTACCACCGCTACCGCAGATTGTCAAAAGTCAATCGCATTCGAAGATGATCGTCTTCGAACATACTTGCGCACGACCTGTCTTTGTCTAAGGACAATAAGAAGCTAACGGATTATTTTACAAATTCCAAAAAGGATCTTTTAACGCGACAAATGGGTCGATGGATTACGCTAATCCACTCGTTCAGTCTTTCCCACATTTTCCGACGTGCGCGACTGAAAAATTCTGCGTCTCTGCACTGCGGTTCGCGGGTAACCTTAAGCCGTGGAATGTAGTCTCAACTTTATGCAATGTATACAACATGTAAACATCGTAATTAAGAGAGCGGGTCGTTTACATAATCCTTTTCTACTTTGTAAGGTCTTCGCGAGTGAGTTTACCTCTGCGAGTGTCGCGTTACAAGTCTGTCGTTTTCGTGGAAAAAACTCGCGGTTTACCGCGTAACATTGCAGTGCATGTTTCTAATAAACGGACCGGTTTGCTTTCTTGCCATAACGAAAAATGACAACTAGAAAATCGTACGCGTCGTTGTCTGTTAAAAGGACAGAAGTATTTTCATAACATATTCGATCGCGATCCGTCACAATAGATGACGCGTTTGTCGCTTTCGCGTAAACGCCCAAGGCTCTGGCTCTCGCACACATTCAAATTACCGGACGTCCGGTAACCATGATAACTGAAAATGACAGGCGGCTAACCCCTTTGCCGCATGCATCCTGCGGCTGGATGAATCATTTTCTTTTTTTTTTTCACGAATCTACTGTTTGCGAACACAATCGTGCGTCGCACGAGGGACACTCGTCATCGGTGTCTTTTTACCGACCTGTACTTAAATATAGCAATGTACAAAGATAATGTATTCCTCGGAATCTTGCCAGGTTAGCGGTTCAAAAAATTAATGATAAAACGTTTTACCCGAACGTGGCAGTGGGGATGAATTTCAGACACGGGTATCAGCAGATCTTTTTGCCATATTTCAAGGCATTACTGTAATGGATAAGGTTCCGAGAGACCGAGTCACGCTGCTCGAGGTTGAGTCACCCGACGTCGCCATAGTTCCTAGCGTGCTGCATAGAGGCGTATACATTTAGGTACCCGAAGCTTCGTAATTGCACAGCCATGCCATATGATGCTCTACCCACTCTTTATTCTCCCTCTTTCCGTTTCTCTCACGCACACCCTTTATTTCGCCCATTTTTCCATACCCCTCGCTGGGTTTTTTTTTGTTGTTCGAACGCCGCAACCGGGGAGACAATTCTGGGAATATCGTCGTGCTCGTAGGGCAACATTCATTTTGAATGTCCTTGTTCGCGTGCGTTGCCACTCAATTGGGGCTGCCGTTCGTGCGGTGACGAATCGACGATTCGTATCATTCATTACCAGGGAATACGCAATTTTCCAAAAACGTGGGATTTATATGTATATGCACAGCCTTATTTTCGTAATTTTTAAATATATATGTATAGGTTAATTTTCCCTCAAATGACCAGATGTGTTCACTTTGACCCACTTTGGTAGTAAAGCTTATGTAAAAGTGAAATATGAAACACGATTTTTTTAATGCTAAGGGCGTTAACCAGTTAACTGTGATTGGCGAGTATACTCGTCAATCCGAAACTCTATTGCGGTGCAATTAACGTTAATGAATGGTTAAATTCTTATCGAATAAAAAAGTAATTCTTTCTTATTTAATTTTACAAGGGCTTTGACTTTTATAATAGCCGAATTTGGCCTGCGTTCGACGTATATATTCATCATTGCTTGATTTTAATTCCACGCCGTGAGGAATTTTTCAAATTACATTCCACAGTTAACTGGTTAAAAGTAATATCTGTACTATATAGAAAATGTATGAACCAAATTAACCGTAAAACTGCCAAAACATACAAAAGTGAAAAGTCTTATAGAAAGGGGAAGTTGAATTGACTTCAACTTTGTACGAGTTTTATTATAAAACGTATGTATAGTTTCAATAATTCTGAAATAGAAAACCGGTCATTTTGACCGTGGTAGACGATTTCTAACAATATATCTCGTAACACCAAACTCGCTACTACTATTATTTACCGAGTTATTAGCAAATAATGGAGGATGTACAACTCCGATGGCCGTTGGACGAAAAATTTTCTAAGAATGTCAGTTTTTTTTATATAAAGAATCATATATCCGAAATTTTGGTAGGTTTAGTGCTAATTCGAATTAGCTTGGATGTTATGAACGTTAGAGGGTTAAGAAAAGAGGTTTTATCCCAAGGGGGGGTTCATATCGTACGGTGCATAAAAGTGAAGTGGGATTGCAAAGTACGCCCACGTGTGTCTGACTACTTGTCGCGGCGTTCAGACCCTATAAGGTAAAGAGACGCAAGGTATTTTCGCTAGGTGCAAAATCCGCGAGGAGTGCGGCACAAAGGATAAATATAACCGGCGCGGCGCGGCGGCGGTCGCTGGCACGGAGAAGCAGCCAGATAGAATGGTCTCCGTGACGGTGGTCGCATAGGTGGACAGAACTATCGAAAAGGAGACTCTTCGCAAGAGTATAGACAACACGTGTTCTATCGCCGGCACAGAGTAACGTTATTGCGTGTTACATCGACGAGACGCAAGAGCGTATCGTCGGGTTCAGCAATCGTAAGACATATTTCTCCGCGACTGGTGTCCCGTTGCGTCGGGAGGCTGGCCGTTCGCGCAGACTCCGAGAAAACCGGCCTAAGGCCCCGTGCACACGAGGATCGTTCTCTCCCTACGCAAAGTCTGGCCGGACGCGAGAGACGCAGTCGATTCGAACCGTCAGTGGATTTCGCGATTGTACGGAACACGGCACGCTTCCCCTATCTCTGTCGTGTTCCTCCAGTTTTTCGAGGTGGCGCCTCCTCCTCGCGTGGCGCGCGTTCGAGGTTTTCACTTCGCGATTCTGTCGCCGTTTCGTTTCAACGTGTTCCCGTGGTTCTCGGGTGCGAGGGGGATAGATAGAGGAGCGAGACGTGTGACCCAGCCTGGACTGACCCACGTCGGAGCTTGTTCGAACGCGCATAAACCGGCACACGAGTTGTCGTCGTCGTTGTCGTCGTCCCGACGTTGGAAACACGCGTGCTTCAGCGTTCCGAGAGATCGTTCGGACGAAGGAGAATCATGTGGGCTGGACAGGACGATACCCAACGATTCAAAACCAGGTTGGTGAAGCGAACAGAATTTTTTCCAGACAATTTACGTTGTTTTCGTTTGTCCTTCGATCGAGCTCCCTCGTGGGTGGCGGGTGGGGGTTATATATACATATCTATATATATATATATATATATATATATATATATATATGTATGTATCTGTCGCTCGTCGTTCTTTTCCTGTCATTTTGACAGACACGTTATAACCTCGAAACGCCTTTCTCCTCGGGAATGCACGATCGGGAGACAAGTTCGACGACCGGCTCGCCATCGATAGATCGGAATCGCGACTCCGTGAACGCGATTAAACTAATTACGGTTCGCGGGATCGATGCGCAAGTATGCGGGGAGCCGCGTGTCCCCCGCCTGTTGCTTGCGCGCTCTCTGTTTTACCGACCGAGGCCGCGGTCTCCTTTTAGAATTTCTTCGTTTATTTTCACGGTCCTGTTTCCATGTGACCGTGCATAGATTCTTTGGACCGTTCAGCACGCGGCCTCGCCGAGCTTTTCGAGCCGGGGAAACCTCGCGCGGAAACGATCCCGACAGCCTCTACGAAATACGATCGACCATGCTGTGCCTGTCGGTAACCGTCGAGATCGATCACTGTTCCGTCGGGAACGCGAAGGGGAACGGGAACGCAACAAAGTATACGCAGATCCCGAAGCGACAAATTTGAAGTGATTAGTTGCTGGTAATTAACGGTCCCAAGGAGAACGGGAATCGATGGGGGACCAATCCGGTCGAGTTTCTATTTTTACGATCGCTGGGCGAAACAAGAACACGTGAACCGTTTCGAGACGGCCACGGAACCTGTACAAAGGTTAATGCCAGTGTAACGAGACCAACCAGTTGCCGAGCCATAGGCTCGTGCTTCTTTTCCGTCGTGTTTCGTTTATTGGCCCGAGTCACGCTATATTTCTGTTACACCGTTCCTGTTTCGTTACAACATTTTCATAGAAGGGCGTGTACAGGTATTGAACGCCGGACAAAGATCTTTTCGGTGAATCGAGAAAAGTAGACGTTAAATCGATAATGTAACTATTCGAAACAATTCCGCGTTAGTCTTATCAGTAGATTCGGACTCGAACCGTGAAATCGGTGAGTCATTCAACAGCACACGACGAGATAAGCGGCAAAGGGTGCCGATTCGGGAACGGTTTTACAAAAGATAGTCTATTTCGAGAAACTGGTTATCGTGCGAAACGAATGAATCAGTTTTATCGAAACGGAGGCCGCGCGCGGCATACTTCAATCGCGTTTGCACGCGGCTGTCAAGTGCCGCTAGCGAATAATCGATATTAAATCGAGATACATTATAGGCGTCCGTCGGATGCACGCGCCGGAGACTGGTTTCCGGTTTCTCCCCCGGTAGCTTTTCTTCGATTGTATTGTTACAATCGGCGTTTTCGTTACACAAAGCGCGGCCTCGCCGCGGCGAGAGCCCGACTGTGACACGGTTCACTTTGTCGTGTGGGTAGAACTCGTTTTTAAACAGGACCCCGGTGTACACCGAGCGCATTCGAGCGGCCAGGTTTAACTAAATATTCCTGCTACTTTCGAGAGCAGACTGGGGACGATTTCCCTTCGGGAGGGATTAGTATTTCGCGTTTCATGGAACGCGAGGGAAGTCTCTAATCGTTCCACTGTATATTATAGATTGCCAACAAAATTGAACTCTGAACTCGCCAGCGCAGTATGGCACAGGGCCTCGTTTATGGGGTCCATCAAGTGCTTGTCTTCTCTTCCTGCATCCCACGGTGACATAAGCCAGACGGCATTCACGCGCGATACGATTAAGCTCGATGCAAGAACAGCCGACGAACAGTTTAACAAAGAGTTAAAGGCTCGGTCTTCGTAGATACGCGATAAGGTTGAGTGACCAGGTTACCGACAAAAATAGGCGAAAAATTGTTTATATGAGAATATTTTTCGCTGGGAAAGGGCTCATTCGAAAGAGGAAGATTCGATGCAGTGTGCGCTGGTCATTATCTGACGAAATTATGCAGATATTTGGTAATATTAGGGGGACCCATAAGTAATCAATTATTTTGAAATCTAAAACAAACTTTGTAGTGAATCCAAATTTTTAATTTATTATATAATCACCATCATTATCAAGGGCAGTTTGCCATCTTTCCTGCAAATTTTCAATCCCTTTATAGAAATCCAGGGCTCGTGAAGCAAAATATGTGAATGTTTTATTTCGTAAATAATGCTCCGGAGGTCTGAAAAGATGATAGTCAGAGGGAGCAATATCTGGTGAGTACGGGGGGTACGGTAAAACTTTCCACTGCAATTCTTTGAGTTTTTCCTGAGTAAATTTCGCTGTATGAGGCCGGGCATTGTCAATTTGCATTATTACACCTTTTCTGTGGACTAAAGATGTCCTCTTTTTCAATAGTTCTGAAAACAGCCGTTGTAATTGCTGACGATACAAGTCAGCAGTAACTGTTTCTCCAGGTTTCAACAACTCAAAGTGAATTATGCCACGACAGTCCCACCAAATGCACAGTAACACGTTTCTAAGTGATAAGCTAGGGTTAGGGGTTGATATTGCGGTTTGATTTGCAGAAACCCATTGCTTGGAACGCTTTATGTTATCATAAAGAATCCATTTTTCATCTCCGGTAACGATTCTGCTAAGAAATGGATCTCTACGAAATCTGGATAGCAATGAACTGCAAATTGATCGACGAATATTCTTGTTGGTCTCGGATAATTAATGCGGTACCCATATTTCCCATATGGGGATAAATACCCATATATATGCCTTTCCCATTTCGTGTAGGCGCCTTTGTATAGTTGACCATGTGGACCCAAGGCTTCTCGATAATTCTTGTATATTTAATTTTGGATCAGCTTTTACTAGAGATTTTAGGGTGTCATTATCAAATTCAACTGGTCGTCCACTTCGAGGCCTGTCAGAGAGATCGTAATCACCAGCAGCAAACTTTCCGAACCAATGTTGACACTTATTGACCATCAATACATCTCCATAAACATTGCCAATTTTCTTTATTGTTACCGTTGCATGAAATCCCGCATGGAAATGAGAAAGTATGCAATGACGAATATCATCCTCGGACGGTATGGATGGACGCTATCATTTTATTACAGGGTTGTGACAAAAATTATACCTTTTAGAATATTTTGAATACAGGCCGCTTTACCGAAAACTGTAAAAGAATACGTGTTTCCTTTTCAACGGTCGGTGCAGAATTAAAGGCAAAACAAATTCTTTGCAAATAATTGATTACTTATGGATACCCCTAATATAAGTGTTCGAAGTAGGCCAAAAATTGACGATACGCATGCCGTGGAATCCAAGCATTTTTATGCCATTGGACGAGTTTTCTGGATGAAATCGAGAGCTGCGCGGGCTATAAAATATCTCCAGCTACAAATTGAGGTATCTATTGTCTCGATTCTCTACGAAATAAAGCGAAAAACTTGAAGCACGTTTGTGGGGTTCAGAATTCAAAATATCAATAATACAGAGCAAAGAAATGCGACAAGTTCAGTCACAGACTTAGGACCCGTCAGATCAAGGCCAAGACGGATCTTAAGTCAGTGTCTGAAGGCTGTGAATGGAAATTATTAATTAAAAAGTCACGTAACTATCCCGGGCCTTAAATCACGGTCTTGGATCGGAAATCGGTTCCCATAGCATGGGCCCTAACTCATTGGTTTCCGCCGACAGAACGGAGATCGGTGCGTGGCGCAACGAATCGTGTCGGATCGTATTGGATCGAATCGAATCGAACAGAATCGAGCAGAATCGAAGACCGGTGTCTCGCCATCCGTGAACGCGAAAACCGTCTTATTTGCCGTGGACTAACTGCATATAAGATCGACAGACACACCGAAGCGACGCGACGCGACGCGACGTCGACGTTAGCCGGTTGTTAAGTCCGTTAACGACGGGGTCAGCGTGTTTAGCCGCGTGCTGGACGATCCCGAACAAGCCCGGACGGTTTTACCCGCGTATCGGGCATCGACCCTTTACCGCGCCGGCAATTTTTTTCGATGCGAACTACGTTTTTCCCCCCGGAATTCTCGTCCTACTCTAATTGCCGTCAATCTGCGGATCAGGGGAAGGCAGAAGAGGGCCACTAGAACCGCCTGAAAGCCACTCGAGATAATAAAGTCGAGTAGCAGTGTCTCGTTTCGTCTCGTCTCCGCTTTGGTCGCGTGGGCGGTTCACGCGCCGACGAATTTCCTCGTCTTCTGTCGCGTCTGATTCGTTGTCTTATCGGATCGTGTTAATCGACCTGCTAAAGGACCCAAAGGGAGCCGCATCAGATCCTCTAGATCAGGGATGGGCATTTTTGTCTCAATTGAGACAAGAACGTTCCCACTATAGCGCCCACTGCTCCCTTCCGCTAAGCGCCGTTACCATGGGGCAACAAAGACGCGAGACGAAGACGCGTGCGCTGCATAAAAGAGAAGTTGGTGGGAGAGGCAGGCGTTTGAGGGGCCCCTACCGTGCCTATCAGTGCTCTACAATCTATGAACCGGCGCACAGTAGAGTATTTTCCTCGAAAAGTTGGCCAAAATATGTGTTGAGATCGCCAAGGGTTGTCGATGCTCAACTGTGGTCAATTTCGACATTGACGAATGTTGACCTCGTCGAGATTAAGTATAACACCGTTGTTCGGTGTAACCGTTTATTCTAGCCAAACAGAAAACAAACTCTCTACTTCACTGATGACGCACGGCAACTATGGAAAATATCGTGATCGGCACAGTCCTTCTCGCTCTAGGTTTTCTTTGCTTCTGGTGGTCGTCTCTGTGCGCTGCCTCGAAGTCCCCTTCGTTCCACCCCCGTTTATGAGTACAAACCTGACGGGGATGACCAAGGGCAAAATCATTGGTCGATGGGACTTGGAGGAGGAATATCCTCCAGGACCACCTCTTGACGAGGAGGCGGAAGGCGGCCCCCCTCCAAGCCCCAATGTGACATTCACGTTGTATTTTCTGGGACTTGGAGACAGCGCGGAAACAGACCCAAATGGCCGCATCTGTTGTATCTCGTTGGTCGTGAAATGGACTGGAGGGTCCCCAGTTTTAAAACCATATTTTCTAGAGGGTAGAAATCTGTGGGTTTCGTCGGCACGATGGTCGGATCGTGTGCACCCCAGATGTCGCGAAATTACCGTGAGGGTTCGTCTGGTCGCCTTGCAAATCTCTTAAAAACGCCGTTGAGGGTCACGACTCAACAATATGATTTTTCAAATCTTGCAAGGCGAAAAATTAGGATTGTCTGAGCTATTGGAATGTACAGGGTGTCTCGGAAATGGTGGGCAAAACTTTGGGGATAGATTCCTAATGCTTAGAGAAGAAAAAAAAGTTATATTAAAATCGTTCCTTAGGCATTAGGCCTACTATTATAATAATAAATATAATAATAATAAAGTAGGAATCTATACCTAAAGTTTTACCCACCATTTACGGAACACCCTGCATCTGTATTCATGAAACACCTGTATATGTATGTCAACAACACGGGTCTTGTCAGTGTCGTCTATTGTCCAGGAGACATAATGCCCGATTATACCCATACTCCGGGGTATTGGGGCTAAATCAGCGACGTTTATCGTCCAGACCTTGGAAATCACTGTACTCTCGAGAATCAAATGCGTCAGTGTTTTATTTTGCACGAAAGGAATAGCACTCTCCGATAGTACTCTCAAATGCTATCGGAGAGTGCTATTTCTTTGCATAATAAAACACTGACGAATTTGATTCTCGAGAGTAGCTCGCGACAATTTTACTCTCAAATGGACACGCACACTAATGTGCCATCGTAAGCGACGAACATGCTCCATTTGTCCGCGATGAATCAGTTCTTAAGCGATACGATTCCAAGAACCCACTTGCTATCTCAGAGCTAACAGTTACAAAATTGTTCTCAGATGGACAAAACGTGTGATAATACTGTATCAAGATCAATCATCGAGAGGAACACTCGAACGAGAACACGATACCTTATCGGTAATCGAGTTTATGAGGGTGTCGTCTCTCAAATCTTTTGAGATGAATCATTTCGCGGTCGACCAACCGCGAAGCGTTTTCGCGTGCAAGTATCGCGATGGCCACGACTGGAATCCGTTTATGGCAGGGTTTCCTAAACTCTTTCTTCAACGGAACAATTCGCAAACCCGGAAATTTGAACGGAACACAGCTTATTTTTTAGGTTGGGTAATTCCTACTACCAAAATAAAAAAAAATGTTATTAAAACGCGTCATTTATTTAGTAAATAACCGGGTATAACATAATCGGGTATATGTCCGTGAGACTTAAATAAAAAATATTTCATTCATACACTAAAAACAAATTCATTTTATCGTTTCTCGTTGATACTCCTTTTTTATAGTAATAAAGTTAATTGAACGATGATCCCAATCCGATAATTCATGGCCAACGAAAAATGACCGATTTTGTGATTTCAATGTATATTTTTTCCATAGTGGAATTCGTGAACCACAAGATACGCGGTTACATATTAGTTTTACATATTTCTTTTGAAACCACTTTGTTATCAGTTTAACCAGTTAAGCGCGTTCGACGGTTGACGTTAATGAATTGTTCATTTCTTATCGAATAAAACTGTAATTCTTTTTCATTTAGCTTTACAAAGGCTTTGGCTTTTATAATAGCCGCATTTGGCCTGCGTTCGACGTGTATATTCGTCATTGCTTGATTTTAATTCCGCGCCGTGAGGGATTTTTCAAATTCAATTCCACAGTTAACTGGTTAATTGACAGACTACTGAAAATGATTGAGTTCGGCCAAAAACGTGTTTGGTAATTGGTGAATAGTTTCAATGGTATTCCTTATATAGTGTTTACTCGATTAATGTCCAAAAGACGGGTCTAGCCACTGACAAAAATCGTCCAGGAGATACTACTCTTTGATCTATGCGTCCTCACTCTTGTAAGGTGTTATAAGCCTTTTTAAATATACAGCTATAATATAATATAAACATAAAAATATGAGTAAATAAAGCACTTGATACATATCTTTTTGATATAAGGCACCTCTCCAAATTGTCGCGGAACACGGACAAAAATCGTCCAGGAGATACTATTTTTTGATCTATGCGACCTCACTTTTGTAAGGTGTTATAAGCCCTTTTAAATATACAGCTATAATATAATATAAACATAAAAATATGAGTAAATAAAGCACTTGATACATATCTTCTGGATATAAGGCACCTCTCCAAATTGTCGCGGAACGCTGATAAAAATCGTCCAGGAGATACTATTTTTTGATCTATGCGTCCTCACTCTTGTAAGGTGTTATAAGCCTTTTTAAATATACAGCTATAATATAATATAAACATAAAAATATGAGTAAATAAAGCATTTGATGCATATCTTCTTGATATAAGGCACCTCTTCAAATTGTCGTGGAACATAGTTTGGGAAAACCTGGTTTATGGGAATAATTGGAAAGGAAGGATCGAGCACGTTACGGCGAACAACAGTACAGGTGTTCGCACGGCTGAATGGAAACGATTTCCATTCATTTCCACCGTTTTTAATTCGTCGGTGTTCCTCGGTGGTCGCGTTCCCAGGGCGTGTCGCGTTTCATTCGATACATCGAAGCGTACCGTGCGACGTGACGCGCGAAACGCAATGCGCAGAGAGGAGGTGTGCAGCGCAGTACAGTGCAGTGCAGTACAGTTGCAGTGCAGGCCGGGCGCGTGGTTGTCGTCGGTGTCCTGTTGCAGTGGGAACCGTCGCTTTTCTCTCGCGACTCGTTTCACCGTTCCTCTTTTACATTCTCGTGTTCCGTTCTCATTCGACCGGTTTCAAAAGTCTCCGGGTACTGTCCTCTGAAACCGTGAATGCATTTGTCGATCTTCCTCTCTACCATTTAACAAACTCTTCTGACTCGTTACAGCGATTTCTCAACATATGTCGCCAAGGCCTGGACGATAAACGTCGCGGAATTATCCCCACCATCGCGGGACATATCCCACGAAGTTCGAGAGGCCTGGGTAAACATAACACGGCTCGGGTATGTCTCCTGGACGATATATGTCGCCGGCAAACCCCCTGTTCTTGACATATATCGAGAAGTCGCTGCATCTAGACACTGTACTGTTCCCTCTATGAGTCGACATTCGTAAATAGAGTGTAACTCGCGTGTTCCGAGGGGACGCCAAATGTTCCCCTGTTCTAGTGTTCCTGATTTCTCAACATTTTTCATTTCTTGAGAAATGAGAAATAATCAAATTAATTCATTATCAAATTTCTCGAGAAATTATCGAGAAAGAATTCTCGAGAAGGAAAACTACTCTGTTCTTTTTGCAGAAGCAAACAACTACAGGGGGTTGTTGAAGAACTGTAGTCCTCCCTGAAAGAAATCTCGTTGCGATCGCGAACGGGGTGGATTCGCATGCGTGGACACACCGCATCGATGCCCATTGGCATTCGCGTCTTCGCCGTTGTTAGCGAATTCGTTCACGAGCAGGTACTTGGCAGCTCTAACAGCGTGTCGGATTGAATGCAATCACGGCTGATAAGCGGCTACAATGTCTACGCAAATAGACGGTGATTGGCATTGTTCACGACAATACGATTACGTTCATTTAGCTATGGCTTTCTCCCCGATTAAACGAGGCGGCATTTCTCCTCGGATCATCGCGTTCTCGAACCTTCTGTAAACCCGAAAAACCTAGAACCTTCTTCTCGGCCTGCTGCTGGACGAGTCTCTAGACCGGAGGCACAGCCAGTGAACTAATTAATTTGGCCTGCTTCCCGTTTCCGTTTCCGTTAGCGGTGCGAATCATCCGTAAACGCGAGATCCTCTAATCCCGTTGATCCGCAGGAAATCGTATCGTATCGTATCGGATCTGATCGGATCGAATCGAAGGTAATTAACGCGGCCGCCGCTCCTCCGATGAAAACACGCCCATAGAAAGTCTCGCGAAAGAAAGCGCGCGCGACACTTTCCTCGACAGCGAAACCGTCCCATCGTCCGAACATCGTCTGCGAGCTGAATAGGCTCCGAGATGCTGCCAACTGACGTGTACAGGGTGTTCCGTTTATCTGAAAACGGAAATGTCTGGTGACGCACTGAAATTTCGGAAAATATGTGTTTACTAAAATTGTTCGGTATGAAGGGAACGATGGAGTGGATTGTTTCTTTTCAGGACTCGAATGATGCTGAGGGAAATTTCAAAGTCAAATGAATTTTTTAAAATGGAACCAGACATTTTTTTGGTCATAACACGATAGCATTTTCCGAGAGGAATTCAGCGACATTTTATTATTTACTGTTACAAAACATTAGAAATTATGTAACTTCTTAAGTAGGCAATGGTAGTACATATCTGGCTGATGACTATTGCACACTGTAAACAAAGATCGACCTTTTTATGTTTCCTTAAGTTTCTTAAATTAAGTTCCTTGGGAATTTTATTCAGTATACGTGAATAATGTTTCTCTGTTTATTAGTTAATTAAATAATTTAGCTTTTTCCTGAACTGTTAAGAGCAGGGACCACAACTGTTATAACCAAAAAGGAAAAGTCATGGAATAACAAGTATTTCGTCGACTAAAATCGTATTGGTTGCAAATAAGGATTATAAGTAACCGACAATTTTTTCTCTTGTTGGTAAAGTCTTGTTGTTATCGTTGAGAGGAGCATATTTTGATCACTTATAACAGTTATCAATGAAAGAAGTTCATTTCAATCGCACATAACAGGTATCGATGAGAGAAGTTCCTTATTAATGTTCTTCATCGACAACAGTTATCTAGGAGGATCCAATTTTTTCGGCACTAATAACTGTTATTTCTAACCAAAAAGTATAAAAATCGATATTTTTTAATAATTTTGTCCTTTGAATTTGTTTCTTTATATTTTGTGCAGATTATCTTAAATTTCAATAAGAATCAACTTTTTATTAAGAATTTTATCGTAGACAATTTTATAATAACTTATTTTTGGTCCCTGGTTAAGAGCATGTTCTGGAATTCAGTAACTTTGAAAATACCAAACAGAATTCAACAAAATTATTATAGTCTCTAGTATTGCACTTTCTCAACTAAAATAAATGGGACTGTTAAAACTCTTAAAACAAATGACAAGACAGTCGATCTTTGTTTACAGTGTGCAGCTAATAGCCGGAAACCAGATACATAGTACCATTGCCTTTTAAGAAGTAACAAAATCACATAATTTCTCATGTTTTATAACAGTAAACAACATAATGCGATATGTCGTTGAATTCGTCGCGGAAAATGCTATCGTGTTATGACAAAAAAATGTCTGGTTCCATTAAAAAAAATTAATTTGACTTTCCCCCAGCACCATTCGAGTCCTGAAAAAATTATCTCATTTGATAATCAAATTTTCTTCGTAACTTAAGTGCATCACGAGATATTTCCGTTTTCAGATAAACGAAACACCCTGTATATAAAATTGGTTGCAAAACATTGCGTTTAGATGGAATGCCAAAGAAAGTCGCTGTTCAGAACTTGTTTACCTCGACTTGCCATGAAAATGTAGAAAATGCTCGAGGTAGGTTGAGATTGATACGCGGTGCAAGCGATCGGGAATCGCAAAAATCGTGGTTTTTCACGGGTTTTGGCCGGCAACCACGACTCACGGCGTCGCTCGAGAAAAATCGCGCTCGATCTCTCGCAGCAAAACCCCGCTGCAGCCTGATTGCACTGCTCTCAGCGAAACGAACTTTCAGCCGGATACTTCGTGTCCCGAGCGTTTTCTTGCCTCGACGGCCGCCTGCAGGAAAATATGACCGATCCGGACCAGCGTCCACGGTTTTATCACAATAACCGAGGCTTTTTCCCCGTGTAATCATCCGTACGTGATTACGCTCCGAGCATCGCCGTTTTTCTAGCAACGCCACCCATTCCTTTTTCTCTCTCTGGTGCGCGCACGTTTTTCGATTTTCTTCCCATCGCTTCTTTGTTCCTGGCAAATTACTTTCAATCGGCGAGGAATCCCGCTCGAGAAAATTGTGAAATCGGCGCCGTCGCTTGGCTAATTTCCGATCGCCTATTTCTTGGTTCTTGCTGGATGGACCCGCTTTCATCAGTTTTCTTTCGCATAGTCTTCAATCTTCTGTCCCGAGATCCTCGGTTCTTCGAGCACCCAAGCGATCTTCTACTTTTTACCAGGCTTAGCATAAATGATCAATAGCTTCTACTGGCTGCGGGGAAATGAACCAAAATACCGATTCATACAGATCAATAAACAACCTCGTTTGTTTTGTTTCCGATGAGCAGAAAGGCAGAAATCCTATGATTACCAAGATATACTGCGCGAAAGAAATGTATAACTCGTGTCATTTTTATTATTTTCTCTTTAAAAAAATCACACGCGTACGTAAAATACCAGTAAATACGTGTGCAAAGTTTCAATGGGAAAGGTGCGATAGTTTTCCCGAGAAAAATTCCTAAATATTAGTCCTTTTCCTTATACATACGTACAGGTGTTTGACGTACAACCAATGATCACAAAAGATAAGGCGAAGACCACACCGAGCAGGATTGCGCGTCGAGTCGGTTCCACTCGAATCCGACCGGTGATCGCAAAACATCGCATTAATGTACCGAGGAATGATCTCGCGGGGGATTACGATCTAAGGAGGATGTATAGTGACCGAGGCCGGGCACACATGTTCGGCATGCACGGGACACAGCCGCGGACGTTTAACCGTCCGTGAACGTCCGGCAGCGGCGCGCGGGCATCCAGTTTTAAATTTTCTTCGCTCTCGAACTGGAACTGGAACTGGAACGAATCGAATGTCGTTCCGAGAACCGGGCTCTGTCCGTTGCAACGGACGTACCGTTTTATGAGTTTCTTGTCTCGATGATCGATCATCCGAGCACTGCGCGCGACCTTCGCTGGATCGCCGCACCGCACCACTGAAAGATCGTGAACCCACCGACCGGCGTTCGTGTTCTTCTTGGTCGATGAGAACACTGGATCCTGGTAAAAGCGTGGATCTATCTACGACAGTGTATACAGCGAATTCTTGATATATGTCAACAATACGGGTCTTGTCAGCGTCATGTATCCTCCAGGAGACATACCCGAGCCGTGTTATGTTTACACTTCCCGGCGTCCGAGGCCTCTCCCGAGCTTCGGGGTATACTCTAAGGTAATGGGGATAGTTGTGAGACTTCTATCTGCCAGGTATTTGCGACATATATCGTGTAGGAGATGCTGTTTCTTGATCCACGCTGCACGCGACCCGTACTATTTTTATACTCCCCGACGTCTGAGGCCTCGTGAGCTTCGGGGTATACTCTACGGTACTGGGGATAGTTCTGCGATTTCTATCAGCCAGGTACTTGCGACATATATCGTCCAGGAGATACTATTTCTTGATCCACGCTGCAAGTGACCTGTACTATTTTTATACTCCTCGGCGTCCGAGGCCTCTCGAGGTTCGGGGTATACTCTACGGTAGTGGGGATAGTTCTGCGACTATTATCAGCCAAGTATTTGCGACATATATCGTCCAGGAGATACTATTTCTTGATCCACACTGTATGTCGCACCCGATCCGTACTATTTTTACACTCGAGCTTCGAGGCCCCTCGCGGGGTGTACCCTGCGGTAGTGGGGATAATTCCGCGACGTTTATCGTCTAGGCCTTGGCGACATATATAGAGATATCAATGCATTTAGCTTCTTCGATAAGAATTAGCGATCCTGGACGCAGGAAGATGCAGTATATCAGCTTGGTCGATGATTTTTGCGATAGAGTAAGGGACCGCGGTGGTTAGTTTCGCTATCGACCGTTTCTTCCTACATCGTTTCTCAGCGGCGAGATTCTTGTGTCGAACGCATAAACGAGGGACACGCCCCGCCTATGGTTTACCTTGGAATGCTACGCGCTGCGAAAAAGTGCGAGCACTAGCCGGAGAGCAAGAACCACCGAGCCGAGTTTCCTCTACGATGGAAACTGTTTCGGTACGGTTCTGGTCGGATCTGTAGCCTTGTAATCTTCTAATAAGCTTCTGGAGATCTCTCCGCCGCACCGATCCGGACGCTCCACCTAAATTCCCGTGCCGCCTGCAAAAACAATATTTTAAATGTTTTCACCGTGTTGTGCAATCCATGCATTCATTTTAACCTGAACTTGATTAATTTTGCTGGAAATCTTCATAGCGAATCTTCATGGCTTGATATTACAAGGAGGAAGAGTTACGGGCCAAGACTCCGTAGATTCGCGATAAAGTAGAGTTACCTGGTTACCGACATAATTAGGTGAAAAATGGTTTCACGAGAGGAAAGTTATCGTCTTTATATCACAACATTTTTCGCTGGGAAAAGACTCATTCCAAAGAAGAAGGTTCACGAGTTGATGAGATTATGCAGCTATTTTTTACAATAAGTGTTAGAATTAGGTCAAAAATTGATTATATGCACGCCACGGAATCCAAGCATTTTTATGCTATTTGATGAGTTTTCTGGATGAAATCGAGGGTAGGGCGTGTTAGGAAATATCTACAGCTACGAATTGAGCTATACAGTGTTTTCTCGATACATGTCAACAACACGGGTCTTGTCAGCGACATATATCGTCCAGGAGATATTATTCTTTGATCCACGTTGAACGTAGGACCCGACGCGTATAATGTTTACACTCCGAGATCCCTCTTGTTGTACACTCTGCGGTAGTGGGGATAGTTATGCGACTTATATGAGCCAAGTATTTGCGACATATATCGAGAAAATATCTGTATTTTGTCTTCGTTCTCTGCGAAATAAAGCCAAAAACTTGAAGCACGTTTCTGGCATCAAAATTTATGACTTCGATAATACATAGCAACAAATGTGACAAGTTTAGTCACAGACTTAAGGTCATCCGTCGGATCAAGACCAAGACGGATCTTAAGTCAGTGACTGAAGGTTGTGAACAGAAATTGTACATTATGACACAAAAGTCGCGTGCTACCTTTGGCCCTTAAGGGGGCCGGTAGGCATTTGGCCTTGACTGTCACGCTATGTTACGCTGTGCCTTTTTTCCTAGACATTTTACGTCTTAAATAAGTAAGTAATCAATTAAAAATGCATACCACCGTGTTTGTACATGACTTTGCTACGTCTGTCCAGAGCCTTTTTCTTCGATAGGAACACTAAATCTCTCGAAATTAAGAGAAAACATCGGGAATCCTCATTTCCTCAACGTTTGTGTCGCAAGATCTGTTAGTTCATTACATGAAATTGTGAGATACGTTATAACAATGAACCGGTACGCTAATAGTAAATTTGGTTTTTTGTGAGTTAAGTTCTGAAGCAATGTTTACGTTCATTTGTTTACCTCTAAATGCGAGGTGTTGCTATTATATACCGTCGAAATATTTCAAATATTCTAACAATTGATTCATGGCGATATTTTCTTTCAAGGTCATCTGAAAATCATCGTATAGCAGGTCGTTGAATTCGTTTCGACGTCGCCTACAATATTGTGAAATTAAAAATACCCAGTTCCATTAGAAGATATGACAGCGACCTTGATTTCTTGTTGAAAATCGATGTTTTTTTAATTTAAAATATTGCAATTTCTTGTCGGTTAAATACTGATTAGCTTTAGAAAGAAACATTCTTTTGTCCGACCATCCGAAGGGGCTGAAAAATCGTGGGGACCAATTTGCGCCGCACCCTGTATAAGGACTAAAACCATTTTTTGACGGTAATGTAGGCACTCTAACTTATCGCGAATCTACAAAGACCGGGCTCTTAACACTAGAACTACCAAACCAGTCAAAATGACTGGTGGATGATTTTTCCTTTCACGATTAGTGAAACTGTGAAAACGTTCTCACGAGACATTTTTAAATATATCTCTTCTTTGGAGTACATATTACCATAAAAATCGTATGAAACCTGAGCAAACTCAATCTTGCTGTTATTATAAAGTGATAAGTCTAAGTCACGTTTAGCGCTCGGTGGTTCTAGTGTTAAAGGGACTTATCCCGCGTGTTTGACCATCGGCGAAACGCGTCTCCTAAGTAAAGATCGCGAAGATTGATTTTCTGCGCGCGTACAGTGGAAATGTGTGTCAAGATCAATAGAAAAGTAAGAAAGGAGGACCGAGACCGGTATCGGATACGTCTTCTATTAGAGGAGCGAGCAAATATTCCCAGCGCGGCGCGGCGCGGCGTGCGCTTTAATTTCCGAAGGCGGAATTATAGTTGCGGCGTCGCGGCTCTGCGAGGAGAGCGTGGTCAACGAAACTGCGAAAAATGGCATGCACGCCGGAGCATGATTCCGGTCTCTCTACATCCTCCCTCTTTCTCTTCGTTTCTTCGCGATGCTTCTCGATCTTCGCTCGTGCTCGCTCAATTACGGCAGAAAATTTCGCGCCGCGAGACGGACACGCAGGAAACCGAGATCGGTTCGGGAAGAAACGACGACGGTGGAGATTGAAACCGCGTGTAATTGAACTGTACCGCGTTTACGCGAACGAGACCCCCGTGTTCCAACGGCCATCCACGATTAGGAGGTTCATCCACGTTCGATCCACGTGGATTACTATGATCGCTCGCCGAGATCACCGAACGTCATCTTTATTAGCAAACGAACCACGGAAATAAATACATCCAGCCACACTGGATAGCCTATGCGTTTGCTGTTGGTGTATACAGGGTGTCCCAAAGATGTTGCACTTCTTTGAAATGATTCCTGAGGTCATTTCGAGCGACTTTTTCCTATGCGAAAATATTCTCCGCGGCTTCGTTAACACTAGGTTTACGGGACCCTTTAAAATGACGGGTTTCTAATATTTTTAATTTACGTATTTTGAGATTGTAAAGATGCATCGATGTGGAGGTGGATTATTGCGTATATATTATTTAAAAAATGGCCAAAAATT
This sequence comes from Halictus ligatus, assembly GCA_028454255.1. Classification (NCBI taxonomy): domain Eukaryota; kingdom Metazoa; phylum Arthropoda; class Insecta; order Hymenoptera; family Halictidae; genus Halictus; species Halictus ligatus. Next base: position 3,190,092 of record CM052142.1, on the reverse strand, counting down.
TTGGTAGACACGTTCTTCTTATTTTCATAAAGTAATGTAAATTGATCACTTTTGGTGCACCGTAAAGCTAGTGTTAAGGAGTTAGCAACGAAAAACGGGGACCAATCAGGGCGCGACGGAAGCAGCCGGACTCCGACACGGCGCACTGTGGTCCAAATCGAGAAATTTGTTTTTTGTTCACAGAAAAAAAGCCATAGTAAAGTAGGTCATTGGATTCGTCTTGACGTTAACTATAACATTATTGAGTAAAAAATATATAGTGACATTTAAAAGATCAAGGTGACATTAATTTTTTCTTTAACAAAAAATTTTATTCATTTTTTCTATTGCACTTTATAAAAGAGAAATTATTGTGATTAACCCTTAGTACTCGAATGGCGACTGTAAGGCGCCATTAAAAATTGCTATACCATTATTCAAAATATTTTTTATATTATTAAATTTGTTCATATGTATAACACGAAAAAAAATATATATATATAGAAAGGAAATATTCTAGGTCGGAAGAAATGTTTCGTTTTGGAGTTCAAATAGCTTCGAGTGCAAAGGGTTAATTTTTGTTTGAAACATCTTCTTTTGTTTTTTATTACCGAACATAGAAAGTGATCACGACTTGCTGTTTAGTTCAGAAAACGATGCTTTAGAGCAATAGCTTATTTTTCAATAACTTTTTCATCCTTTTCAAGTTTCTTTTTTTGTTTCCGAGTTACCTCGGTTAAACGAAGAAGTTGTAATTACCTTAGTCTTTTTAGCATAAGATAACATTTTTCTTGTGTTTCTTTCAGGATTTGTTAATGTTCTTTTATATTTTAAGAAAATAGAAAGTAAAAAATTTTTGGAAAAACGACCGCTTTTGAATTTTTAATCGGTGCGTTCAGAGCCAAGACTCCGTGAGTCATGATAAGGTAGAGTGACCAGGTTACCGACAAAATTAGGCTAAAAATGGTTTCACGTGTCTCAACTTTTCGTCCTTATACGAGAATATTTTTCGCTGGGAAAGGGCTCGTTTGAAAGGGGAAGGTTCAATCTACCGAGCGCTGGTCAAGAGCTGCCAAGATTATGCAGATATTTGGTAACATAAGCGGTAGAAGTAGGCTAAAAATTGAGGATGTGAATGCCGTGGAATCCAAGCATTTTTATGCCATTGGATGAGTTTTCAGGATGAAATCGAGAGTAGCGCGCGCTGGAAAATATCTCCAGCTACAAATTGAGTTATACTTTGTCTTGATTCTCTGCGAAATAAAGCCAAAAAACTTGAATCACGTTTCTGACGTCATAGTTCATAATATCGATAATACAGAGCACAAAATGTGACAAGTTTATTCACAGACTTAAGACCCGTCGGATCAAGACCGAGACGGATCTTAAATCAGTCTGTAGTCTGAAGGCTGTAAATGAAAAGTATACAGCAGTTACCAACCTGCTGAGTCCTTGGCTCTCAACTTTCAGCCGTAACAAATTTTAAAGCTAATCATGTCAACAAATAACTCAAAATAACAGTGTCCCACTCGATCGCAGCACAGGCCCATCCATAATGTCTAATGACAATTCTAGACCACCTTGAACTGGTAAAGTTCAAAAAATATAAACCTCCGCAGCGCAGACATAATGTCTAAACAATTCTAGACATACTGCCCGCCTTGAACCAGTAAAGTTCAAAAAATGTAAGCCTTCGCAGCGCAGACATAATGTCTAAACAATTCTAGACATACTGCCCGCCTTGGACCAGTAAAGTTCAAAAAATACAAGCGTCCGCAGCGCAGACATAATGTCTAAACAATTCTAGACATACTGTCCGCCTTAAACTAGTAAAGCTCACAAAAAAGGAAGCCTCCGCAGCGTTTGGACCTTAAGGGGGCCGGCATGGTTTGAAATCCATATACGTATGCAAGGGTGAAAATCTGGACAAACTGCCGCTTCAACATTGTAATAAACATTTTAGAAGTGGTCAATTGTGTTTCCTAAAAGTCCAATCTACGTCTGTATAGAGCCCGAATTGCGAATTTCTACCTGATCGTGGAGTAATTTGTAATATTCGGCAGAAAATTCGAATTCTGAATCAAGTATGATGTCACAAGATGGCTGCCGCTGAGAGATTCTCTTAATTTCGAGAGATTTAGTGTTCGCATCGAAAAAAGGCTCTATACAGACGTAGCAAAGACATGTACAAACACGGTGGTATGTATTTTTAATTGATTACTTACTGTTGGATTTTTCATATGTAATTGTATATATAAGCAAAAATAATCTCTGTGTTGGGAAACACTTTAGAGTGCCAGGAACGCGGAGTCTGATTATTATTCTTAGCAATGGGTCTTTGGCAGTACACGGACTCTTAAGGGTGGGGGGGGGGGGTGTCATAAACACATTTCAGGTCCAGGCCTTTTCTTTCGTTTCTAGTTTCAAACCTAAGCAACGATTTTCCGTTGCACATTTTTCGTCAGTCTCGTCCAGAGTACTGTGGTGTCAAGAGTTAAAAGAATCCTTCCGAGTCTCTTTGAATAAATTAGTTTTCTTATTAAAATCAACTGTGTGTTTATTATAATATACCCCATATCCCAACGCTTACTTATTGAAGACGTAAAATGTCTAGAAAAAAAGGCACAGCGTAACATAGCGTGACAGTCAAGGCCAAATGCTTGCCGGCCCCCTTAACGGGTTAAGTAAAATACTCCTGTCTTGGTCAGACAAAATTCTCCAGGCTACGTCCCAAGTCAAGAATCTCCGTGGAATCATTATGATCGCCGATGTTTCCCCAAAGAGCAATCGCTAATCGCTATCGGGGGCGTCGCACTCGCGGACCGTTTACCCCGAGCGTCCACTTTATTAGCAAACAATACGGTTCCGATGGAATCTGAATAAAGCCCGGAAGGGAAGGGTTGGGGGAGGGTTAGAGGAGGCAAGGAGCGAGCTTGATGCTCTTAATTAGAGCTCGTGAGCCATCGGTGGCCGCGCAGAGCCCGAGTCCGTTCGCATCCGCGCGTGCAACGATCTTCGAGAGCGATTCCGCTCGGCGGTAACCCTCTGCTAGATCCTGCTAGATCCTGGTAGCATCGTCGGCGTAATTACGATCGTATTTATCATTCATTATCCACGGCTGTTCGCGTATCGCGCGGCAGCTTGGCGCGCCGAGATTCATACGAGCACTCGGGCTGCTTGCTCTCGCCGGACTTACATCGTAATTCACCTAACGTTTATATATCGGTGGACCAGCGAAGCGAACGTATATTCACGAAAACTAATGACACTTTTAACGAATTTTTCGCGAGACCTGTATGTAAATTCGCATCGCGGACATTTATACCGGTCGACCTCTGCGCCACAGTCGGCTAAGGAGCGTACATTAACGTTCAGTGCCGATTAATCGTCCGATCTCCGGGAAATCGCGGTTTTTTTATTCAGCGAAACCGTAAAGGAAACGATAAAATTCCAGCGCGCAACAATTACTCTTTCAATTATACAATTAAATATCCGATCCCGGCCGAGCCTAATAAAACTCCTAATCTATTTTTTATTTATTCGGGGGATAGTTGCGAGGAAAATGAATTTTTACGAGAGTAGCGCGATGTTAATGGAGGTTTTATGGTGGTCGGTAAGGTGAACGTTCCAGTTTCCGGACCCTTAAGGAATAGCGCTACGGCATCTATTTGTTTAACGTGTAAAACCACCATGAAATTAAGCATGTTTTGTTTTATTTGGAAGCTAAGGCAATGTAATTACTGAAAGTTAGGGCAGTCAAACCTAGGGACCATTCATACATATAAAAAAATATTTAATAACAATTTTTATGTTAAATAAACGAAGTTTTCATTCACTGGAGCACCGTCGCAAAAATGCAACAGGTGTTTTTTGGTAGTGCTCCAATGAACGCTATAAAAATGATTTATGTAAGATAAAAAAAATCGTTATTAAATATTTTTTTATACATAAAAAATTAGTAAATCATATGCACTTCACATTTTTCTTTATTATTTAGAAATATTCCTAAAAAATTTCACCTGGAACATCAAATAATCGTAACTTCCGTACGAATCGCTCTGGGAAATTCCGAAAGTTGATATTTAAACTTAAATTGCGGCGAAAGGGTCTCGAAGGGTCTCATGATTTCTTGCACAAAGTTAGATCAATATTACACCTTGCCAAAACGATTAGTTCCAGACCAAAATCTATTACAGTATTTGTCGTATGCTTCCATAAATGAAAAATGGGCAGAAAACAGAGATTTTCGATTAGCCCATATTACTTAATGTTAACAACTTTTTACAAACATTTCTTTTGGCCAAATAAGCGTTGTGCTTGTGGCAATGTCTCTAGAAATTTTCAGTTATTCGTTGGATAGTTTTGTTTTTACAGATTTCTTGTCGCTTTTTGGCCAATTTGGCACCATTGTGCGGCCTGCGAACGGCGACCGGACCGCGAGAACCGATTTTCGTGTCGCGCACGCCGCGGTAACAATGATTCGCCGCGTTAACGTGGTCTCAGACGTTCCAGACCGCGAAACGCGTTAATATGCTCGATACAGGAGGCACGAAGAGGCCGCGACACGCGACCGACCGCCAACTCTGCACGGTCGTGCACGCACGACCGTCGCGGAATGTTGCGTGCACGCATTGCGCGCACACTGCGCGAGCGTTCCTCGGTCTAGGTTAGCTTCGCGTCCATTCGCCGTGGATGTATCGGCTCTCCGAGTGTAAATCGTCGACGAGATAAAGCCGACGTGTTTCAAGGAAACAGGGTCAGCTAGCCGGAGATCGCTGCTGTAACAAATTCTCGGGGATCGATCGAACATAAAGAAATTCGAAACCGGTAAAAGAAGCCGTGGAAACGATAGAAGCAAAGTTATAGAGTATCGAGATTCGTGCGTGCTTATCGCCGCGCCGTACAGCGAGCGAAAATACGAATCTAGGTGGAAAAAATCATTTCAGAATTATTTTAAGACTTAAAGCCACTGTAACATACAGTAGGTGTAGAAAGTATTCGTACACCAATAAATTTTACACAAAAGTTCGTAAAACTGTTGTTTACTAATTATTTTTTTATAAGCAATGAGTATTAACATATTCTAGGATATTTATACAATAGATGCAGTGCAGAAAAAAATGATTTACTTGCATAACTTACAAAATTAACAAGAAAAAACACAAAATCGACAAAAATATACAAGTAATAACTATTCGTACAGTTCTCAATTTGAACTGCTTGCAGGAGGATTTATAATGTAAACATATCATATCGAGGATCGTGGACCGTCGATCTTGGTACTTCGTGGATCGTCAGTATGTTTGTCAACATTGGTGATATCAGTAGCATTGAAAATTTCGTAGTATTGTCAGTTACAGTTTAGAAATGGGACGAAAGCGAGCGGAAACTACAATAGCAGAAAGAAAAATTATTTTTAATTTGCATAATCAATGTAAAAGTTTGGATAAATACAATAGACAGAACTAAATTTCAATAGATAGTACTCGCTAAGTAGCAAATATGGTATCAGAACTTTGGACAAAATCGAGACGGGTTGATGCGTATTCTTAATACACAAGAGACACTTAAAAATTTCAAATGCGTACAAAACAAAGCTCAAAACCTTCCGACTCCTTATCCGGAACGTATAAGCTTGTCAAGGACATCAATTCTAAGTTATTTCGTGAACCGGAAATTTTCGAATTAATTCCATCCATATTGAGGAAACAGATCACTGTGCGGGAGAAGTAAATGTCTCTGGCGAGCACGCGCGAATCGAATCCACGGAATCGGATCGACGACGGGGCTCCTAGGAGCAGGAAACGATCAATAATCGATCTTGTTTGGTCGACTCACATGTTCCACCGGAAAATTCGAGACACCTGACCGCGACGATATCCGTGATTTACCCGGCTCGTTCTCGTATTCTACATTTCTCAGGATTTACGGCCGTCCACCGGTCGTAAAAGCTCTCGTTTAATAACTATCCTCGTCGCAATTTGTCACGGTCGTTGAGTCGGTGATTCTAAACGCAGGATACATACTCACGGCGAGGAGGTGTGCACCCCCCGCCTACCCCCCTACCCCCGGTTAGATTTGTTATCTCGATCCGGGGCACCGATGATACTTTTTGCCGTTTCCACGAGAGCACGAAATTTATTTTACGCGCGCTGGAATCTCGATCGGCAACCCGATTTCTACCGTGAAATTATAGAAACCGATTTGTTCATCGTTAAGGAGGCCGGGGTACGCCGTCCATTTTTATTTGAATGGAAGTAGCTGCCCTCGCTACCCGCTACGTATATGCTGTCGCTGCCTCACAAAAAGTGCAAAAGAAAACTCGCACACAGGCGAGAGGAGTTCTCGCAACCAATGGTTAGGGGTTTTGACGTCACACACACACTTCAGCCAATAATTCAGCTAGAACCGAAAGTTCCTGGAATGAGTTTGTGGAATGACCCAATCGGATGGCTTACATCAAGGCTAAGATCCAACAAGGTCAAAGTACATGATCAAATTCTAGGATCAACTTGTTCGAAAGTCCAGGATCAAGGCACAGAATACAGTGTTTACTCGATAAAAGTCCAAAACACGGGTCAAGCCACGGACATATATCGGCCAGGAGATACTGTTCTTTGATCCACGCGACCTTACACTCCTTGGCGACCGAGGTTCTCGAGCTTCTTGGCCAATGGGGATAATTCCGCGACGTTTATCATCCAGGCCTTGGCGACATATATAGAGAAATCACTGTGTAAAGTCCAAAATGTACAATCTACATGTAAAGTCCAAATATATAGTCCAAATGTACAGTTCAAATGTATAGTGCAAACTGACGCTTCAATATCGCAATGAGCTATTCAGAACTGGTCAATTTGCTTTCCTAAAAGTTCAATCTAGGACTGTACGGTCTCCAAAATACCTATTTGTATTTGGCGCTATTAGTGAACAATTTCGGAACCGCGTGGTGTAGTTTCAGACTCCTCGTGACAAATAGTATGCCAGCAGAACACGGACGCGTAGGTATACGCAGGATTCATGTAGTAGTAGCCGCAGTTTTTCGCGAATATCTCGAAAACTATTCATTCGTGCCAAAAATGACATACACATTTTGTGTTCATCATGTCGAAGCTAATAGAATGGCGTAGGTCACGTGTCGAAAGAAAGGGGGGCGTTTTCCCAAGTTTTACCGTTTAATTTTCTGACTATGGGACCGGAACGTTTACCATTGCTACGAGGGTGGTCTGAAAAGTTTCCAACCTAACAAAGATATAAGGCATTTTTTCCTCGAAATTATTTTTAATTCTCTACATAGTCTCCTTGTAAGTCTGTACACTTCTCCCAGCGATGCTCCCATCTTTCCAGCCCGTCTAAATAGTATTTGCAGTCTTTCTCTGCAAAATAGCTGTTAACAAAGGTGATGGCTTCCTCGTTTGATGAAAATTTCTGTCCTCCGAGTGCAGCTATTAACTTGGGGAACAAAAAGAAGTTGCTTGGAGCTAGATCTGGTGAGTAAGGTGGGTGATCGAGCAGTTCAAACCGTAATTCGTGGATTTTTGCCTTGGCAATCGTTGAGGTGTGAAACCGCGCATTATCTTGGTGGAAAAAAATTTTTTTCTGCAAATGTGGTCGTTTTTCCGCAGTTTCTGCCTTCAGCTTTTCAAGTAATGGTGCGTAGTATGCTCCTGTAATGATTTTCCCTTTTTGAAGGTAATCAATAAAGATAACTCCACGACTGCCCCAGAAAACAGTCGCCATCACTTTCCCAGCCGAAGGAATAGCCTTTGCCTTTTTTGGCGGCGATTCCCCACAAGCAGTCCACTATTTTGACTGCATTTTTTATTCGGGAGTGTAATGGTGTATCCGAGTTTCATCAACAGTAACTAGCCGGCGCCAAAACTCGGATTTATTGCGCCTAAATTGCGCCAAAAGAGCGATCGAAATGTTTATTCGAACACGTTTCTGATCCAACGTGAGCAAACGCGCAGACAGCTTTCTCATGTCTAAATCTTCATTCAATATGTGACAAACGCGTTCTTTCGATATATTCATGGCCTCTTCTATCTCTCGAACTTTAATTCGACGGTTCTCTAGCACCATTTGGTGAATTTTAGCGATGTTATCGTCACTGGTTGCAGTTTTTGGGCGTCCCGAACATCCATCGTCACCCAAGCTGGTACGGCCACGTTTAAATTCAGCTGCCTAAAATTTCACGGTGGTGAATGATGGTGCAGAATTCCCGTATACAGGGTCCACCTCTTCTTTGATTTGCGTAGGCGTATTGCCTTTCAAAAATAAATATTCAATCACAGCTCAATACTTGAGTTTTTCCATTTTCACAAAAACACTCACAGCAACTTACTCAAACGACTGTTAAACAATAACTGAGCGTCCAAAATGGCTGAAATTTTGGCGAGTACCTGTCAAAGCATGCGCAAACACGCTCCAGTACTTTTGTCGACGAATACTGCCATCTTCATGTTGAGGTCGAACACTTTTCAGACCACCCTCGTATCAGATTAGCGATATCTATCCCGAAAGACCATATTCAAAATTCCATCGTCCCTCTTCCGCCACGCGTTTCCTTTTGTCCGGTCGAGTAACAGGGGATCGATCGAGCGTTACTCGAACCAGGTTTTTTGTTTGATCGTTCTCGATCTAGTGCCGCCATTATCGACCGTTTTCAGCCCGATCGAGGAGCGCGCGCGAGCAGTATCAAAAGCCTCTCCGGTCGCGGCCGTTTCTTTTGCGTTTCGCGAAGCGCAGCCACGGAGGAAGCCGCCGATCAGAGAACAGCGGCGAGCAGGAAGAACGAAGTCGTGAAATCTTCGAGCTGTTCTTCTTCTTCTTCTCTCCCAACCGAGATCCCATAAATGATAGTCTGGGCCGCGTATAAATTTTACAAGCAGGCGGGGTCCCGGTGTACTTAGAACTGCGACAGTAAAAAGCTTCTATCCCTCCCCCCTCCCCCGTTTGGACACGTTTTATAAACGCTTGTAATCTGTTGTAAACGCCCCGGGGAACGTTTCACTTTGTTCCGGGCGTGGAGTATCGAAGAACACGGCGGAAAAAAGACCGACCGTAAGTAAGAAGCATCGACGAATCGTATTCACCGAGTAAATTGGACCTCGGAATTGCCATGAATCACGTACGCGGCTTTTCTGGATCCACCTCGGTGCGAACCGAACACGATTATCGTCTTCGACCTGATCGCGCGGCCCGTTCGGCTAATTAGAAAATTCCTTTTCCTTTTCTCTCTCTTTCTCTCTCCTCCCTCTCGTCGCGTTTCTTTCGGATCGCCGCTGGTTTTTCTCAGCGAGATCTATTCACCCGTTTTTGCTGCACCCGGTTCAAATTACAGACCGTCGATCTCCTCTCGCTGAATGAAAAGCGGTTCATCTGGAGCTCGTTCTCTCTTTGTTCTTGGTACGACCGGTGGTTTTTTCCTTTTTGTTTTTTCGAAATCGTCCAGATAGTCGGATTCCCCCGACTGTAGTCTGTGCCCGTGGTCGCGAGGCCGAGGCTCGAAAGTGGAGTGAATCGATCGGACACCGTGACGGGGAAAAGAAACTCCAAGAAGAAGAAAACGATTGAAGAAGAAGCCGAAGAAGTTTCTCGGGATCCCTCCGCTCCTCGGCCAGCGACTGTGAAAACCGTTCCGAGTACCGAATTACGTAACAAAGTCCCGTCTAACGGGGCCGGTTCTCTCATCTCGGCCGATCGGGTTCGCTGCGGACGATGCGATGCGCCGATGAAACACGATACAGTTTGCTGCACCTCGAGCAAACAGAATTTCGAATAAGCGGAAACGATTAGCGAGAGTGCTGCTCGATATGTTTCCCAGGGTAACGCGATACCTCTGCGAAACGCGGGCTCGATTTTCCCTCGAAACATAACAATAACGACGGTCAATCGATCAAGTTAGGCTACAGAGAGCGGACTTTCCTCCTTCGGAGAAGCCTCCGAGCAAAATTTCTACTGAGTGTGGTACACGTAGTCAGTTCTCTCTGGGCCAAGACTCCATGGATTCACGATAAGGAAGAGTGACCAGGTTACCAACGAAATTAGCCGAAAAATGGTTTTCGTCTTTACATGAAAATATTTATTGCTAGGGAAGGGCTCACTCGAAAGAGGAAGGTTCAATGCAGCGCGCACTGGTCATCAGCTGACGAGATTATGCAGATATAATCTTTAGACTTTACCGGAAGTCAAACTTTCTGGTCCAGTTTAGAAAAAGTTTAGCTCAAGGGCCAAGGCTCCGTGGATTCACGATAAGGTAGAGTCACCAGGTTACCGACAAAATTAGACGAAAAATGGTTTTCGTCTTTATATGAGAATATTTATTGCTGGGGAAGGGCTCATTCGAAAGAGGAAGGTTCAATGCAGCGCGTGCTGGTCATCAGCTGACGAGATTATGCAGACATAATCTCTAGACTTATTGGAAGCCGAACTTTCTGGTCAAGTCTAGAAAAAGTTTAGCTCGAGGGCCAAGACTTCGTAGATTCCCGATAAGGTAGAGTAACCAGGTTACCGACGAAATTAGCCGAAAAATGGTTTTCGTCTTTATATGAAAATATTTACTGCTGGGGAAGGGCTCATTCGAAAGAGGAAGGTTCAATGCAGCGCGTGCTGGTCATCAGCTGACGAGATTATGCAGATATATCTCTAGACTTTACCGGAAGTCAAACTTTCTGGTCCAGTTTAGAAAAAGTTTAGCTCAAGAGCCAAGACTTCGTAGATTTCCGATAAGGTAGAGTGACCAGGTTACCAACAAAATTAGCCGAAAAATGGTTTCACGGACCTCAACCTTTCGTCCATATATGAGAATATTTTTCTCTGCGAAAGGACTCGTTCAAAAGAAGTAGGTTCAATCTAGCACGCGCTGGTTATGAGCTGACGAGATTATGCAGATATTTGGTAATACAAGCGTTAGAAGTAGGCCAAAAGTGGACCAAGCATTTATATACCACAGGATGGGTTTTCCATCTTAATTCATCACATTCTTCCTTTATTTAACCTAATCAACGTCGGCTTCCTGCATCCTCGGACACGATGGTTTTAGTCACCATTCTATAAAGTGCAAGTTTTAATGCGTTCAACTATCTTTACGCAAAGTTGCAAGAACCACGACCCGGCTGCGGACCCTTACATTGTGAGGTATGATAGTTATGCGTTTCTGGCAAAAAATGAAGAGAAAGGTTGAAATGATTTAAGAATCTATTATTTTAAGGGCCAAGACTGCGTGGATTCCCGATAAGGTAGAGTGACCAGGTGACCGACAAAACTGGGCGAAAAGTGGTTTCATGGAGCAAAAAGCGTGACAAGTTTGGTCACAGACTTAACGCTCGTCGGATCAAGACCAAGACGGATCTTGAGTCAGTTATCTGAACCCATTGAGCGCTATGAACGCATATATGGGTTCCCACACCGCCATTCAATTTGGGCCATGAACACATATATGGGACCTTAGGTAGCCCAGCGAGTGATTCGTCGTAAAAAGTAGGCGGTCCACAACACACGCTTAACTTCGCACAACTCAGCGCTAAAAGGATTCAATCAGTTACCGACCTGCTGACTATGCAAAAGTCACGTGACCACCCTTGGCCTTAACTATTGGGTCGAGTGGCAAATCATCCGAGAATTACTAGAATTTGAAAACGATTGACGACCTTGAACAGCCTGCGTTCCCCGTTCGGACGATATCGGTACAGCGACGGGAGGCGACGAGGCTGGGTGTGCTGGCTGGTTCTGTCTCATTCCACTCGATTAACCGCTAAGGAAGATTTCGATCGGCGATGAAACGCGCGGCGAGGTAGCCAGACATCGGTCGTCATCGTCTTCGTCGTCGTCGTCCCTCCTCGGCCTCCTCGCTGTTGGCAATTAGAACGTTTCCCGTCGTTAAAAGCCAGGTAACCGAGACCGATTTTCATGCGACTTCCGCAGGACGAATCGACCGACGACTTGCCCTAATGAAGAGGCCGACCGGGTGCACCTGGAAAATCTACCGGCTCCGTGCGGCGCGGCGCGGCGCGGCGCGGCGCAGCGCGGCGTCTCGTAACCGAGTAATTTGCTGCACGGTTCGCCGGCCGCGTGTTGCTCGATCCAGACAACTGAGAATCGGCCGGTTGCGTTGGCTCCTCCGGGCTCCCAATTAATAACAAGCGGCGTTAATAATGCAATTAAAAAGCAATAAAACAGCGATGAACCGGGTGATAATTGCCCGCGAGACACACGCGGCGCGGCGGCACCTCTGTGTTTCGACAATTTTTAACTTCGAGAATGTTTCAGGGAGAAACCATAAAGAGACCATACAGAATGATTCCATAGACTCAGCTGAATATAATGGTGTATTTCTCGACAACTTTATGGACGCTGAACGTGTTCACATAATTCTAATCTGAAAATTACAGTTAGATCTCCTGTGTAATTAATTTCGAGGACTAAAGTGTTTACTTTGTATATGTCCGAAATATCCAGCCAATAAAAGTCCCAGAATTATCCCCACTGTCTCTAGACCTTTTGTGACTTTTTCTACGTTAGGAGAGGATCAAATAATAGTACATTGAATTCGCGATATATGTCGCCGAGGTCTAGATGATAAGTGTCGCGGAATTATCCCCACTACCGCGGGGTATAACTCGTGAGGGGCCACGAACCGAGGTCTCTAGAGCTTTACTGTCCTTTTCTACGTTTGAAGTGGATCAAAAAATGTTTAGTGAATCCGCGATATATGTCGCCGAGGTCTAGATGATAAATATCGCGGAATTATTCTCACTACCGCGGGGTATACCTCGTGAGGGGCCACGAACCGAGGTCTCTAGAGCTTTACTGTCCTTTTCTACGTTTGAAGTGGATCAAAAAATGTTTAGTGAATCCGCGATATATGTCGCCGAGGTCTAGATGATAAATGTCGCGGAATTATTCCCACTACCGCGGTGTATACCACATGAGGGGCCAAGAAGCTCGAGAGACTTCAGTCGCCGAGGAATGTAGCATAATACAAAGAATAGTAGGATCTCGTCGACAGCCGTTGTGACTTTGACTAATAAAATATAGGACGAATGTATTCACGCTTCTTGGCGACCGAGGCCTCGACGGCGAGCATCTGTTGTCCTTTTCTACGTTCGGCGTGACTCCTAGAGAATAAACGACATCAAGACCTTTGTTGCTGACATATACCTCGAATTCACTGTATCTCCTGGCCGGTATACTATATATGTCCCTGGCCGGATCCGTGTTTTGGACATATATCCAGTAAACACGGCATATAATTATTAACAGTAGGTTTACGGGACCCGTAAAAATGACGGGTCGTAATATTTTTAAATTGCAATTATTAAGATTCTAAAGATACATCCATGAGGAATTATTCAACAAATTTATTTCTTTAGTTATACGTTATTAAAAAAGAAGTGGCTAAAAATTTGGGAAGCACATTCTCGTTATTTTTATAAAGTAATGTAAAATAGTCACTCTTAGTGCTCCGTAAACCTAGTGTTAACAAACTGTGAAATTACAAGGAATAGATCTTTAACGCCTTGCATTACTATTTATTTTGTGATTAAAATGATTAGAAATTCTTCATCGTTTAGAATTTCATAGAAACAAACAGATAGTTTATATATCTTGTACGTCTATGTTTTTCTCCAAAGGATATACATCAACTACAACAAAATAGAATTTTATTTTGGTTTAAAGGAAATTAATAACATACATATTTATTAGACACTGTTCAGAATCTTCATCACGATTCTGACTCGATATTGTAGGTGAAAAGATTAACGGTGGACAGCTTGTTGTTGATCACAATTGCGTACGTTTGCAATGGACGATGAGTCTCTACCTCGATAGGGCGTTAGGTTACGAAGAGACCTGATCCGAATACCATTTTATGACATGACATTCTTTGAACGAATTCCATCTATTCGATCGAAACGGCCCGTGTTTGGTTCCCGATCAAAGTAGCTCAATTCCACGTCAATTTCTACATGTTCGAAGATCGCGATCGCGGATCGAAGAGGAAACCGGGCACGATCCTCGAGCGCCCTCTCCTCCATTGTGCTTAGAAAGTGATCCGGTGAAAAGGTGAAAATGGATATGAGGTCTCGGTTCGCTTGGCAGAGAGCGAAACTCTTGGTCGACGAAATTCGAGCCTTCGTCGTCGCCATGATTCTATTATGCTTCTTGGCCGCGAGAAGGCTGGCGATCGTCATCGTGAAAGGAACAAGGAGGATCGATGTTTGTTAACGTCCGACTAGCCGAAGCGAAACGGGCGAGCGTTGTTTGCGAAAACGAGGGGGTTCGTCTAGTCGAGAAGGAGGAGGAGGAGGAGGCCGATCATGGCAAATTCCAGGTATTAAATTTTACTAGCCAGTGGCTATAGACGCAGGAAGGAAGGACTTACCGCGGCGCGTACGCGTACAAGCGTTTCGGTCAGTGAACACTTTTATGTCGTTCACACCGGAGAGCTTGAGCCGACAAGCGTTTGAAGCTTGTGCGCGAGCCTTCACGTGTCTGGGACCGTTTTTCGCGGTCAGCTCTCCCGACCGATACCGTTCGTTCTCTTTGCCTTCGAGAGCCACCTTTGATTCATTTTTCCTTTTCGCTTCGCGCGCTGCACTCTTCTTCCCGCTCCGGCGAGAAAAACGTATCTCGTCGGGTTGAACCCTCTGCGAAGGATCACGCGCCCCATTAGAAAAATTATACACGATTGAACCGCTTTCATTTCTCTTGCATCCTGTGTTCACTGTACAATGTGAAAAACAGTGTGTCCACTTGAATATTCTGGTTATTTCGAACAATACGAGAACATGTTTCTTACAGAAGTTGTAGCGTTTAAGAAATTACATAATATGGTATTAATGATATTCTTGCAAGGCGTAGAGAAGATATAGAGGTCACCTTTGTTTTCTTTAAATGGAATGTCCAATTTATTATGCTCAATGTATAAAAGTACTAAAGTGTATATGTCCCAAAAATTTACCTTGCTGAGACGTTTCACTGTTTTCACGAAGAATGTGTGAGACGTCGGCCATCTGCAGCGATCCAACGTTGCAGTCTTTGAACTGTTGCGTCTCTTACACGTCTTATTGTTGGAGCGTCTATTGTAGCACACGCTGTGATAATTCGTTGCATCGCATCCTCCGGAGTTGTTGGTGCATCTCGATACACAATATCTTTCAATGTTCACCACAAGAAAAAATCTGGGGCTGTTAAATCTGGACTTCGTGCTGGCCAGCAAATAGTGCCACCGCGTCCTATCAAAAGTTGGTTTTTTCAACTTTTTTTCTGAGCCTGTATTGAAAATTTAAAGAATGTATTTGGTTCGCTCGAATAAATTATATTCATGCTGAAAATTTCACCGATATTGGTTAATTCGTTTACGAGCTATAAACGCTTAAAAGTGGAAAAATTGCCATTTTTCACGTTTTTCGACTTAAAATCGCACTTTTAATCGCTTATAATTCGTAAACGAATTAACCAACATCGATGAAATTTTCAGCATGGATATAATTTCTTTAAGCGAATCAAACATATTCTTTAAATTTTCAATACACGCTCAAATAAAAAAGCTGAAAAAACCAACTTTTACTGTTTCCTTTGCGATTCCGACCAATTCAAATTTTTCTCAAAACTTGTCTACACCTCGTCTAATAAACTAATCCTTCTAACTTCTCGATAAAATTCAAGTCATTTGATCTAGTTATTAAAAAGTTATATTGCCTCAAATACTGTAGACTCAGTTTTGCTCGTTACTGTAGGTAATTCTAATCGAAATTTTAAAACCGGTCACTTGACCGGTCGTGGTAGGAATAGTGTTAAACCCTTTACACCTCGTCTGATAAACTATTCCTTCTAACTTCTCGATAACATTCAAGTCATTTGATGTAATTTTTAAAAAGTTATGTTGCTTCGAATACTGTAGATTCAGTTTTGCTCGTTACTGTAGAAAATTTTAACCGAAATTTTAAAAACGGTCACTCGACCGGTCGTGGTAGGAATAGTGTTAAACCCTACAACTTCTGTAAGTAAGATATTCTCGTATTGTTTGAGCTAACCAAGATACTGAAGTGGACAGAGTTCATGGGACACTGTATTTCTGTCGTTGAACAATTTCCCGGCAACACAGGGTTCCCCCACCGAGACCTCCGTATCGATAGAGTGTCTAATTTATTACTGTCCCGTCGCTTTCCTTTGGCCGTGTCGTACAGACCGTTCCGAGATTCGCGTTTTGTTGAAATGATTTCTCGGTCCGCGGCGTCGTCCCGTTATCGTCGGTCGAAAACAAGAAAAAGCAGTTCCATGGGACAGGTCCCGTCTCGGTTCGCTGTTCCCTCTATGGATCGGTGTTTATCCGGCCCGTAGAATTTCCGAGCGGAGCCTCGGCCGATGTAACGCGCACTCTGCAACCCGTGCGTTATCGTAACCCGAGAGCTATCAGGAAGCGGGCACCGCGGACAATGTTGATTACGAGAAACATTTTCTATTCTCGCGGTTCATTGCGATCGGAATGACGTGTGCGGCCGTGGGTATCGCGTGACACCTTCTCGTCTCGCGGCTACGTTTCCTTCGTAATTATATCGGAGACGACAATGGCCTACCGCTGTTCCGGCGGGCTAATGACAATAACGAGGCGCGCGCGCGCGCGCTCTCGAACAAGCGCGTGCGAGATTTTCAACGGCGATACGTTACGGCCTGTCCCCCTTGTCGTTGTTACAGGGAGGCGGGGGAAATTACAACGATAAAGCGACCGCCGTAAAATTCCAGGCACGCCGAGCTCTGAAAATGGCCCCCGATCCGATAACGTCGCGATTTCCCTCCCTTCGAGGTGGAACATGAGCTGCTAAGAGGACAAGTTAACACCCCAACTGACCTTTTTCTTATGCCGTGCGTGCCTCTGTGCTTGCAAATTTGCGAAACCGAAATTATTCATCTACTAGATCTCGGTACGAACGGTTTAGAAAGAGCGAGGAATTTGTACGAAGTAGGGGCGTGCGGGTACCCGAAATTTCGGATTCGGGTTGTGTGATTAAAATAAATTGTGCAACTGAATTAGTACAACACTGGCTGTAGTTCAATTACACGTCTGATTAAAATAATTAGTAATTGAATGAATTGAAACGTTTGAATTATGTAATTCAGTTACGACGTAATTAAATTACTATATAAGTGAAATAAAATGTAATACATTTGTGCAATTGAATTACAACGTAAATGAATTAATACAACTATGGCCGTATTTCAATTACACGTCCGATTAAAATAATCAGTAAGTGAATTAATTGAAAGGTTTGAATTATGTAATTCAGTTACGACGTAGTTGAATTACTGTATAATTGAAATAAAATGTAATTCAATTGTAAAATTGAATTATAACGTAACTGAATTAGTACAATTCTGGGTGTACTTCAATTATATTGTATTTCAATTGCACATCTGGTAAAAATAATTAATAATTGAATTAATTGGAAGGTTTGAATTATGTAATTCAGTTGCGACGTAGTAGAATTACTATATAGTTGAAATAAAATGTAATTCAACTGTGCAACAGAATTAGAACGTAACTGAATTAGTATAAGTCTGGCAGTATTTCAATTACACATCTGATTAAAATAATTAGTAGTTGAATGAATTGAAAGGTTTCAATTATGCAATTCAGTTGCGACGTAGTTGAATTACTATATAATTGAAATAAAATGTAATTCAACTGTGCAATTGAATTACAACGTAACTGAATTAGTACAATTCTGGGTGTACTTCAATTATATTGTATTTCAATTGCACATCTGATAAAAATAATTAATAATTGAATAATTGGGAGGTTTGAATTATGTAATTCAGTTGCGATGTAGTAGAATTACTATATAATTGAAATAAAATGTAATTCAACTGTGCAATTGAATAGTACAATAGTACAATTCTGGCTGTATTTCAATTATATTGTATTTCAATTGCACATCTGATAAAAATAATTAATAATTGAATTAATTGGGAGGTTTGAATTATGTTATTCAGTTGCGACGTAGTTGAATTGCTATATAAATTACAACGTAACTGTATCAGCACAACTCTGATTTTGACCAACCGTCGAGTAATCGAATTATAGTGTTCAACCGTCTGTAATCTACAACGATGATCTCCGCTGTTAAGGGAGGGATAGCGCGATCAAACAGTGGAATAATAATCGGTGGTGAGACGGGTGACTACGCGTATCGAGAATCGTTCTCTGGAGATCGATCGTTAAAAAGTGGAACCGTGGAAAATCGAAAGCGTGGAAGAAATAGACGCGAAGGTAGAGAAGAAGAAGAGGCGGTGTGGAGAACACACCGAGAGAAAAATCGATCGATCCAGGTTACGCTTTAGAAACGAGCGGGGAGCGCAGCGCACACAGGCTGAAAGCATGACCGTCGAGCGCAGCAGGTGGAACCGGCGGAAAAATCGTTCGGGTTATCGTTTATCCGGCCCGATCGAGGTTTTAACGGCAAGAAATCGCGTCACGGTGGCTCTCTTTTCATTACCGGGTGCGTTCAATTAGCGGCCGCGGGAATTTATCCGATCGGAATGATCCGGCAAATTAGACGCGGCACTGAGTAAGAAACCACCGTCCGCGTTCACCATTAACAACAATTACATGTTTATAGCGAATTGAAAGTACCGGCCAACCTGCAGAATATGCGTGCGTTATCAATCTTATAGTATCTCCTCCTCTCTTTGTCTACAGTGTTAGAATAGTCCAAACGCAGCGGCCGCATAGTGAGCGAAAATGCCAATCTAGGCGGAAAAAATTATTTCAGCATTATTTTAAGGCTCAAAGCCATAGAAAAATAGGTTATCGGAATCGTCTTGACGTCAGCTACAACAATATGCAATAAAAAATACATAGTGGCAATTAAAAAATTAAGATGACCTTAGTTTTTTATTTAAAATAAAATGTTTTGTGATTTTTTTCTCTGGGGGTTTATAGACGACTATCTATTAACTTATATCTATTAACTTTTGTCCGAAACATTTTTTCTTCAGTGTTACGTCCCGTGGTTTAGCCACTAGTAAACTCGACAACCCTTTTGGAGACAAGGTTCAGAATTCAAATATCGAGACGACAACAGTTAAACAAAAACAAATAAAAACATTAACAATTAAATGCAGCAACAATCAAACTGCATAGTTATGAACACCTTCGGACATGTCGTTGCTCGGATAAGCTGCGTGAACGACTGCGTGAGGATGTTGAAAACAAAAGACAACTCCCAAGGACGCGGGCACACGCAAAGTTTGTTTAACCCATTTGCATCATTAGTGTATATATACGTACAATTTTCCTGGTCACTATCACCAGTGCGTATATATACGCTCAATTTATTTTTTCTTATAATGCTGAAATACGAAGTTCTTTTACTTATAGTCATCTTTGTACTTAAATACAATAAAAAACAAGTTTGGTGATAAAGGCCTTCTTTTCATATTTCCTGAAGATGCAAATGGGTTACATTTCTAACTAGAAGAGACTTCAATTCATACTTTGAGTGCAGTGTGAAGTCCATGTTCGCCCATATGAGTTGAGAAGTGAATTAAGTCTCTTTTCTTAATATTGTAGAAATTGGAGTTTCGTGTAAAATCGTACAAAAAATTAAATGCACAATGTAACTTTATTGTAACCAGATAAAGCGAAAGAATAGTAATTATATCATTATAACTTAAAATAAAATCCATACTTTTTCAATAGTAAACAAACAGTAACGTAACGAATAATGAAGTGCCATTATTACACTGAATTGTGATACCACTTTTTTCTGAGAAGGTGACTTACCCCATATATTATATAATCATAAGTTATTATATTATAATAAAGTTTTACTCTATAGAACATTGGTGAACACTGAAGACTTCTTCGATTTTGTATGATCAAAAAACCATAAATTATATCTATAACATTTAAAAATTAGAAATATTGAGAACACACCATAAAGGATTGAATAATCGCTGAAATAAAATACAAATTATAAAAATTCAAGTTAAAATACACAGTTTTATTCGGGTAAAATGCCACTGACGATTACCAATCATTTGTGTAGGCAGAAGAGTTCATTTGCGTCCTATTTTTCTTATCTGAATGCGATGTAAAATTCAAAACAATAGTGATTCTGGGTTATTGCTTTCAAAGTAGGCGTAAATGGGCAATTTGGGAAAAAAGTTGAATTTCGGAATTAAATTCTCGTAAATGATCGAAATATCACCAGTGCGTGCCGGCGCGATTGTGTTCTATTTCACGCGAGATATCGCGTGGCTATCGGATCGCGGGCCGACCTCGCGCCGCAAATTAGAATTTCTTTCCGCTTCTACTCGCGCGAGCCCGGCCGAGTCGAGGCGGATAGAAGCGAGCAATGGACCGACAAGCGGGATACACCGCGGCAAGTGGATCGCGTGTTGCACGTCATTAGACAACGACTCCTCGATCACGGTTCCTCTGGCACACTGGAACGCGGCTGGCCCAGCGAGCCTTCGCCCGGACTTGCTCCATTTATCCTTCAGGATAAGCTCTTCGCAGGAGGGCGAAGATAGCCGCGCGCGAAAACTCCCATCCCTGGAGATGCCGGCAAGTATTAGCTGAAAGAACTGAAAAAGAAAAATAGATCGCACGATTGGTTCTTCCGTTGCACAAGCTCGATTATTGCACGCATTTTCAATTTTCAGTGATATCAAACTTCTTTGCTTCGATAGCAACGAATTGGGGGTGAAATAAACATTTGTCGACTTTCTTAACCCTTCGCACTCGAAGCTATTTTAAGGGGGGGGGGGGAACCTTGTGGGACTGTTTCTCAAGAATTTTTTTTTTAAATGTAATGCGTAGATTGATTTAAAATTTGAGGTATCATTTATTAACGTTATAATGAGAACAAAAATATTTTTTATAAATTTTAATCGTTAATATCAATGGTGCAATGGCGGCTTGAATATGGCATCCTGGAAATGCGCCGTACAGTGCACGAAAATGATCTCAAAGAAACAAATCAAAATGACATCGTTAGTTTATGCAAATGCGCACAATATGATATTCTTCTTTTACAAAAATTTACAAAATTTTAAAAATGGTGAAGTTTAAAAAAAAACTTTTCTGTGATTTTCTGTGAATAACAATGTTTTAAATAAGAAATTAAAAAATCGGAACTTGTCATGTTGTTGCCAATTATTTGTAGAATATATACAGGGTGCTCTCGCTATTACTAGCCAGCGTTTTTCTTGTAAATAGTAAATATTAGAAAGAAATGAAGGAGGAAAAAGTAGTACCGTTTTTGATATGCAACACAATGGCGTATGTAATTTTTTTGTGTTCATACTATTTTGTAGGTGTGAAGGTGACCTTCAACTTTTTAAATGGAATGTAGACGAATGTAGACGAATTCATCCGTATACTGTACAGTGACCTTCAAGGTCATGCAAGGTCCGAAATGTGTGTGTGGGAGAAACATTTTGACTATTTCCCTTCATTTTTAAATATCACAAAGTACAAAGTCTCCAGCAGTCTGATTATCCACAACTTACTGAATTTTATAATTGGTTCCTATCAAATAACATGAACGATTCCAATTTTTATAGAACAATATCATGGACAGACGAATCCAGTTTTGATAATAACACGTGTAATCGACATAAAGGTCATTTTTGGACGACCGAGAATCCGAAATTGAAAAAACAGACTCTGTCCAAGTACAATTCAGAACAAATGCTTGGCGTGGAATTATTGATAAAATTTTACTAGGATCATATTTTTACACTGGAATTCTAAATGGAAATAGAGGTATTTACAATTTCTAAATTGTAAATTTCGGAATTACTCTTCATAATTTTAGATCGGTAAACCATTTTTTACATAATATGTTTAACGTACGGACCTATAAAATTTGTAACCACTAGATTTCTTTTGCGGGGACACATTGAAGATATTGTTTACACTACACCACCGAGACATTTGGACGACTTGCAAAAATAAGATAAAAGAAGCCTGTGCATCCATATCTGGTGCAACATTGGCAGTAACTACCAGGAATTGTAGTAAGCAGAACTCGGAAATGCATTCTTGCTAATGAAAGTCACATTGAACACGAGATGTAGTCTCATCACTACAACATACTAGTAAATACAATACTACCAAATGTTAAATCCATTTCTTTTATTTCTGCCCTTGTATGACCCTGAAGACCATAGTATACTGCACGATTGAACCCATCTCAATGTCCGTTTTCATTTGACGTAAACAAATATGTAGCATTCCATTTAAAAAGCTGAAGGTCACTTTTGTGTCTAGAAAAATATTAAAAATACAAAAAACTGATATCATATTGCTAGTAAAATATACTACTATCTTCTCTTCAGTTTTTTTTTCTAATGTTTACCTTTTACGAAAGATAAACTCAGTTACAAATTATCGCGAACACACCCTGTGTATTTATTTTCATGTTACATATACGAAAATGGTGCAACATCGTCTTACAACACTGAAATGTTTAGTAATTTATATATTGAATAATGATACAGCAATTTTTCGTGGCGCCTCACAGCCGCCATTCGAGAGTGCTAAGGGTGAGTAGGTTCGGCAAGTTGAAAACAACATGACAATAGTCCACCAAGACAAGAACATGAATATCTTCGCAGATTAAACATGTCGCGTCATGGTGAACGGTTTGAGAGTTTGGTTTGTCAGAAATTGGAGAACGGTGAACGATCGCGTCCCGATCGATGGAGGCCGATAGACGCCTAAACGAAGGTCCGGGAGCGGTTCTTTTGCTAATTCGCTCGCGGAAACGTTCCCGTTAGGCGATCGATCGCGCGAAATTGCTCGGCCGATGGAAGAAACGTTCGACGGCCGGACAAGAAAAGACTTAGACAGGGAGAAAGAGAGGCTAGGCCAGGCCAAGCAAAGCGAAAAAGAGGGACACGCTGGCTGGCCGGTGGCTGCGGTCAGCTGGAATTCACCCGGCGCAATTAGCAGCCGCGAGAAAGGCGCGCGCAAGAAATGCAGAGTCCGAACGAGCGCGCGCTCGCGCGCTGGTGTATCGGCACTCGCCAAGATGAAAATCCTCGGTGTCGTCTCGTAAATTCTCGCCGGGGAGATAGTAACAGCTTCATGATCGACGAGCAACTTCATCTCCTCCGATAAACTTGTAAAATCCAGCTGGCGCGGCTCGCGAGTGGATGCCAACATCGCCGCGCAAATCTCTGCTGTCATCTCGAGTTAGCCTTCATGCGCGCTCGATGCTTCGAATTTTTGTTCGAGATACCAACCGAGAGAATTGGAGCGCGTGATTCGAGGAACGAATAAAAAGGTGTCGAGATCAGAAAGACAATCGCGCGTAGAATTTAGGAACGCGATGCTGTGTCCGATCATTCTATTCGCAGCGATTGCTGGCGGGAGGTAGAGGAGCGTAGGCCAGGCAAAATTCCGTCGTAGGTGAACGAAATCGATGGCCGAGGCAACAAAGCTGCACCGGAAACCGCGACAAGCGATTTATTACGCATTGTGGACCGGCAGTGCCGCGTATCAATCAGCGGCGATCGAGCAACAAAAGCCGCGTGTATGGCGATTCATCCTTCTCCGCGAGAGAAACGACGATAGAGAGAGAGAGAGAGAGAGAGAGAGAGAGAGAGAGAGAGAGAGAGAGAGAGAGAGAGAGAGAGAGGAAGAGAGAAAAAGGCGCCGTTCTCCGGCGACTTTCCCCTTTGAATCGCTGGAACCCGGCTCCTGAACAGCTCCGGACAGGAAGAAATGCTTCGATGGCAGCCTTGAAGCCGCCCCCGGGGAGACAATCGAGCGACAAACAGCGATGCAGTAACATCCGGTTATGTTTCGTGACGCGACGCGGTTCGTTATTGTTCCTCGGGCTCTGTCCGGTTAGGGAGCAGAGACGATCACGGTGATTTGGGCTGAGGCTCGGTGGACGCGCCCTGGTCACTCTTGCGCGTCCTCGCCGAGCATCAACAACAACTATAGTCTGCCCTTTGAATAAACCGATCCCCAAACTCGGTGAGGCTCAATGAAGATGTCTACGCTGTTTCGAGACTCGGTCAACCTTGCTGAAGCTACCTCGAGGTACCCAGGGCACTTTCAAGATAGTCAGAGCTTACTTAAACTACGCGGAGCTAGCTAGGACTAGGCTATCGAGGGTTTAACGAAGCTATTAGGACTCGGTCAAGCTAGTTAAGATTCATTAAAGCTATCTTGGGCTTACCGAAGCTACCTAGGGCACGCGTAGTGCTGGCTTGAGGTACCTAGGACTCACGTAGTGCTGGCTTGAGGTACCTAGGACTCGCGTAGTCTACCTAGGAGCAACTCGAGGTGCCTAGGGCACGCGTAGTCTATCTAAGGCTACCTTGAAATACCTAGGACACTTTCAAGCTACTCAGAGCTTACTCAAAATACGTGGAGCTAGCTAGGACTACGCTATCGAGGGTTTAACGAAGCTATTAGGACTCGGTCAAGCTAGTTAAGATTTATTAAAGCTATCTTGGACTTACCGAAGCTACCTAGGGCACGCGTAGTGCTGGCTTGAGATACCTAGGACTCGCGTAGTCTACGTAGGGCTAGCTTGAGGTGCCTAGAGCTTGCATAGTCTACCTAGGGGCAGCACGAGACACCTAGGGCCTTAGTCTATCTAAGGCTCCCTTGAAGTACCCAGGGCACTTTCAAGCTACTCAGAACATACTCAAACTACGTAGAGCTAGCTGGGATTCGCGCAGGCTATCTAGGGCTTACTGATGCTACTAGGACCTCAATTAAGCTAGTTAAGATTCATTAAAGCCATCTTGGGCTTAGCAAAGCTATCTAGACTTCGCGTAGTCTACCAAGGGCTAGCTCGAGGTGCCTAAGGCTTACATAGACTACCTAGGACTAGCACGAAATACCTAGGAGCCTCCCGTAGTCTATCTTGGGTTAGCTCGAGATACTTAGGACTACCTCGACGTACCCAGGACCCGCGTAGTCTACCTAGGACTTGCTCAAGGTACCTAGAGCTCGCGTAGTTAATCTAGAACTAGCTTGACCTTTCTAGGAGTCGCGTCGTCTCACCTAGGGCTCGCGTAGTTTACCTAAGGCTAGCTTGACCTTTCTAGGTGTCGCGTTGTCTTACCTAGCTTCGAGCTACCTACGGCTCGCGTAGTCTACCTAGCCCTATCTCGAAGTACCTAGGACTTGCGTGGTCTACCTGGGGCTAGCTGAAGGTTCCCAGGGCTCGTCTAGACTATTCAAGGTTAGTTGATGAAGATGCCCAGGGTTCGCCTAGTCTATAGACGGCTAGCTCGTGGCGCCTAGGACTTGCGTAGTCTACCAAGCACTCGCATAGCCTACCTAGAGCTAGCTCGAGGTACCTAGGACTCGCGTAGTCTTATGTAGGGCTAGGTCGAGGTACCTAGGGCTCGCGTAGTTTACCTAGGACTAGACTAGCTCGTGTAGTCTACCTAGGGCTAGCTGGACCTTTCTAGGAGTCGCGTCGTCTTGCCTAGGGCTAGTTCGAGGTACCTACGGCTCGCGTAGTCTTCCTAGGGCTATCTCAAAGTACCTGAGTCTTGCGTACTCTACCTAGGGCTAGCTCGAGGTACTTACGGCTCGCTTACTTCACGTAAAGCCAGCTCAAGCTACCTAGAACTAATTCAAGCTACCTCCAAGCTCGCTGATGCTCGCTGAAGCTAACCACGCTACTCCAGCAACACAACACGTGAGTTCATGAATGTCGCGAGTTTCTGTTATCTCATCAGAGAATATAGCAGCATCCTGAACCCAGTACCCCGCTTTTACTGCTTGGTATTTTAGCATTTCAATCGCAGGGCTGTGTCTATTTCAATCGGCCCCGCATATCGATCTCGTCTCTAAAAATGCAAACGTGGAGTCCAGTGTGTCTCCGGTCCAGCTATTTCTGTCGGGGGCCGGTCAACCCTGTTTAATATTGGCAAATGCTCTCGGAATCGATCGTGCCCCATCTTCGTAATTTCCTGGACGTCTGCAGCCCCAACCCCTCGCCGTCTGCAACGTGTCTGTCCCATGCGGCCACGTTTTTAATCAGCCGCGAACGATACCTATTTCACGGTCGGAGTCCGTGAATCGCTCCTCCCTCCCGTTCCCTATGGATTATTGCTTTTTAATTTCGCGCAACAGTGTCGCTCCTCGATCGACGAAGTTGGAAAAAATTAAAAAGCTCTCGTCGGACAAATCGATCGAACATTTCCGGCTCAGCCGATCGACTTCTGTAACTTGAATAGTAAATTACTTTGTTAGAGGGATCTTTGGAGACTTCCGATGCATTCTTTAAAGAGGTATGCCGATTTTTCAGCTTCGAGTAATCTAGATTTTTAATTTTAGTTTTTCACGAACTCTGTCCGCTGGAAATGTTTTGGTTATTTTCAACAATACGCGAAAGTGTTTGAAATAAAAGTTATAGGATTGAAAGCAATTAATAATATAGTAATAGCAGTTTTCTGACGAATGGACGCGTATAGGGGGTACGGGGTACTGATTAATCAGAAATATCGTTTTTGCGTTTCTGATCAATAGGAAGACCGGAATTGTGACGACCGTTGACCCACGCTTTTCAAAACGTACTCTATAAAAAAAAGTATCGCTCGTGTAGTTTTTGTTATTTTTACCTAGAAACAATCGGACAAGCACTTGAAATACCAATAAATATGTGTGCAAAATCTTAATGCAAAAGGTTCGATATTTTTTCTGAAAAAAAGAAAGAAAATTATGGTAAAAATCGGCCCGAAAATAAGACTTCTCGATATATGTCAACAACACGGGTCTTGCCAGTGTCATGTATCGTCCAGGAGGCACGTTTCGTGACAAATACATTCAAACCGCAAAGGTGGATGACAGAGTACAATTTTGTAAATCGAGGAGAGAGCATCGCAGTATTTTTTATATAATTGAAATTATATAAAAATAAATTTGTATCGTCATTTTATGGAAATTAATCTACTAATTCATTCAGCAACAAATTGACTATTATCTACGTTTAATTATTGAGCCGTTTATTTTGAAAGTGGCCTAAGTCTACTCATACTTAAATTGAGATATTTAAGGATTTGTGTTTCAATAAAATTGAAAATGTACGTATAGGATACCAAGGTGTCATATTCCTTAAGAGTATCTAAAGGAGTTAAATTTACAGTTCCTATTAAAACAATAGCAATTATTAAGTGAACAATATGTGTTTTCTTAAAAAAAAATGGAGTTGAGCCACTTTCAAAGTTAACAACCAGATTCGTTACAAAATTTGAAAGAGCCCAAGTCCATTCGATGTTTAAAATGCTTCAAATTTAAAAACCAATACTCAATTTACTGTATATATATTTACCACACTTCAAAAACACAATGTATGCAATTCAGGACATTTTCTAAGTACATAAATTACATAACAATTTACTGCTCATCTATATTTTGTACATGCGGGAGGAATTTAAAAAAGTTATGGTGCTCCGGTGGTATGTATCGTAGTAAGTCCATCATGTCCTTGTATTTCGCTGTTGTAATTTGTCTTATATTTTTATAAAGTGGTGTCAATACAATATTTTCGAACTTTCTTGGTCTACCCCGACGTGGTAATAAATCCAGGATTTTCAACTTTGCATTTTCATCCATTGATATCTTATAGAAAATTTTATATGGTTCATCTCTCAAAAAACGCATCCAGCATATTTTTAACCAATTTATTGTTTCTCCGTTAGTATTCTTTACCCTTTTAAAAATTGCGTTCTTCAAAAATATTGTTGATATGAAATCCTCTTGTTTCATCTCATTTAGAACAAAGTTATTACCTTTCCGGCACTTTTTGATAATGTCCCTCGGACCTTATCAATAATGGATTGGACTTAGGCCACTTTCAAAGTGATGGTTTTAATTATTGAACTAACTACGGAAACTTATGTGTCCAAAATCATCGTATATACTCTGAATATACTTAACCGCAAATGTTAAGTACGGGCAACAAAAAATAATTGACAAATGGACTTGGCCACTTTCAAAATAAACGGCTCAATATTAACAATTACTTTATTAAAGGGGACCGGTGATTTTGACTGCGCACGAGTAGGTATTCAAGAATTGTCGGTACATTTAGCATTAAAAAGGGGGATAAGCTCGCACGCCATCGTAATCTGATCTTGAAGCAGCGAGCAGGCCAACGTAGCATAGCAGTCCGATTCGGAATACGGTTACGTGTGTCGGCGTCGATTCTTAGCCTGCACACGTGATACTTTCGCCCCGACATTGAACCCCGTGAACCCTCGATTTTCCGCGGTGTGTAAATCGCATGATTCGCGGAGTCGTTCGCGAATCCGTCCTCCCTTGCTTCTCGTCCCGGGACGAGCGCGCTATCCTCTCCGTGGAAATTTACGATTCCGCTCGTGGTTCGAGGTCTCCGCTTTCTCTCCGCTCGGTAATTACGCCGTAGACGGGGGGTAGCCGCGGAAAATCGGCGCGCGGTGAATCGATAATCGTTAATCATCTCGATCGACGCGACGCGGAAAAGCGGTGCCGCGGAAGTTTTCCTTCCTCCTCCGGAGGTAGCACCGAGGAGAAACTAGCCTAACTGCGAGAGCCTCTACGCTCCTTCCCCGGGAACGACGCTGTTCTCTCGCGCTCTCTATATAGATTGGAAAATCATTTTTATGATAATGCGTCCGGTCTTAATTATCTCCGCTCAATTACCGTGTCCCCGAAGTTCCACGGCGAGCGGAGCCGTTCCTCGAGAGGTCTCGGACGCTTTTCTCTCTCTCTCTCTTTCTCTCTCCCTACCTCTCTCTACGTATCGAATAATTAGACTGTAAAACTAAATAGAAAGTCGCGGACCGACGGATCTGGGCCCGCGTTAAATTTCAGTTAATGAAACTGTTACCAAGGGGCAATTGAATTTCTATTTGGTATCTGCGACCGTAATTGGTCGTTCGATACGATATACAGGCCCCGCGACGACGTAATTATTCCGTTTCATTTATTTAACGCTTAGCCGGTGTCCTGGCTAGAAAGTTTATTGTAAACGAGCGACCGCGATGCGGCTATTAGAGGCCGACGATCGCGTGTGATTTGCTCCGAGGTCTCACACTACGAACATCCAGGTCCATGGACTCGAAGAGCTCTGGGGACCTGAAACATTATACTGTGGAGACCTCCGAGGTTCCAAAAATCAAGTTCGTATAATTTATGGGGACTTCTCGGACTTCAATGATCGAGTTGAATGCCCGAAGGGATTCGCAAGATCCCAAAATTCAAGTTTCAAAGATTCAAAGGACTCTGGAGGAAGCTCGAAGGATTCAAGCTTAGATCAATGCTCCACAACATGCCTATTAGCGGGCAAAGCTACGGGAAAGTGACTTAGTGGAAGGCCGCAGCTTGCCACGTAGCTGCGACAATGCGCGTGACAAAATATGCAGCCTCGCCCGCAGGGGCGTGGCTTCGTACCCATAGGGGCGTGGCTTCGTGCCCTCCGTTTTGTGTATGTACAGTGGGCGTAGAAAGTATTCGTCCACCAATAAATTTGACACAAAGTTCGTAAAACTGTTGTTTACTAATTATTTCTTTATAAGCAATGAGTATTAACATATTCTAGGATATTTATAGAATAGATGCAATGCAGAAGAAAATGATTTACTTGCATAACTTACAAAATTAAAAAGGAAAAACACAAAATCGACAGAAATACACAAGCAATAACTATTCGTACAGTTCTCAATTTTAACCGCTTACAGGAGAATTTTAATGTAAACATATCATATCGAGGATCGTGGACCGTCGATCGTGGTCCTTCGTGGGTCGTCAGTATGTTTGTCAACATTGGTGATATCAGTAGCATTGAAAATTTCGTAGTATTGTCAGTTACAGTTTAGAAATGGGACGAAAGCGAGCGGAAACTACAATAGCAGAAAGAAAAATTATTGTTAATTTGCATAATCAATGTAAAAGTTTGGCAGAGATTTCACGCATTGTAAGTAGACCTCGATCTACGATACAAAGCATAATTGATAGGTACGGACTTCGAAAAACACTGAAAAATAACGCAAGAAATGGACGTCCAAGGAAATTTAATGATCACACTGGCCGAGTTATGATTCGAATGGTAAAGCAAAATCCAAAAATAAGTGCGATAAAAATAGTTGAACACCTTAAAAATAATTTAAATACGGATATATCTGTTAGTACTGTGTGCAGTTTTTTACGAAATCAATGATATCATGGTCGGGTAGCCCGTAGAAAATATTTCGTAAGTGAAACGAATAGAAAGAAAAGATTACTATTCGCAAATAATAATGTCACTACGCCAATGGAGTACTGGAATAGAGTGATTTTCACAGATGAAAGCAAATTCTACATTTTTGGATCAGATGGACCACTGTACTGTTTGGAGAAAAAAAAAAATACAGAATTGAATCCAGAAAACTTACGGCCTACAGTGAAACACGGTGGAGGTTCCGTAACTGTTTGGAGTTGCATGAGTGCAGCTGGTGTTGGCACGTTGCAATTTATCGACAGCATAATGAACTACAGGGTTTATATTGACATTTTAAAGTGCAATCTTCTTTTCAGTACAGAAAAAATGGGCACTAAAGATAATTTCGTTTTCATGCAAGATAATGATCCCAAGCACACTGCGTACAATACCAGAATGTGGATACTAAATAATACCCCGGCGTATCTAAAAACTCCTCCGCAATCTCCCGACATCAACCCCATAGAACACTCGTGGGATTACCTGGGCCGTCAGATCAGAAAACATGAAATTTCCTCAAAAGAAGACCTAAAAAATGCTCTTATAGAGGAGTGGAATAAAATTCCGCCAAACCTAACATCGAATTTAGTTAATTCGATGCTGCAAAGGATTGCAGCAATTATAAACTCAAAAGGATATCCTACAAAGTATTAATTAATCCATTTCTATATTTTTCTAATGTTAAATTAATTTAAATTGCGTTTCTTTCGTCAGTTTCTGGAAACTTAAGAACTGTACGAATAGTTATTGTGTGTGTATTTCTGTCGATTTTGTGTGTTTTCCTGTTAATTTTATAAGTTATGCAAATAAATCTTTTTTTTCTGCACTGCATTTATTCTATAGGTATCCTAGAATATGTTAATGCTCATTGTTTATAAAAAAATAATTAGTAAACAACAGTTTTACGAACTTTTGTGTCAAATTTATTGGTGTACGAATACTTTCTACACCCACTGTATGTCCAGGGCAAGAAAATCGTTGCCCGTACGGGCAGACGTTGAACAACTCTGCCTTAGATCAAGCTTGAAGCGTCCAAGCTCAATGATCAAGCTGGAAATATTCACGGTTCCTTACAACGGACACTCGGAAACTATCGAAGCCCGAAAGAACGAACCTGAACGATCCGAGGGACTGTTCGAGACCTCGAAGATTAAATTTAGGCTTCGATCGATCGATTCTGCGGTGATGTTCGAGGGTGTCCGTGACAGGAAGGAAGGGATCGAAATTCGGCACGCACGACTTCGGACTTCCTACTGGAGCGCAGTACCGTTTCTCGAATGTCGGCGCGTGCAGCGTTATCGAGGTGCGGTGCATCGTGACGAATCCTAATGAATTTCACTCGTCGTCGTCGTCGTCGTCGTCGTCGTTTCGACGTTCGTGTCTTCGACGCACAGGGTTGGGCATATCTCTTCCATCGAATATTAACGATGATCGACGCACGCCGAGAATAATTATTCGATTTCCTCGGAGCGCGGCGCAAAACGATTACGGGATCGTTAATGGCCTCGCCTCTCCATTCAAGGAATTATTTTCGATATACCGGCCCGATACCGGCCCGGGTGCGATAGACTGGAAAAAGAGGGGAATTATTAATATAATCACGGGAGGAAAAAGGGAAACGATGTTGCGGTGCACGTCTGCGTGTGAAAGGTGAGACACGGTTGCGTGCCGCTGTTAACCCGGCTTGTTGTTCGCGATTAACTCGGTTAAACGACGACGGAGCGAAAGATTGTGCACGGTTCGGAGAAATCAAAGCGACGCGCCGCGACGCACAGTGGTGCCAAATGGCCAAAAAACGGAAAACAATCTGTAAAAACGAAACTATCCAAAGAATCTGTTTGGAAATTTGTGGAGAGATTGCCACAGGTACAACGCTTATTTGGCCAAAAAAATTGTTGTAAAAAGTTGTTAACATTAAGTAACATGGGCTAATCGAAAATCTCTTCATTTTTTATTTATGGAAGCATACAACAAATCCTTTAATAGATTTTGGTCTGGAACTAATCGTTTTGGCAAGGTGTAATATTGATCTACTATACTATACTATATTGATCACTTTGTGCAAAAATGATGAGACTCTTCGTGACCCCTCCGCCGCAATTTAAGTTTAAATATCAACTTTCAGAATTTCCAAGAGCGAATCGTGAAGAAGTTACGATTATTTGATGTTCCAGGTGAAATTTTTTAGGAATATTTCTAAATAATAAAGAAAAATGTGAAGTCCATATGATTTATTAATTTTCTATGTATAAAAAAATATTTAATAACAATTTTTTTATCTTACATAAATTATTTTTATAGCGTTCATTGGAGTACTACCAAAACTACCTGTTGCATTTTTGCGACAGTGGTCCAGTGAACGAAAACTTTGTTTATGTAACATAAAAATTGTTAGTAAATATTTTTTTATATGTACCAATGTCACATTTTTTTATTATTTGATATGTATCCCTTAAAAATTTCACCTGAAACATCAAATAATCCGCACGATTCATTTTTGGGAATTCCAAAAGTTCATATTGTAACTTATATTGCGGCGAAAGTATCTCGAAGTATCTGATGATTTTTTGCACAAAGCTAGGTTAATATTACAACTTGCCAAAAGGATCCAGATCGAAGGTTTTCAAAGGATTGTTTGCATTCCTCCATAAATAAAAATTGACCGTAACGCAAAGAGGCTTCAGGTTAGTCCACATTACTTAATGTTAAGCAACTTTTTTTGAAAAATTTTTTTGCCAGTTAATAGTTGAAGCAGTTTGCAATAATTCATATGATTTGTAGACCCCTAAGTATTCAATTATAGGCGGAGTAATTGCATAACTATCGCACTGAAACCTGATGAATTCCCAGGAGCGAAGAAATGGTTATTTACCATGCGTATATCATCGTAAAAAAATTTGTTTTAAAAAATCGGACTTTGGCACAACATGCACGCACTATTAGGCTATACAAAAATAATTTTTTTTATAAAAATCGAAAATTTATAAAATGGATTTTTTGCCGCCTTGGCAACTGTCGCGGCCAAGTCCTAATCCTTGCCCTCTTGCGTTTTCTTGCATCCCAACATTTAGGCTACGGACAGGGCTTGTCGCCGTAAAAAGATATAACCGTTGTGCAAGAATCGTCATGTGGATGAGCCTAGGACACAGGACCCGCAAAAGCCATAAAACCCGGGCCTTGTAAATCGTAGTTTGCAACTAGGGTCGCCAGTTACACATCTGGCCAGCACTCAGATCGACGCTCGGTTAAGCCTCGCGTGACCTTGCCAAACGTCTTGGGGTTTTTCATTTTTTGTATTACCCTCCCCACGACCTTCATGCTTGCTGGGGTCTCGGAGGTACTTCATCGCGACTCGGGCCAGCCTTCGCCTCCCACCTAGCGTCTTCCCACCCTTCAGACTTTTCCTCTGGAGGAGGAATTCAGACAGGAGTGGGGAGAACCGAGGTTTCCTCCACGCATTTTCTCTAACCAGAAATGACTCTCGTTTTTTTTCGTTTCACCGGTCATTTTTTGTTCCTGTAATCGTTACTCTATTTCTCGTCTGAGTCAGTCAGACTGTATCAGAAAATTGTAAGTAAATTTGTATTTAAAACATACAAGTAGTCCTTTCTTGGCAACTCAAGAAAGGTGGTCCTTCGAGGTTTTGTTTCTCCTTTCATCTATAGTGGGTACACACGTGCAAACAAAACGTACAAGGCCGAACGATCGAAAGATCAACCACGGTATTTGCCGCAACTGTGCGCCGCGCCGAGCGCAATCTTTTCGCCGGATCACGCGCGGCTCATGTAATTCGTCGTATGTCATCGTTATCGTCACGGCGCCGATAACGGCGCGGACGGATAACGAAACAAATATTGTAGGTATCTGGAACGAACCACGGCCGTGAAGTTTTCCGAGAAAGCCGATCGACCGTGTCTCACCAGAGTATTTTTACGGACGAGTTTCGCAGCAGTGCAGCCACTAGGTTCGACAACTTCGCAGCCACGCTCGCAGACCGTTCACCCGCATTATGCATGCGATCCTTTCCTTTACATCGTTACGTAACTCGCCGCAGAGATGATGGATACGAATGTCGTTGCCAAGACCAGACTTTTGTCAAGACAATCGAGACGATCTTCTCGAGGGCTAGGACAGTGTTAGTAGCTCGACTTCTGGGCTCTAAAAATTTTGCTTCAAGGACTCAACGGATCGTTAACATCCGTTGCTACACACGAGGCTTAAAGGGAACTCTTCAGACCCCAGACATCAAGCTCGAAGGATTCAAGAGTTCTTAGATCAAGCTTGGAGGGTTCAAGGGACTCTTCACACCCCAAAGGGGTCTACAAGAGAATATACAAGGTGTTCGTGGTATTACTAGCCAGCGTTTTTCTTGTAAATAGTAAATATTAGAAAATAGTGAAGGAGGAAAAAGTAGTACTGTTTCTTATACGCAACACAATGGCGAATGTAATTATTTCGTGTTTATACTATTTTGTTAGATATGAAGGTGACCTTCAACTTTTTAAACGGAATGCTGTATATTTTCCAAAGTCATGCAACGTCAGAAATGGAAGAAACATTAGAATATTTCATAGCAATGTGAAGCGACTTTTCGTACCGAAGTTGCCGGTCTCTCTTCAAAATGTATGAGGACTTCTAACTTTTTATCTTCAGAAAGAGGACATTTCCGATTATGACACTTATTTTGGAAAGACCTTGTTTCCTTCAATCGCCTGGCACACATAACAAACTGATTTTCATTTAGTTTCAGAGGTGTTTCATTTTACTTCGTTTTTTATTTCCATTGCACCGGTAATAAATGCGTACCATGTCAGCCATCGCGTCCATCGAATAACGATACATTACTATGTGATATTACTAATCGGTTTCGGAAGTAATACTGTAATTGTCTCGCCATAGTAGAAACTAGAGGTAAACATTCTGAATGCGAAAGACAACATCATCTGATTCGCATGAATAAGGAACACTTGTAAACACATTGGTATGAAATATTCTATATGTTTCTTCCATTTATGACCTTGCATGACCTCGATTGTCACTGTGCAGAATACGGATGAATTCGTCTAGATACACACTTTCATTTGATATACAAAAATATACAGCAAATCCATTTAAAAAATTGAAGGTGATCACCTTCATATCTAACGAAATAGTATAAACACAACAAAATTATATACGCCACTGTGTTGCGCATAAAAAGCAGTACTAACAGGACTAACTAAACAGGACTTCAGATTCTTCTTAGGATTGAAATTGGATCCTCCTTGATCACTGTTATCGATGAAGAATGCATTTGTCGATTGTTCAAAGCAATTATTGATGAGAGAAGTTCATTTCGATCGCTCATAACAGTTACCAATAACAGAAGTTCAATACGATTCCTTATAACAGTTATCAATGGGAAAATTTCATTTCAATCACTTATAACAGTTATCAATGAGAGAAGTTCATTTCGAACACTCATAAAAGTTACCAATGAGAGAAGTTCAATTCGATTACTTATAACAGTTATCAATGGGAGAATTTTATTTCGATCACTTATAACAGTTATAAATGAGAGATGTCCAATTCGATCACTTGTAACAGTTATCAATGAGAGAATTTCATTTCGATCACTTGTAACAGTTATCAATGAGAGAAGTTCATTTCGATCACTTATAACAGTTATCAATGGGAGAATTTCATTTCGATCACTTATAACAGTTATAAATGAGAGACGTTCAATTCGATCACTTGTAACAGTTATCAATGAGAGAATTTCATTTCGATCACTTATAACAGCTATCAATGAGAGAAGTTCAATTCGATCGCTCATAACAGTTATCAATGAGAGAATACCAATAAGTATGTGCAAAATCCGAATGCAAAAGTTTCGATAGTTTTCTCGAATATAAAATTCCGAAAAACTGGTACAAAAGCTGCTTCGAGAATCAGATCACCCCGTCAAGGATTCCAGGGACACCGTAGCCTCGAGGTAGCCGATCCAAAGGATCTACATAAACCGCGTATTGCAGGTCGGAGAGCACCGTCTGGCCTCGTGGTGAACAGGCAGAGGCTCTTCTTCTTCGCCGCAGGGTGTCCTCGGGCAGCGTTGTCTCTCGCTCTTCGGGAATGACTGCCCTGTGCTGTATCATTATTCGCTCGTAGATCGCGCTAGATGGCCCAGTTACAACCTCTATTCTAGCCGCGTTAGTGCGATTGCAGCGTGGCTGTTTGAACGAGACTTCGGTCGCTTCGTCACGGTGAATCTCCACGCAGAAAACGGCCGCGCCGAGCCGAGCCGAGCCGAGCCGAACCGCGGCCGCGGCCGCGACCGTGTCCATTAGGCACATTGTAACAGTATTTCCCACGAAAGCGCGCTACTTACGCCGCCATTCTTCGACACACGGTCGGCCACGGTATTTAATTAAGCTCGCGCGCACAGCTCGCCAGGTGTGCGAGCAACCGCGAGCCTCCATTCCGCGCTTCTCTTCGAATCGGTCATGGTTCCGTGGCTCCGGGGATCCGAAGAGCACCTCGTTTTTCTTCTTAGATCGCAGCAACAGCCGAGAACCCGCTTTGTTCGGATAAAATGCGTTCGAATCGAAGATCGAACTGCGAAATCCGGCAAATCGATTTTTCAGCAGAGTCACACTAGGCCGTTGATGTTGTCTTAACACCGGTGACTGTCGCGCGCATTTCACGCGGTTTGCCGATGGCGCCAGCATGAGTTTTTGTATTATGCTATGCCGGTCACTGGTGGTCCACGCGGTAGTGAACGTGTTGAAAATACGTCTTATAGAATACCAGGCCTAAAATAGGCTACGCGCTAATTGAATTCCACACCGAGATGCACAGTGCAGACAAATGGATCGAAACAGGTCCGAGAGTAAATGTTTCCCTTGCTAATTCATTATCTGCTGCATTTCTATTGCTTTCGCAAAGCCGACTGTTCTCCGGCTCTACGAGAAAAAGTAATAAAACCTCGATAAAAATTCGCTATCAGTGCAAACAGAGTTAAAGCCAGGTGTTTTTGCAGACATTCTCGGATCTTGTTACTCTGAACCCGCGATCATCGAAAGATAGTGGTTCTTCGAAAGAAGTTATAACAGCTGTCCACCGCACTCCTGTTACTTCATTCCCGCAACATAAAAGCCGACTGGTCAGTTATTACGACTTCCGGTTGAAAAACAGACACCGCAAGTTTAACAAGATCGACACTCGTAGAAGACTTCCGTAATAAACCGTACGAATCCGACGAGAAGAGCATAAGAGCCGAGCATAAGCGCGCAGCCGTGA
Source organism: Halictus ligatus (assembly GCA_028454255.1). Taxonomy (NCBI): domain Eukaryota; kingdom Metazoa; phylum Arthropoda; class Insecta; order Hymenoptera; family Halictidae; genus Halictus; species Halictus ligatus. Next base: position 3,152,605 of record CM052142.1, on the reverse strand, counting down.
GGCATCGCGCGAGGTTATCGGTGCATCACAGCTCGCGGTGGAATCGGCGAACCAATTTCCTTCTGAATCCCGGACGAACCTGGAGCCGAACCATAACAGCGCCGCAGCTTTTGCGTCTGGGAAGGATCAAGGCGCGAATAGCTGTCGGGCTCAGGCACCGGGCCGCGATCCTACACTTTCACGCGTGACAAACATGGATTTCAGGAAAAGTTCGAACGGCTAGAAAGTACGGTCCGCGTACACTAGATCGGAGATCGCTTTGCCGGCGCCGCGCCGCCATAAATTTTCATTTGACCGACCGGCAAAAAGTAATTACCGAACGACGACACTTGGGCCCTGCCAGGTTTCACTTTTCGGCGAACCCGTACAACCAGGGACCAAAAATAACAGTTATTCTAAAATTTTTCTACGACACGAATCATTGATAAAAAGTGGATTACTATTGAAATTACCTACGCAAAATATAAAGAAAAAAAGTCGAAGATCAAAGTGATTGAAAAATATCGAGTTTTATACTTTTTTGTACTGTTATCGACGAAAAAAAAACTGTTTCGATTGCTCAAAGTAGTTATCGATGAGGGAAGTTCATTTCGATCGCTCATAACAGTTATCAATGAGAGAAGACCCTTTCGATCGCTCATAACAGTTAACAATGAGGGAAGATCATTTCGATCGCTCATAACAGTTATCAATGAGAAAAGATCCTTTCGATCGCTCATAACAGTTATCAATGAGGGAAGATCATTTCGACCGCTCATAACAGTTATCAATGAGAGAAGATCATTTCGATCGCCCATAGCGGTTATCAATGAGAGAAGTTCATTTCGATCGCTCATAACGGTTATAATTGAGAGGAGATCCTTTCGTTCGCTCATAACAGTTCATTTCTATTACTCATAAGATGCAGGGGTATCGTGGTTTCCTTTCGGGGATCCAACGGTTTTCCATCCGCAGTCAGTCAAAGGTAAGATTTCGTTCAGTAAAGAGCTCTAATAATAAAGAACAGTTTGAGTTTAAATACCGTGTACATTCAATCATAACCGATCTACAATAGAATTAGTACAACAAGTTGTTGAAAATATCGATTTCTACAAAGAAGTCCAAGAATCATTGTATCAGAAGGTTCTCTGCAGGTTCACCCGCACCTGCGCCGTCGGGTCACTTGTCTTCGTTCCTCAAGGAGGACAGAGCAAGGCCCAATTAATTTGTCGGAAAGAGGAGAAATCAATGCTCGAGGTCCGCAGTCTGCCGATGTATAGCGTCCCCTATTGTGTCACGTGTGACGCAGTAGCCTCGCCGAGCGATCAGAATGCTGATCGGAGTCGAATCTCAGAAGCGCAGGTCTTCTGGTCATTACCCTGAATCCCTGACAGCGTTGGACGACGGCCAACTCGCTCGAGTGCTCGAGACCTAGCCCAAGAACGAACCTAGGCTACCTTGCGGCAGATATCCTTGTCGTCGTGAAGGATCATCGCAAAGTCGCGGGTCGGTTCCGAGTATCCCGAGTCCCAAATTCAGCGAGACTGGGCAACAATTTTATTCTGCTGGGTCCTACAGCTGTATTACTCTGCCTGGATAATCTTGTAGAAGGGAGAAGATCGAATTTACTTAAACTTTGCACGATTTTCGATTTACGAAGTTAATCCAGTAATTTCCTACGAAAATGTTTTTATCATTTAAATAATTGTGAAACAGAAAACCCGCCATTCTGACCGTGGAAGGTTAAGTGTTAAAGAACACCGGGTTGGCCGCCTAGTCCTATTTATCGCAGTAGTCTGCAATTGACGTGGACAATCCTAATAGTTGCTGTAGTCTGTAGATTCTATTTCAGCGAGCCTTATGTTTAGACTTCATCGATGATACGTTTACCGCCGAGTCTCTCTTGCGTACAATGGTTCATTCAACGGAGTTCATTGTGTTCGAAACATGTCCCACTCTCCTGCCGATGCGAGCACGCGAATATAGTACGTGAACCAACCGGAACGATGCCGCGAGAATTCGCAAATCAGGTTAAAAGCCAAGAAGTTTATCTTAAAAGCTAAGGGTAGTCGCGTGACTTTTGCAGAGTAAGCAGGTCGGCAAACTACTGTACAATTTCCGTTCAGACACAAACTTAAGATCCGTCTTAGTCTTGAAATTGGATCCTCCTTGATCACTGTTATCGATGATGAAAGCCTTTGTCGATTGTTTAAAGCAGTTATCGATGAGAGAAATTAATTTCGATCACTCATAACACTTAAAACTGGGAGAACATCATTTCGATCGCTCATAACAGTTATCAATGAGATGTTCATTTCGATTACTCATAACAGTTACCAATGAGAGAAGTTCAATTCGATTACTTATAACAGTTATCAATGGGGGAATTTCATTTCGATCACTTATAACAGTTATAAATGAGAGACGTTCAATTCGATCACTTGTAACAGTTATCAATGAGAAAATTTCATTTCGATCACTTATAACAGTTATAAATGAGAGAAGTTCATTTCGAACACTTGTAACAGTCATCAATGAGAGAAGTTCATTTCGATCACTTATAACAGTTATCAATGGGAGAATTTCATTTCGATCACTTATAACAGTTATAAATGAGAGAAGTTCAATTCGATCACTAGTAACAGTTATCAATGAGAGAAGTTCATTTCGATCACTTATAACAGTTATCAATGGGAGAATTTCATTTCGATCACTTATAAAAGTTATCAATGGGAGAAGTCCATTTCGATCATTCATAACAGTTATCAATGAGAGAAGTTCAATTCGATCACTTATAACAGCTATCAATGAGAGATGTTCATTTCGAACACTCATAACAATTATGAACGAGAGAACTTCTTTCTTATGAGCGATCGAAATAAATTTCTCTTATCGATAACTGTTATGAGTAATCGAAATAAACTTTTCCCATCAATAACATTTATGAGCAGTTGAAATGAACTTCTCGAGAAACCATCGAGAATAATATCGAGAAACCAGCGTATAGCTCAGTTCGTAGTTAGAGATATTTTCATCTCTTTCTTCTTATTTCATCCAGAAAACTCATTCAATGGCTCATTTCTCGGACTCCACGGCATGCACATCATGAATTTTTGACCTACTTCTACCGCTTATACTACCAAACATCTGCATAATCTCGTCAGCTGATGACCATCCCTCATTGCATTAAATCTTCCTCTTTGGAATGAGCCCTTCCCCAGCGAAAAATATTCTCACACAAAGACGAAAACTTTCCTCTCACGAACCATTTTCCGCCTAATTTTGTCGGTAACCTTGTCACTCTACCTTATCGCGAATCTACGAAGTCTTGGCCCTTGAGCTAAACTCTTTCCAGACCAGAAAGCTCGGTTTCCAGTAAAGTCTAGAGACTGATGCCCGGAAGCTGAAGTCTCGTTAAGTTTTCACGAGAGTCGAGCGAATTCTGTCGTCGGGAAAGAAAAATAGTGGCGGGTAAAAGAGAAGATCGAGGCCCGATCGGGCCCGTCCCGATCTTGTGTTGGCACAGGATCGGCAACCGGCAGAGGCAGCGCAGCTTTCACCCGAGGGCCTATGAATCGCCGGACGTGTTCTTGACGCGCGAACCTGATCCCAGCTCGCATCGATAACCCCATCTTCCTTCGAGCCGGGTATATTAATCTCCTCGGCGAGCCGTGGGTGCTTGTAAACGCTCGGCAAACACGTCGGCCACGCGCCACGGGTGTTTCCAGACAATCGGCGAATTTATTCATGCCGTCGTGGGTGTCTCAGACGTTGGATAGCCATTTGTCCTGTCGCGAGAGAGCCCGTGCACGCTGCTCTTCGTGCGGTATCGTTGACCTTTGAGCTAACGCGTGCTCGGTGGCTCGAGAGGATCGTGGTTCTCGGTACTCGGGAGACTGTTCGATCGTCTATCGCGGATTCGACGCGTGCTCGTGGTTTCACGATGGACCAGAATCCCGGACTATTGCACGAGGTTCAATATCTCTGTTGATTATATATTATTTATCGTACACAGAACAGTTCTAAGCTCGGTACTCTAAGCCTAGCAAACAGAGAATTTCTCGAATTCAATGCATAAAGGACGTTGAAGAAATGGTACTTCTCTCGCTTCAGAAAATTTTATATAATTCTGTAGTGTCGTTTCAGCCGTTCAGATTGCTAGAAAATTACCGATTTATGATAGCAAGTGTTATCAGATATAATAACGCGTGACGACGGAGGTCTATGGTCCCGTTCGGAGTAGGCACTTCGAGGGATTAGGCGATGAAAAGAGCCAATTTGGAACGATCGCTTATTAGTTCTAGCAGTCTCGTGGAAATGGCGCATGGCGTTGTTTAACAGTCAAACATTGGTAGTAGGCTGGAAACGGGCCACGGAAGTGGAAATCGACACACATCCGTCAAGTTTGCAACCGTGGGGTCTGCTTTCTACTTGGACCATAGCACGGGAGTCCGCGACGGGCATAGGCCGATTAGGGACACCTATCCGCCGGTCTCTGCACAATGCTGGTCATTCAAAGAGCTCGCGGGACGGTGGACACGTCCTCGTGACCGGCGCTCGTTTTCGACTAATATCCACCGAGAGAACCGCGGCGAATCGTTTGCCGACCTAGAAATTCTTGAGCTTCCGGGGGGTGGGGGGTCCCACGGGAGGAATTAGCGAGAGATCGCGTCCAGAAGGCCGATGCCTTGATTTATGATCGGATCGCATCTTACGGGATCTTGTCCGGATTCGTCGCCCGATCGATTCGTCCGAGGGCTTTGTGTTCCTTGTCGATCCGGGGATCCGTGAATAGGCGAATAGACAACGGCGCTGGACGAGCAGGTTTCACGTCGTCCCGTGGGTTTTACGGGACTCTGTACGTTCTCTTATTTATCGCGTGATTTTTCCAGCGACGGCAACTCGCCTTCCGAAGTTCGACAATGAAAATTCATGAGCGACGCCGCGCCGAAGTCTCGGAAATCGCGTGGAGGTTTCTATCAACGGGAGAAAAGGCGACGGGATCGATGCCCCGGGCAGAGATTAATGGATCGCTGAGAGCGTCCGGACCGGACCGGATCGGACCGCGGCCGCTCGCTCTTTTTTCCACGGGAAACATCGAAAGTGGTATAAATCATCGGCGCCGAGATTGCCCCGCGTCGGGCCCCCCCGACGGCCACGATTCTCGGTTCGAATCACGCGCACAGTCTACCGCCCCGTAGAAAACTCTTTGACGAGGAATTATTGCCGTCACGGAGAGCGACGGTGCGTGGTGCTCGACCGGATCGGCGAAACAGGGTTAACTGGGGCCAATTGGGGCTCGCTCGCGCTACCTAGGACCACCCAGAGCTTTTCCCGGATCGAATAGAATTTATTCGAGCTTTCTACATGTTAGTCGAGTCGTCTAGGGCCACCTCGAACCTAACCCAGAGCAAGATTAAGCTGCCTGAACTCGTTGGAGCTGTCTACATTCGTTTTAGCTGTCTAGGGCTCGCTCAAGCTACCCGGGGCTTTCTGAATCTCCCTAGGGCTAGCTCGAGCTGAAATTAAAATTCGTTTCAGCAGTCTAGGGTTTCCTCGAACTACCTAGGGCTTTCTGAATCTCTGTAGGTCTAGCTCAAACTAAAATTAAGAGTAGTTTAAGCTGTCCAGGGCTTCTTTGAGCTACCAGGAGCTTTCTGAATCTCCGTAGGTCTAGCTCAAGCTAAAATTAAAAGTAGTTTAAGCAGACCAGGGCTTCTTTGTGCTATCTGAGGCTTTTTGAATCTCTATAGGGCTAATTCAAGCTAAAATTAAAACTCGTTTAAAATGTCTAGGACACGCTCCAATTACCCGGGGCTTTCTCAATGTCCCTAGGGCCAGCTCAAGCTGAAATTAAAATTCGTTTAAGCTGTATAAGGCTTCCTCGAGCTACCTGGGACTTTCTGAGTCTCAGTAGGGTTAGCTTAAGCCAAAATTAAAATTCGTTTAAGCTCTCTAGGGCTTCTTTGAGCTACTTGGAGTTGTCTGAGATTCCGTAGGGCTAGCTGAAGCTAAAATTAAAATTCGTTAAAAGTGTCTAAGACACGCTCAAGGTACCCGGAGCTTTCTGAATCTGCGTAGGGCTAGCTCAAACTAAAATTAAAATTTGTTTGAGCTGTCTGTGGCATCGTAGCTACCTGGAGCTTACTAAATCTCCGTAGGGCTGGGTCAAGCTAGAATTAAAATTTATTTGAGCTGTCTAGGGCTTCCTCGAGCTACATAGGTCTACCCCACCTATTTGAAGTACTTTAAATTGAAGTGTCAAAGCACTTGGTACAGTCATAACTTTTTTATTTATAATAAACTTCCCAAATAATACGGATGAACACAATCATCACCTTGCACTACAAGCTATTTTACGGTTACAGTGATTGGAACTTCTTTGTCGTTTATAATTTTATCTAGAAGAAGAAAGTAGCTTATAATTGTTCTATATCTATGTATTCTTCAATGACTATGTGTATATCGTCAACAAAATAGAATTTTATTTCAGAAATTAATAACATACATACTTAGTAGAACCTAGGGATTAAACTTAGTAGGGATTAAACAACAACATTTTATTGGTCCAAGAATAATAAATAATTAATTTCAGAAGCCATTCGTTACACCAAGGCTATTTTATCTTATTCATTCCTCGTGTCTCTATATGAAAGCTACCACTGTATTTATGCAATGCACAATTTTTATTCTAGTGGGAATTTGTAAAAACGATGTATATTATTTCATCGCATTTCTCCACTTTCTGATTCATAGAGTTATTCGATTTGGCAAGTGAGCGGCTCAACTATGACTCTCTTTATTCGACTGGAACCAACTAGAATTCTCTCAGATCAGAGATCCGATCCAAGACTAGATCCATCTAGAAGCAACTAAGCTTGATTTAGGACATCTAGGGCAAGGGGAATTCGTTCGGACCACCTAGGGCCTCGTAGATCTCCCTGATGAGATCAAGCGGTAAGACCACTCGCAAAATGGCACCGATGATCGATGCCGGCAGTCGCCTTGTTGACTCACTACTGCATTAAACAAGCACGTAGAATAGCCGCTCGGTTCCGATATACGTCGACAAATTAATAGCGCTCCGATGGGAATAGATATCGCGTTTATTTCCGGTGATATACATACACACGCGCGTGCATACACCGTCTCGGATCACGATCGTCGTTCGAGATAGATCGGTCGTTAATCGTCCGCGGGGATCAGCCTCGACATTGACACAATATCGGCCTTCATAGCTGGTCCAGAGATGGATTCGATTTCCTGGTTCAGTGATGCATTACGAAGGCCAGCTTCGCTCGAAACGCAGTTCACGGTTCGAGCCCCGTTTCTTCGTGTTCTCAAGCTGGAACTGGCTGCGAGGCGATCCGTATCGAAAACCAGTCCTAATCCATGATTCTTTGTCCCAAATTGTCCCAATTGTCCCTAGAAACTCAGTCCCGAGGCATTCTTCGCTGTCGCTCGATGATCTATGCGCGCAGCATCAATAATTTTTGATCGATAAGGGACAGGGAATGCTTCTTTCTTTCTATTAAGTTGTATAATAAATTCCCGCGTTTGTTCTATTTTATTTTCTCCCCGCAATTTTGTGTTTTGTTAGGTAAAGTATATACAAAGTGTTCACGTTATTACTAGCCAGCGTTTTTTCTTGTTAATAGTAAATATTAGAAAACAGTGAAAGAGGAAAAAGTAGTACTGTTTATTATACGCAACACAGTGGCGTATGTAATTTTGTTGTGTTTATACTATTTCGTTGGATTTGAAGGTGACCTTCAATTTTTTAAATAGAATGCTGTATATTTTTGGATATCACATGAAAGCGTGTGTTTGGACGAATTCATTCGTACTGCGCAGTGACCTTCGAGGTCATGCAAGGTCAGAAATGGAAGAAACATTTTGAATATTTCATAGCAATGTGTTTACAAGTGTTCATTATTCATATGAATCAGAGTGTTTACTTCTAGTTTCTATTATGACGAGACAATTTTAGTATCACTTCCGAAACCGATTAGTAATATCGCATAATAATATTACTAATAATAAGATTAATAATATTACCAGCGCAATGGAAATAAAAGACGAAGTAAATTGAAATTCCTAGAAGAATATTCGGACCGAGTGCAACCAAATGAAAATCAGCTTGTTTTGTGGGCCAAGCGGTTGAAGGAAACAGAGTCTTTCCAAAATAAGTGTCATAATCGAAAAAGTTAGAAGTCATCTTACATTTTGAAGAAAATCCGACAACTTCGGTACGAAAAGTAGCTTCACATTGGTATGAAATATTCTAATGTTTCTTCCATTTTTCTGACCTTGCATGACCTCGAAGGTCACCAGACAACGATCTACAGTGAGATCCGTTATAATGAGACGTGATCAACTGCACGCGTACCGAGCGAAAATTCAAAGTCAATTTTCTCGAAAACAAAGACTCAAACGAAAAATTTTTATTCTATATCTTCGACTTCTTTTTTCGCGTAGAATCATCCCCTTTCCGCTGTGTACCACCAATTACCAACCACCCTGTATACAAGTTACGAGGCTCGCTAATCTTAAATTCAAATCAACAAAGATTTCAAAATTGAGAGCAAATTAAAACCACATTCCGGGGGTAACAACCCCCCTCTCCTGCCTCTCGCGTTGCACGAAGTCCTCGATGTTTGTCGGCCAACCGCTGGCACTGCCAGCTCTTTTCGAGCCTCCAAGGGTGAGTTAATCGTTACCGCGACCGCGAACGAGAGTCGACTTCAGCAGATTGAAACGACGAAGGAATCCGAGCGAGTTGGTTTCCGCGAATCAGACCATAGACCGTAGAGCATAGGAACAGAGAACATGGCGCGTTCTTTGGTCCAGTAAAGCGTTTATATTTCGCGGAGCTCGAGCCCGAACTCGAACGCAAACGATCCCATTGACACGCGAGCCGGAGACTGTTCGCGGTGGTTGTTTAATGGGTGCAACTCGATGGGCGGAGCGTTTTCTCGGTGAAACGGTACCGAAACGCGGTTACACACTCGGTTTCCGCTTTGAGCGGACGCGCGTAGCGGTGTACACACAGGGTGAGCAGCGGATAGAAGAACGAACGGAGAAGGAGCGAAACGAATAGCCACGAATGGACGCGAAACTAAAATACAGCGAGCTAACATTAGACGGCGGGCGTTATTTTTATTTTTAAGGGCCACGGATAGTCACGTAACTTTTTAACACGTTCGCCGCCGCGTCACCCATATTTGGGTGACGGGATCATTCGTGCAGGGTTTTAAAATGAATTTTTACGGAGGTATATTCGTTGTACTAAACTTGATTAGGATCTGTAACATGCAAGAAAGTTGGAGGATTACTCGGCACCATACATTTAATTTTTTGCAATTTTTGTATCATCAAATAACTTACTTTGATTTTATGGAATTTTTCGTGTTTCCAGTTGGGCGTTCACAGTGTTGATTAGTAATTTCTTAAGTCTGTGACTGAACTTGTCGTCACATTTTTTGCTTTGTATTATCGATATCATGAATTCTGACGCCAGAAACGTGCTTCAAGTTTTTCGCTTTATTTCGCAGAGAATCGATACAAAATATAGCGCAGTTTGTAGCTGGAGGTATTTTCTAGCGCGCGCTGCTCTCGATTTTATCCAAAAAACTCGTCCAACGGCATAAAAATGCTTGGATTCCACGACACGCGCGTCGTAAATTTTTGGCCTGCTTCTAACGCTTATATTACCAAATGTCTGCATAAACCTTCCTCTTTCGAATAGCATCTTTACCACCGACAAAATATTCTTATATACTGCCCGAAATTTCGAATAACGTCGAAAATTCGATTAGGCATTGATGCAATCAAAGCACGAAGTGTTTCTGCTTCGATCGATGTCCACGCTTCGTTCACTACAGTCCATAACTCAGAAGCAGAGTTGTACTGTTTACAATTGCCATATACTTTTCTTGCAAGTATTCCCCAAAGGTTCTCAATTGGGTTTAAATCTAGTGAACAAGCTGGCCATGTCAAAACCCTGATATTTCTACTGCCTAACCACTCCTTTGTTTCTCTCGATACATGAACCGAGGCGTCATCCTGATGATAAATGAAATTGTCAGTCTAAATTTCTTCAGTGAATGGTATTGAGACTATCTCCAACAGCTCCGTGTATTGTGACGAATTCATTTCGTGGTTAATTCGAGAGATCGGGGTGTTTTTATTGGCTCTGAATGCAGCCCAAATCATTAATGAGCCTCCACCGAAGTTACGACTCATTGCTACGTTAGGATCTTTTCTTAAATCGTGCCAGTAGTACTTGTGACCATCTGGCCCATTTAAGTTAAATTTTTTCTCATCGGAGAAAATTATATTGTTCCATTCTTCTGTCCAGGACATATGCCCTTGTGCAAATTCGAGACGAGCTTGTTTGCGTCGTTCTTTGAGTGCTGGTTTCTGGAGCATTTTGTCCATTTAAATCGCCCTGAACTTTTTAAAATTTGCTGAACACGCCTCGTTGTTATTGGTAGTTGTAGTTCAGTTCGAAGTTGTGCTGCACTTTTTGTTTGCCTTGCTGCCAGCCTCATCAATAATGAATATTGTCTTCTTGTCAATTTTTTATTTCCACCTGTAGGGTGTCTCGTACCATATTCTTCGCCCAAATTTACATAATTATCTATTAAAGTACGCGATCTAATTAATTTTTTTCGCAATTGATCGATTAGAACACCTCATATCTTTATAAGCATCAACGGACGCCCTCTCTTCTCGGGTCAACAACTTGCCTCGTGGCATTCTAATAAAAATAAATACAAATATAATATATATACAATTTTTACGAATTTAAAAATCAATTTCAGTATAAATTACGCACATCTTAATTACAATTAAAGCTGCTTAGCTGAGACTCATCCACACAAAATCTGAGCACAAACTGAGTGGCTTTACAGAAATTTCGTACTCCCGTTCCGCGGTCTTCGACGAAAATGTAAACAGATTCAGGACGTAAACATTTGTGAGAGAGTGGCGTATATATATTTCTACTCAGTAGTCGGTATACAATGTTATAGACATTTGAAAAGTAACAAATTTCTCTATATTTTTTAAAAATACACCAAAATGTAGGTGGCTTTATAGAAATTTCGTGCAGAGTATAAGGACGAAAACTTGAAGCACGTGAAACCATTTTTTGACGGTAATGTAGTCACACTACCTTATCGCGAATCTACAAAGACATCTGCATGGTTTGAAATCCACATACGTATGCAAGGGTCAAAATTTAAACAAACTGCCGCTTCAATATTGCAATGAGCAGTTTAGAAGTGGTCAATTGTGTTTCCTAAAAGTCCAATCTACGTCTGTATAGAACCCAAATTGCGAATTTCTACCTGATCGCGGAGTATTTTGTAATATTCGGCAGAAAATTCGAATTCTGAAGCAAGTATGACGTCACAAGATGGCTGCCGCTGAGAGATTCTCTTAATTTCGAGAGATTTAGTGTTCGTAGCAAAGACATGTGCAAAGACGGTGGCATGTATTTTTAATTGACTACTTACTTATTTAAGACGTAAAATGTCTAGAAAAATGGCAGAGCGTAACATATCGCGACCGTCAAGGCCAAATGCCTGCCGGCCCCCTTAAGATTATGTTCTCGAGGAAGGTCAGATACTCTGTCGTCCACCGAGCGATTTCGATGAATTGTCGTCTTCGATAACTTTCGTCTGTGATCCAGAAGGAATTGTCCTCCTGCTTGATTGGTTAGGCGATCGAGATCTTCCGGATCTCTTCAGAGCTAGGTCCAAAGGGATGGTCGTCCAATCGAGACGTCCGGCGAGACCGCAAAGAACCGACATGGCGGATGAACGCTCGCAACTCGGAGATGCAACGAGAGAGAACACCGTGGGCTCTCCTCGTTGTCCAGCGGAAACAAGGTTGGCCACGCAAACGATCGGCGAGCAAGCGTTCCGCCGCTCCTTAACGAAATAGGATCTCTCCCGAGATATAATTGTCCATAAATAATCCTGTTTCCACGAGCTCGCCGAAACGCCCCGGCCGTACATCATCGGATAATTAGCGACGGATCGTAATTTCCCTGTTTGCAAACATCTCGGACAGATGTGTGTAATTGACTCTCTTTCGAAATCTGGCAGAACTAGCTGGCTCTCGACTAGTTTTCGTTTCCCCAGGTTCGACGAACTGGCCTAATAAAGTGAAGCGTCTATAACTACACGATTCAGTTGTGAGGGGGGCTCCATTGTTAACCGAAAAGACATTTGACCTTGCAAAGAAGCAACACGAATGACATGAAAAATTTGTATTCCCTCTGTCCAATAATAATATTAGGAATATTTAAATGGGAATTATTGGCGAGTGCAGCTGTAAGTTATGTTGTAGCGCAAAATTGCGCAGCCTTCAATAAAAATTAATGTTTCATGACATCTGTTATTTGTTCTGACACATCTTTCAATTTTTAGGTTGACCTAATTACTAGGGATTATAACTAGTTTTCTAATTTCATCCGCTGATCGAAATCAATTGTTTTATCTCAGTTGTATATCAACCCATTGTAAGAGTAAGATGAAATTTAAATAAAAAAATTTTTAATATGCCACGTTTATAAGACGCGCTAAGAGGTATAAAATAATTTTTCCTAGCCCCGTACAGAATCCTAAGCACGTACGTGTTTCGTTTTAACTTTTATAAGTATTTTCGTATTCAAAATTCACAATCACAAATTTCCAGGACTATCTGTATAGGACTAGGAAAAATTATTTTATACTTTTTAGTCCGTCTTAAAAACGTAGTATATTACAAATTTTTGTTTATTCAACTAATTTTCTGCTTTTTAGTGTGTGTTTATTTATTTATTTTCTTAATTTAATATTGCATTGTCATCCAGTTCTGAGCTATGTTTAAAGTTTCAAGTCTCTAGCTCGCCGGGAAGTTAATTTAAAATCAATTGCAAAATTTGTACCGAACAGACAGACAAACAAAAAATTTAATAAAAACTTGGTGAAAAAAGAGAGTTTTCAAGCAAATATCGACAACAGTAATTAAATTTTTGGTTAAAGTTTTTAATTTATATTTTTTGCTCCTATATGTAAAATGAATTACATAGATATACCTTTATATGTTTATCATTTTATGAATAGACCGTTAGTTTTATGTTTTTTAAGATATATTTAGTTTTATTTTACGATGAAATAAATAACCGAATTATGCACATTTTAATCACCATGTACAAAAATCTACGATTTCGACTTAAACGATTTTCTAAGGAGCCTGTCTTCGTTGTAAATCCGGGAACAGGTATATTGAAAAATCCAGAAACTACCTGAACGCTAAAAATAAATATACGGAGTAATATTTTCAATTTATTGTTTAACTTAATCTAGTTTTTGTGATAATAAATGTTGCGTTCTATATTTATTTTGTTTCGCTACTACTATTATGGGAAAATTAACTTCATCCACTGCTACCATTATTATGGGACAAAAGGAATTTTTAATATACGACGCTGCATGAAAAACGCTGTTATTAACAAAAACACCGTTTTACCTTGCAAAGAAGCAGGATAAACGAACCTAATCCGTTCTCCTACATGAAACAAAAAGAAAAGATGTAAGAGGATTATCCAACATCGCAAGATTCAATTATTGTAATAGTGACTTTTTTAGTTGCCCAGATTTAAAATAATTTATCGTTGCACGTTCACGGCGAATGAACGTCTTGGGGATTTGCATGTTCCGTTGCATGTTCGGAAGAAAAATGTTGCGAATCCGCGCAAGATGACGCGGCATCCGTATTGCGGTAGTATGTTTCTGTGACGTTGAATATTGAATACATTAAAGCGGCACACACACACATACACACGTTCGCGCGCGCGCGCGCGAGAATAAACGAGAACGACGGGACCGGGAAGTACCGTCTCTGTTCCTCACCCCACCACGTCTACTCGTCCTAGATACGGGACAAAAGAGGCTGACTCAGGGGTAGCTTCCCCTAGCCGGTGATATATCTTAAACATCTTTCGGTTTCGCCACTAGATTCATATCGCCCTGGGATGGCGAATCACGGAGTTCCGCCTGTCAAAACAGAAAGGGGTTGCCACCCCTTAATCCCCTAACAGTTTTCCGGGACCCGAAGAAAAATAACGGGGATGATCTTTCCCGGACAATGAATATAACTGCTCTGTAATAGCACCAGCAATTTATTCAGATTTTCTCGTTCTTAAATTGTGATTTATTCAGATTTTCAGATTTTATTCGATTTTTTCGTTTTGTCACTTGCGTCTGAGAATTCCTAGATGAACACGTTGACATATTTGTCCAGGTTTTACAATGAATTTTCACGTTAATATATTCATTGCGCCAAAGTTGATTAGGATCTGTAAAATGCAAGAAAGTTGGAGGACTACTCAATATCATACATTAAAATTTTTTCCAATTTTTATTTCATTAAATAACTCCCTTTGATTTTATGGAATTTCTGAGGTTTCTAGTTTATTTCCAGTCAAAGCGTTAAATAATAAGATGGGCGTCTTACATTTTCCTCCATCTCTGATCGTAGATCAACCTCTTAACACGTTAACTATCAGTCACATATTATTGATAGTAATTTTTGACTGGGTTGAAAAATTCATTTTTATTATGAGATATTCAGATAAACCGAATTTTATTGGAGTCTTTCGAATTCAAAAGGGGTAAGACAGCATTCCCTATAATACATTTTAAATTTCTAGTTGCGGTTTCGTTAATTAAATTACTCTGATTTTGTAGGAATTTCTGGGGTTGATATTTGGCACTTAAACTCTTTAGCACGGCGCGGTTGTCCGCAACTCTGTCTTCCAAGTATGGCACGCTTAACCGCGAATGGCACAAAAGCCACTAAAGTGGTTCAAACTGATGGTTTCCACGGAAAGCCGCTATAGTGGCGTACCGTTCAGACTGACGCTTCCCACGGAAGCCAGAATAGTGGCGTACAGTGCTTAAGAGATTAAAAAGTTGACCGGCCATTTTCCCGGCTTTCCCAGATCCGTCGCCGACTGCGGTAAATTGGAAACTAGTTTATGGCAGAACGGGGGATGCGACGCACCCTCCAGTTTCAATTGAAAAAAACCAATAGACGACAGCGTCCTGGGATCGTCGACGATTCGTCATAAAATAAGCATAGTTTCAACCCCGTGTTCAAACTCCCTTCCGCAGGCGTCGACGAGGTTACCTCATCCCTTAAGCTCGATTTCGAGTAACCCGATGCCTCTTATCGACCGGGTCCCGAAAGGCCAACGGTAGCAGCAGCCCGTAGGGGGACGCGACAATTTAATCAGTCAATTACTCAAAGAGTGTTACGCCCGGTCGAAAAACAGCAGTCTCCCCCCCTCCCCCCATCCCTTAGTCTAGAATGGCTGCGGGGGTGACTGGAAATGCGGATGATTCGTCGAGACAGACGCAACCCTTCATGTTCCCGGCGTCCCTTTTCAAACGAGCCCTTGGGAAGCCCGTGAAATTCGCGAAATTCGAGGGGGACGAGTGTACGACACTGCAAACTTGAACCCCTTCAACCATGATTTTATTTTCTTGAAAAATAGGCGAAGAACACGGCAGGACCAAAACCATCTGCATTAACAGTAGAATTACCGAGCCCTAAACGTGGCTTACACTTATCTCTTTATTATAATAGCAAGATTGAACTTGTTCAGGTTTCGTACGATTTTTATGGTAATATGTGTTCCATTGAAAACTTCCTCCGGAAACGTTTTCATTGTTTCAATAATGGTGAAAGAAGAAATCATCCAGAGGTGGCAATTTTTGGCGAAATAAATATTTCAAATACTATTTAATATTTCAGAGTAAAATATTTTAGTAAAACATGTTTTATTCCGACAATCTAAACCACGAAATTAAATATTTGTATTTCAAGAATCTGAATCAGAATATTTACACTCAAAGAAATAAAATATTTCGACATGAAATCCGAGTATCTTTAATATTCTCCAGATAAAATACTATTTTGAAATACTATTGCAAAAAACTTGTATCAAATAAAATATTTTATTTTCAAGGTTTTACGTATACTTTAAAATAGATAGTATTATTTACTATTTAGAATACTATTTTACCCAGTTCTGAAATCATCCACCAGTCATTTTGAATGGTTTGGCAGTTAATAGCAAGGTATAAGAGCTACCTAAGACGACTATTTCTTTTTGGATAATTATACGGTGATCTTTTTATATATGTCGCCAAGGCCTAAATAATAAACGTCGCGGAATTATCCCCACTACCGCGAGGTATACCCCGTGAGAGGCCTCAGACGCCGAGAAGTGTAAACATAACACTGCTCGGGTATGTTTTCTGGAAGATACTTGACACTGGCAAGACCCGTGTTGTTGACATATATCGAGAATTCACTGTAGTTCATTTCTTTAGATGTTTAACCTATTTTGCATCGAATCCGCTCATTTTCGTGGCGAATGTATAAAATGCACAGTCTAATACACTACCCATCAAAAGTATCTGGAAACTCCACATCGTTGAATCTCGTATTTAATTTTAGAGTAGTATTGGTGAGATACACATACGTAACTTTTAATTTAAAACGTTAGATATTTCATATGAAATTAATAAAAATTGATTTTAGTCACTATTTTAGGTACTGAAATAACTTTTATGCAATGTTAATGCATATCGCGCAAGTGTCCGGATACTTTTGAGCGGTAGTGTACGTCATCGCAAGGAAGGAATACTGGTTCTCCGTATCAAGTAGATTCAGTCGCCACGAGTCAGACTGATCGTACGAGAAGCAGTAAAGGGTGTCCCGAAATGACCTGACATTTTAATTTATTAATAGAACGCATTTTTCTTTTAAGTATGAATGTTTTTACTTTATAGAACGTACAAATATGGAGGTTATGTGTGGAACACAATATGTGATGAACCTCGTCCCTGGTTGCAAACGTTCACTCTTTTGACGAAATTTTCGATAACAGTTTGGCATAATTGCGGACTAATTTCAGTAATGCTGCGTCCAATTGCTTCCTTGGGCTCCGGAATGGTCTTTGAATCATTGGCATACACTTTTCCTTTCAGACAACCCCAAAGAAAAAAGTCCAATGGCGTCAAATCACACGATCTTTGTGGACAATTCACATCGCCGCGGCGCGAGATAACACGACCATGAAACTTCGTCTGCAATAACTGCATTGTTTGGCCCGCAGTGTGGCATCTTGTTGGAACAATATGTCTTCCAAGTACATGCAGTTCAATCGATTCCATAAAAGTTGGTTATCATGCCACGATAACGAACATCAGTGACGGTAACCGCATTTCCAGCAACATTCTCAAAAAAATACGGCCCAATCACTCCTCCAATCCAAAATCCGCACCGAACAGTGACTCGTGGTGGATGCATGGAAATCTATTGAATCACTTGTGGACGTTCGGTCCCCCAAATTCATCATTCATCGCTGAAAATGATTTTGCGAGATGGTGCGTTACGATGACCAAAATCCGTGTGGACTTTTCGAACCGTCTCTGCAAAGTCTTCACCATTTCGCAACGAATTTTCACAATTTCTATGCGTTGCTCGATCTTGTAATTCTCCACGACTAAACCTCAATACCTCCTGATGCCAGCTGTCAAAGATTAATACTCTATGTTCACCACAAAAAAGAAAGTGGCGCGCAATTTAGGCCATTTTGGGACACCCTTTAGAAAAACCGAGCCAAAGATCAATTTTCAGGTAGACTGACAAGATCCTCGGCCCCAAGAACACCCCACGCCCACTGACAGTCAGCCAACAGAACCAAGCCGAGTTTCCGTAGAACCATAAGCGTCGTAGATTCTCCGCAGTTTCCGGTTCCTCTTCGAAGAGGCGCGGCCAGCGATGTTTTCACCGACGGTACCCCCTTAACGATCTCGTCCGCCTTGACGGATCCCGGCGTCGCCACCGGCGTCGCGACGCACGACGCGCCTCGTCTCTCGGTCGCGGAGCTGCATTCGCCGATTATCTCCGTCGCACGTGCATCTCCGTGCACATGCAGCAGAGGCAGCAGCAGCAGCAGCAGCTCGCTTCGACGATGCCTACGCGTCGGCACGTCCCTCCCTTCCTCCTCTTTGCCCTCCCTCACCTCTGGTCCCCTGGTCCGCGTATTGATTGAGGTGAATACACGACGCCGGCGTCGGCGTCGGCGTCGGCGTCGCCGTTTCGAGTCGGCGTCGTCGGCCTCCGCGCGGGGGTGGAAGTGCATAGAGTGCACTGCCGGGATGGTGGAGCTCCTGGACGAGCTGGATAGAAAAGAATAGCTAGAAAAGAGAGAGAGAGAGAATTGCATCCAGAGAGGGGGTGGAAGAGCTTGCGGGAAGATCGCCGAGTCGAGGAGGGGGAGAGAGAGAGAGAGAGAGAGGGAGTGGGTGCGATCGATCGAAGAGAGACAAAGTCGGAGCGTCGCGACGGAGAGCTTGCACCGGGGTTCGAGAGTGGGGGCGCACCGGCGCTCACGAAGGAGGGAGAGAGAGAAAGGGTAGAGGTGGGGCGAGAGAGAGAGATGGCGGATCGGTAGCGGGAGACAGTTACGCTGGCAACAGAGAGCGAGAGAGAGTGAGAGAGAAGGAGAGGGAGACAGGAAACACGCGCGAGAGAGAGAGGTAGGAGGGAAGCACCGGTGGAGGAGGCATTATATACTGGCTGGATCCTCATTCGGCTGGAGTTTCTCGGCTGAACGCGGGCAACGAGTCTCTCTATCTGTCTTGGCGACGTCTCTCTGTGCTCTCTCGGCTGGCAACAAGCAAACCCGCAACACACAACTATCGCGACAGACCGGAACGCAGCTTTTCGAAGCTTCGAGGGGATATCGGTCGAGGAAAAGGGATCATCGGTTCTCGCGGTTGGAAGCCCGAGCCAAGGATCAGAGCTTCTCTCCAGACAACAGAGATTGTCCATCGTCGTCATCAACCCCTTCCCCGGTTTGCGGGGCTGATACATCGGGCCGATCATTTTTTGTTCGCCGTTTTCTGTGTTGTCTCTTCGACCGGCGACCTCTCTCTCGCCGCCTCCACCTGACCCGACCAGAGCCCGTTACTGACAACTGGGTGTGTTGACAAACGGCTGTGTGAGAATCCTCGAGGGATCGGAGAATGGCCACCTACGCGACCTACAGGCACGTCGAGCTCGACAATGTCGGATACGGGAAGAAAAGGTAATTCGCGGAGTTTTGACATTGCGGTGCAACGCGCGCCCCTCCCACCTCCTGCACCGAACAGACCGACCATTTTCCCGGTCGAGAATCGCGCTCGAGATTGTTTCTCTTTTGTCGCGTTCGACCCGGAAGAGAATCGATCGTGTCCTTCCGGCATCGGCGAGATTCTGTCGGGGAAAATGGTCAGGGATCGTCCTTGGAACATAGTGACCCCAGTGAAGTAACCCGGTACCGTTCTCGGATCGAAATGGTTGCTTTTCTTCGATGATGAACAAAAATGTTCAGAGATTGTCTCGGAAACCGTATAAAAAAGTGTTCGTTCAAATATCGGAAATCCTCGGGAGGATCGCTTCTGTAGGGAGAAAGGTCAAAGATCGTCCCATAAATGGAACGTGTACTTCGTGAAAGTATCGAAACCGCTGTTCCTTTGTGGTTTCCCTCAAAGTACCCGAAACGTTCAAGAAGTTTTCTATAAAATATGAAAATGGTCAGAAATTTTGCTCGCAGAAAGGTATTGTGTGCTCTTCGTCTCGTTCCCGGAACGAAGGTCCGATTTTCTCGTCGGGGAAGCGATTAAAGATCGTACAGTGTGTTTAACATGGATCGTTTAACTCGTGCAATCGACGTCGAATGTGCGTTTCCGAGAAATGTTCGCCGAGAGTGCAGTTCAGGATTTTTCGGCGGTGAAGGCCGCCCAGGATGCGGCAGACTCCGGTGTCGACTGCGCTTCGATCGATTTGCATCTCGCGGGGTCAGCCCTTGAATCTCGGTGCACAGCCGCCGCCACCACCACCACCGCTTTGCGACCGGTGCTGCAGTGCCGCTCGCAACCGCTCGCAACCGCCCAAAGAATTCTGCGAGCTTCAAGTTCACTGTCGAGTGCATCTCTGTCCCTTTCGGCTTTTCCATCGAAAATCGCTTCTACGAAACTTCCTCGAGAACGTTCTTCGTTTCGTCGACTTTGTTCATCCTCAGAAGCCTTTTCTGCCTCCTCAGAAGTCACTCTCTTTCGACAATTTAACGTTTAAACGCTTAATAAACGCTTCGGACTCGAACATGTAGAATTCGACGAGAATAGAGTAGATACAGTGAATTCCCGATATAAGTCCCTACCAGCCTCGCGTTTAAATGCCCCTGGAACTGCCCACACCACAGTCCGTTTCTACGCGCAATGTTGCATCAGAGCAAGACATTTTCCAGCCTTGTCCCTGGTTTTCGTCATATTGACGCGAGGGTCATTTCCAGCGTGCACTGTGCATTGCAAATGCAAATCAACAAATGCAGACCACAAATTTCGTTTAAATGTCCCTCGCCAGAACCGCGAGAAGGATTTACAGAGGGAATTCAATCGAGACGGTTTTCCGTTCGATCCGTTTATTCGTTGCAGTCAATTGAGCAATGCACAGGTTCGGATAGCGTTGCTGAGAATAATTACTTACCTACTCGTTAGCGAAACTAATACAGTGATTTCTCTATACCGGGTGTCTCAGCCGATTCGACATCTTGATTTCTTCGCTGCTGTTCGTCCTATCGAAAAGTGTTTCAGATAAGAATCGAATGGTGCCGAGTGAGGTATAATTTGGTGTTATTAACTCTTTGCACTCGGCGCTATTTTCATTCTAAAACTTAATTTTTGCTTCCGTCTTGGAATATTTTCATTTTATTCGTACGAAACTGATCCGATTTCCACATGTAATATTTAAATGTTTAGTAATCTGTTGAATACAAATTTTGTAATGTAACTAATATTTTGTAATATTTTTTGTAATTTCTTTGAAATGCTAGAACAATTTCTAGCGGTGCTTCAGAGTCACTACTCGAGTGCAAAGGGTTAATTTATTCGCGGGTGAACGCGTTAAGGTCATATGAAGGTCAACTTCGTCGTTTTTCTAAATGGAATTCTATATAAAAAACATCCTTTATAAAAGACATCCTTTATAAAAAAAAGTGTTCACCTATCTGTATTGAAAAATTAGTAGTTTAGGAGATACTTCGATTGAAATAATTCCAACGTACCATTACTGTCGCACTAAGACGTTCGCTTTTATTACTTACAGAAAAGGTTCAACATAACGACCATTTGTATCACGGCATTTTTTAAGTCGACGGAGTAAAGATTGTCCTACAGTTTTGAACGTATCGATTGATATTTTGCAACGTTCAGCAACAATTCTTTGTTTCGTATCAGCCACTGTAGTCGGAGCTTCAGCGTAAATTTTATTTTTCAAATGGCCCCATAAAAAAAAGTCGAGGGGTGTAAAATCGGGTGATCGTGCTGAAAAATGAATGGGAACTCCTCTTCCAATCCGACGATTTGGAAATACTCAATTTAATGCGTTTCTTGTAACTAAATAATAATAATAATGTGCAGGACATCCATTTTGTTGCGTCCACATTGTTAAACGAATATGTAGTGGCACATCCTCTAGTACGACAGTAATGACATCTTAGAATTATTTAAACCGAAATATTTCCTAAACGACTAATTTTTCAACATAAATAGATCAATATTCTTTCTTATAAAGAATGTCCAATTGCGTCGATGGTTGTATTAAAAAGTACATAATTCTATTTTAAAAAACGAAGTTGACCTCGATATGACCTTAACGCGTTCACCCAGCACCATTTAATTCTTATGTGAAACTTTTTTGGTGGGACTAACAATAGCGAAGAAATCAAGATGTCAAAATCGGGTGAGACAGCCTGTATATGTCGCCGAGGCCTGGGTGATAAACGTCGCGGAATTATCCCCGGTCGCGTGTATCAAAGCATAGCATCGGATATGTGTCCGTGGTTAGACCCGTGTTTTTTACTTATATCGAGTAGACACTGTACTTTGTTGAAGCCAAAGTTTATTCGTTTACGACTGCGTTTTAATTCCACGTTGATGAGACATACGCGATTGGACGAAAATTCCTCCAGCTAATATTTAGCGAGAATATGTGTTGCGATGTGTACTTGTAAGCGAAGTTGCTGGAACGGGACGTAATGTCCAGTCTCTGGGAGCATAAAGGACTAAGGATAGCGAAATCCTGGACCCCTACTGTCATAGGCTTCCTGCGTGGAGTAGGCTTATCGGTAATCTCGGTGGACGTTGCAGTTATCTCGATACAAAGAGGATAAACAACTGTTACACACCGGTACTCGCGGCAGCACGGCAGTCCGGCAGCGGTTTTATCCGCGGAGTTGCTTAAGTGGTTCCGCCAGTGATAAAAATGGCTGCTTCCCAGGAAGCTTCGCATCCTTTCCGGGGATCTTCTAATTGCAAACGGGAAGCGGGCCGTGTAAAACCACGGCCGAGCATAAAACCGAACGATTATCGAGTTCTCGGACAGAGTCGTTCGTCCTACCGATGACCAGTTTCTGCTGATGACTCGATGATTCCAGGGTTCCCGTTGACCAGTTGATTGCTAGAGCTCTCTCCCTCTCTCTCTCACTCTGCTTCTCTTCTCGATTAGATTAGAACTGTCCTGGTAAATAGAACCGGGAAAAGGATACGCGATAGAAAGTTATTAAATAAAACAGAATTCGCAATCTCTATTACCCACTATGTGAGACCTCGCGATTGCTATAACATTTAACGATCCTTTTTGCAATTCGCTACGGAAGTTTGTCTCGAGCCTTAAACATTTCTCGAACACGCCTCCACGGGAGTCTGCAGGAAGTAGAAACGGTCGTGCATGATCAGACGCGTTCAGTTTTATCGTAATTGCTCGGCGGCGGATCTTTGTGCAAGATAAACACTTTCTACGTTAAATTCTAGACAATAACAGCTGAATACGATTTACCCCCCCCCCCTTCTCTTGGTAGTTTCAATAAATTGAGCGAAACGTGTAAAACAATGTTCTCGAATTCTTCTGTATTCGCTGCTCCGTATTTCACTTACCCATTTTCGCCGTAAAATCCGCGGCCTGGTGATCGCTGAAAGAATAACGAAACCTCCATTCAACCGTTGAACACTATTATTTTGCATACAGATCCGTAGCCTGGTTATTACTTATCTCGGATCGAGATCTTGCAGGAGGCTTCGAAACTAGGATGAAATCTCGCCGATCGAGGAAACTTTTCCACCGGCCCCGTTGACCCAATAAAGTGTTAATCAAACTTACGGGACGGGCTCGATAAAACTTATTAGACCGCGAGCCAGCTGAAAGATCCTTATTTAGCTTTCCTAATTTAACTCCGCTTATTTAACGCTCTCGAGACTCGCCGATAACATCCACGCGGGCCAGAAAAAACTATTTCCCGAAAACGGGGACCGTCCGTCATGTCGCTCCACGTTGAAAGGTTTAAATTTACCGGAGGACCAACCGAGCCCGAAAAATCATGCACCGAAATAGAGGCCCGTTGCCTCTAATAGGGAACAGTTAGGTTTAGAAAGCGTGACGTTGCTCTCCGCCGCGCCGGGGTCTTACGTGCCTCGGAACAGATTAGCCGATTAATTACTCAATCGTTTCTTTCCATTCTCCTGCCAGTATTTTGACTTACCTGGCTATGGAATCGTTCTACATAAAAGTGATTCGCGCGGCTTTCGCGGTTCAAGACTCCGCAATTCGCGATAAGGTAGAGTGACTACGTTACCGACAAAATTAGACGAAAAATGGTTTTACTTGCCTCAACTTTTCCTCCTTGTATGAGAATATTCATCGCTGGGAAAGGGCTCATTCGAAAGAGGAATGCTCAATGTAGCGCGCGTTGGTCATGAAATGACGAGATTATGCAGATATTTTTTAAAAAGAACGTGCGAAGTCGGTCAAAAATTGATAATATGCATGCCACGGAATACAAGCATTCTTACGCCATTGGATGAGTTCCTGGATGAAGGCGTGGGTGTACGAATTGAGCTATACCGTGATTTCTCGATATATGTCATCAAGACGAGTCTTGCCAGCGACATACAGGGTGTCTCACCCTATTTAGACATCTTGATTTCTTCGTCATTGTTAGTGCTAATGAAAAATGTTTCAAATAAGAATTAAATGGTGCTGAGTAGGGCATAATTTGGAGTTATTAGTTTACTCGTGGGTCAACGCGTTAAGGTCATATCGAGTAATTCTAAGATGTCATCACTGTCATACT
Organism: Halictus ligatus; assembly: GCA_028454255.1. Taxonomy (NCBI): domain Eukaryota; kingdom Metazoa; phylum Arthropoda; class Insecta; order Hymenoptera; family Halictidae; genus Halictus; species Halictus ligatus. The sequence goes on along the minus strand of CM052142.1, from coordinate 3,128,385 downwards.
GGACGATGTGCCACTACATATTCGTCTAACAATGTCGATGCAACAAAATGGATGTCCTGCACATTATGCTTTAGTTGCAAGAAACGCATTAAATCGAGTATTTCCAAATCGTTGGATTGGAAGAGGAGGTCGCATTCATTTTTCAGAACGATCACCCGATTTTACACCCCTCGACTTTTTTTTATGGGGCCATTTGAAAAATAAAATTTACGCCGAAGCTCCGACTACAGTGGCTGATACGAAACAAAGAATTGTTGCTGATCGTTGCAAAATATCAACCATCAACGTTAAAAATTGTAGGACAATCTTTACTCCGTCGACTTGAAAAATGGCGTTTTACAAATGGTCGTTATGTCGAACCTTTTCTGTAAGGAATAAAAGCAAACGTCTTAGTGCGACAGTAACGGTGTTTTGGAATTATTTAAATCAAAATATCTCCTAAACTATTCATTTTTCAATATAGATGGGTCAACACTTTTTAATAAGGAATGTCCAACTGCATCGATTGATGCATTAAAACCAATATAATTCCATTTTAAAAAACGAAGTTGACCTTCATATGACCTCAACGCGTTCACCCACGAATAGACTAATACCACAAAATTATGCTCCACTCGGCACCATTCAATTCTTATCTGAAACACTTGACCCCTTACGGGGTATACCCTGCGGTAGTGGGGATAGTTCTGCGACTTTTATTAGCCAGGAATTTGCGACATATATCGAGACAAGACCGTATTTTGTCTGGATTCTCTGCGAAATAAAGCGAAAAGCTTGAACTACGTTTCTTTTTAAGAACCAAAAGGGTGAAAAGTAATTCCATAAAACAATTTTTATCATAACTACATAGTGGAGGATAACGCGGTTGTTCTCGGGTATCGGTATCTCGGATGCATTTTAAGCGGGTACCCCGGTGTTTTCCGTTCGCAACGCAGCCTTCGAGCGGCCGTGCCGAAAAGATTTCTGCAATTGCGCCTCGTTAGAGCGGTGGTCAACGGCCCCGGGTTAATGGACGTGTACCCGGGCCGGGTCGGGCCGGTCCGGGCCCCGTTGCAATTAGACGGATACCACCTCCGGCCGTTTCGCGGTTAATTGCCGCCGTCATGATTTTTCGCGGCGCTTATCGCGCGGACGTTTTACCCGGCGACACCTACACGCGCCGGCTTTCCGAGCCGAGCAAGATCGAGGATAAAGGCGAGGATCGACGGGGATTTTTATCGGCGCTCCCGGCGATCACAAGAGAAAACCCGACCCGCAGACCATTCGAGATCTTTCTCCGCGTTTCACGGAGAATCGTGTGGGCTCCGTTGTTTCTGCTCGGCCGTCGAATGAATTAGCCGGGATTATTCCGTTTGTTTCATTTGCCAAGGCGAATCGATAGGAACGATGACTAGGCCGTCGGCTTTCGACGCGTATTCGACGGTGAACGGCTGACTATGATCTATCATCCGAGAACGTATCGCTAATCTGGCAAGTGCGGTTCAATACGAGCACTGTGCGCTCGGCGAAAGTACTGGCACCGTACCATTTTTGCAACACTAACGTCTGGAACTGCGAGAACGTTTGCTTTTTAACGTGCAGTCGCATTTCTGATACGTTTTTATTAGACTGCGAACTTTTATGCGGAATAAAAAGTGGGTTAACACGTTCGGCGCCGCGTCGCCCGTATTTCGGTGACGCAATTATTTGTGCATGTTTTGAAACGAATTTTTACGTTGATATATTCATTGTACTAAACTTCATTTGGATCTGTAACATGCAAGAAAGTTGGAGGGTTACTCAGTATCATACAGTTAATCTTTTGCCATTTTTATTTCATTAAATAACTTACTTTGATTTTATGGAATTTTTGGGGTTTCCAGTTGGGCGTTCAAAGTGTTAATTGCGAGACACAGGTGCGACACCTACAGTCGGGACGATGTTATGTGGACACCCTTAGAAATCGCATAACTTTTTTTAAAATTGGTCCAAATCATTTGAATTTTTATTAGATGTTAGACTGACTAGTTTGCTAGACAATGAGTGAATAAAAATTTTCTTTAGATTGGTTGGAATGATAAAAAAAAATGAAAAAATGATGATTTTTCAACTTTTTTAGCTGAGCCTATAACGATAATTTTAAAAATGCGTCTTGTAACTTATATGCATACTAAAAATGTGAGATGTGAAAATGAAGATGATAGCTTAAGAGTGAAACTAGGAGATTTTCGACCTTGCCAAGGAATTTTGTCCTTATGTAATCAAAAGGTGATCAATTTTTAAAAACTAATTTAATAATTGATTAATTTTTATCATCAATTTTCATGTACAAGAAAGATTTTGAAAAAATTGCAATTGGTAAGAATTGCATGAGAAATTAAAAATGGCACATTCTACAACTTTTGTATTTGAGCCTGTAATGAAAATTTAAAATATACGTTTTGTAGATCTATGTTCACCTTAAAATTATGGCCACCTTAATTTTTTAATTGCCCCTAAGTATTGTTCATTACACATCGTGGTAACTGACGCCAAGACGAATCCAATAACCTCTTTTACTATGGCTTTAACTTTTAAAATAATGCTGAAATAATGTTTTCCGCCTAGATCGGCGAAACATCGCACTGCGCGCCATAGGAATTGTGCTGTCTCGATCACTCATGTCCGGCGGGATCGAATAAAATGTCAGAAATCAATTGTCGTTTGCTGAAAGCGTTCTCCGTCGTGATTTTATGCAACCGATTGCAGGAACGAGTGGGAGTGCAGAAATCGGGTCTGCTGCAAAGAAACTCGGGCCTCGCCCACGTCCACCGGCGCGGCGCGTCTCATTATCCTCGTTAGGAAGGTTAATCGTCGATTGATAATTGCGGGAAAATTGGGTCCGCCCTCACGAGAAAGAAAGAGAGAGAGAGTGAGAGAGAGAGAGAGAATTATCCCTTAACGGACCAATGCTACTGGGTCCAATGCCGCGTATATGCCGGCAAAAATCAAATTTAAATCATCTTGTTATCGAATTACTTTGAATATAGATTGAATTCTCGTTAGGAGTCAGTTGCGCGGTTCTGGTGACTGACTCTTAGATGAAATCGGAGGTTCTCGCATTTGAAATACACATAGCACGCTGGAAACCTAAGAGTCACATCCGTATATAAGTCGTAAGCCTGTGACTATTAACCGATAGTGACAAGAAGGCGAAAGGTGGTGTGGATTGTTCCACTGACTTCAAATTGTAAGGCTGGCACTGACTCGTAATGAGAATTCACTGCATTAATAAATTTTCACTAAAATATAAATATTTTCCTTTCTATGCTTTATATAAAAATGTTGAGTCCACAGTTCCTGTTCCTACGAAAAATAGCTTGGACTCGGTGGGAAGTAAACTTGAAATACTTCCGGACCGTTAAGGGTTAAAAGAATCGCTGCTGCTCCGTAGATTCTCGATCATTTGCGTGCAGAGCAGAGCAGAGCAGAGCCGCCGGTCCTCCATTTTCTTGATTGCTTCACCATGGAGGAGAGCCCCGTTCGCGAAATTGAACCTTGTTGGCAGTGTGCTCGAGATCTGGCTCAGCGGTTTTCTAGTTGGCAGGCGTCCCGTTGCCTCTCGAAGACTATGTTCGGCTAGGTCGGGACACTTCGACCCTTTGCCCTGTTCTCTGGGAGTAGTCTTCACCGACTCGGGCTTCGTTGGCGTTTCATTGTTTCGCGCAGGTGCGAACAAGGCTTGTCACGCCTCTCTCGTCGGAAAGTTCTTTTGTTGCCCAAACGCTTTCTCGAGAGCCTAGTTTCGAGACCAGAGTCCATTGCGAGATTCTCTGACGCACTGCGTGTGCCGGATATGTATTCCTCTTCTAGTTTGTCTTCGGTTCGGTCTTCATCCTAGCAAAGGGGGATAGCAGATTTCTTACCACCGTTGACGGTGATTAGTAGTCTGAGGATTTTATGCATTTATGACAACAATGGATAGGCGTATAAAAAACTGTACAAATATTAGAAAAATTTTAAAATACTGTTACAAAATGGGTAGGCGTATCTTAAAGAACTAAGAATGTTACAATAATTTTGAAATACTGTTACAAAATGGGTAGACGTATTTTAAAGCAGTAAGAATGTTAGAACAATTTTGAAATAGTGTTATAAAATGGGTAGGTGTATTAGACAAAGGAGACGACAAACTTCTTCGATAAGGGTTGACGGTTTTTTTTTTTGTTGACTAAAGATTTTATACTTTTATGACAAAAGTAGGTAGGAGTATTTAAAGCAGTAAAAATATTTAAAAAATTCTAAAGTACTGTTACAAAATGGGTAAGTGTATTTTAAAACAGTAGAAATGTTAGAAAAATTTAAAAATACTTTTACATTACTTTCAATCTATTAAACATATTAAGAAAGAAAATAAACTTCTATTTCACTCTAGTCTGTTGCAATTCGGATGGAAAATATTTATTTTGCATAGAGATCCTAGTGATATGTAGAGTGCGGGGATCTTTATGCAAAATGATCTGCATCGATTGCAAGAAACGGCAGCCGGCTCCTCTTTCTCTTTAATAATTTTGAAAAGTTGATAATAGCGTATTCACATTCTCAAATTCTTTTAATATCTTAACTATACGAAATCCAACTATACTACCAACTCGGTTTCACTGTAAATCCATCAAACCCGCAATCCAGTGATTGGAAATGATCACAGGAATTCGTTCCTGAATTTTTCTAATCATACTGTGCTTACACAAAATCGCGGAAGACCAAATCGATGAAAAATAAAAGTTCGCTTAAAATCTAAAAGCCAAGCTTCCAATGAAAGCCGACCAGACTGAGTTCGCTATCGCCTCGAGCAGAATTGACGCATTCTACTCGCTGTGCTCGCTCTGCTATAAGCGAGTCGCACAGCCGTGTGACCACTTCCTGGCATCGAACCCTTGGCCAGACAGATCGATCCACGTGGATCGAAGTGTAACGAAGTATGCGTCGCGTCGTCTCACCCTCCCTCCTCCTCTTGTTCGTCTTCTTCTCCGATGTGAATCTTTTTTCGTTGTCATGCTGGTCGCGCCACGTGTAAAACGAGTCGTGTCCAACCCGTTGCTCGGGTCTCCACGTGGATCGGAGGGCGTCGCGTTACCGAGACGCCGTTTCCGTCCACCCCCGCGCCTCGGTATGGGGTTACTCACCCCCCTATAATGTTCTCCTGGACGTCCCCCGTGGACACGAAAGGGTGGACTGTTCGGCTTCGGCTTTTCTGCGCTTCGGCTGCGCTCTCTGCTCCGCTCGGGGCTTCGTGCGCGTCACGCTGCGAAGCCCGACCCTCTCGTCTAGGAATGGGGTTGTTAAATCGGTTCAACACACATCATCTTTTTTCTCCCCTTTGTCGCAGCAACTACCACGACGATTCGCGACTCCTACGATCAACCCTTTGTCCCGCTGTGTACGAAAAATTTTGTCCTTTTGCGATCCGAAGCGTTTGCTCCTCTGCAATACAAGAAACTTAAAAATCGCTCCACTTTTTTCTTCGCAATTACGACCGATAGCAATTTTTTAAAAAATATATCTCATGCATTACTTAGTGAATTAATCCTTCTAACGTCTCCAACAAACTCGAGTCGTTTGGTCTAATTTGAAAAATACTATTTGTTTTTAAAAAGTGTACGGACCGTATACAGTGGCTACTCGATATATGCCCAAAACACGGGTCTAGCCAGGGACATATATCCGCCAGGAGATACTATTCTTTGATCCACACTGAACATAAAAAAGGACAGTACAGGACTCGGTTCATGGCTCCTGACGGGGTACACCCCGCGGCATGATTCACGACATATATCATCCAGAATTCGGTGACATATATCGCGAAACAGTGTACTATTTTTTGATCCACGCTGAACGTAGAAATGGACAGTGAAAGCCTCAGTTCATGGCTCCTTACCGGGCTATACCCCGCGGCAGTGGGGATAATTCCGCGACATTTATCATCCAAACATCGGCGACATATATCGGGAAACACTGTACTATTTTTTGATCCATGCTGAACGTATAAAAGGATGATAGAGGCCTAGATTAATGGCTCTTCGCGGGATATACCCCGCGGCAGTGCTGGTAGAGTCCTGGGACTGTTATCGGCTAGGCAATTGGGACATATATACAGTAAACACTGTAATCGAATCGTGTTTGCGCGTGTCATTTTTCTAGCCGATAGTGTGGAGCACAGTCGGCACACACTTCGACGAGAAAAATGGACGTGAAACGCAGAGTCGATGGCTCTCACGGCATTGATACTCGCCGGTCGTCTACATCCACCCACGCCTATATTTATACCCGCCGCCTCTTTTACGGAGCATTGACTCTTATCTGTCTATTCGTGATAAGGCAAGGTGTGTAAAGCCACCGCGGCACCCTGGAAGCTATCGATCCTGTGCACCGGCGCTGATAAGAATCGCCGTCTCTTGTTCGAGCCGAGTGTGCAACCTGCGTTGCTCGATTATTTCGAAATCGAATTCTTTCAGGGCCGATTCGGATCGGCACGTTTTCTCAGACAAGGGTTTCCGTCTCGCGATCGACGTTTACCCCCGGCGATAGGATCGATGACTCGGTGGATCGACAGTTTAGACGAACGGTTCAAGTATTCTTCGCCGGGTCGCGACAAAGTTAAGATCAATTTGTCGGCCGGATCGTTAAGTCGTGTTTAAGATCGGCGATTCTCCAAACAAGGCTACCATCTTGGCCTGTTGTCGCCGAGGTGGGGGATGAATCGACGATTTCACCGGAAAGAGGATCGATTACTCGATGAATCGGCCGGGGGCAGAGGCGTAATTGACCAATTAGTTAATTTCACGTAAAGTTCGTCTATTATGGAGAGTCTGGGGGGACCGGTTGCGTAAAGGCTCTCCTCGCTGTCTCTCTCTTTCTCTCTCGATCGGGCTTTTATCTGGACGATCCGGCTCGGCCGTATAAGTCCCGAGCGATCCTCGGCGCCCATTAGAAGTGGTTCGACGGCTGTCCCCGGTCTTCTTTTGTCTCCGTGGAGACCGGTTTCGCCGCGAGATCGAGTCTCTCGGTTACGTCTTGATTATCCGCGTCGCGGGTCGCTCGTCTAATCGATTCCGTTTCCACTGTGTCGAATCAGGTTCCTAAGACGGATCGTTCTCTCGTGACTGATCCGTCTTTCCCTCGCTCTCGCGCATTTGCATTCTCATCTGCATTTGCATTGGTTGCAAACGGCGTGCGGCGCCCGGGATGTCGCAAGCTTACGTCAACTCTGAGCCGCATCGAGATCTATCCTCCGCGGCATCGATCTCTCTCGTCCTTCGACTCCGGTGCCACCCCGAAGCAACGGGATTACTTTCGACAAATTGCTGATCCTGCGAAACTTCTGCATGATTATTATAATCAGTCTTAAGCAACTCCGGGTTGACACCGGGTGACCATCGCCCAGTTGTTCGCAATTTTACTACCCTCTATCTATCGATGGCAGTTACACGGAATATAGTGACATCGCGATATATGTCGCCGAGGTCTGGATGATAAATGTCGCGGAATGATCCCCACTGCCGCGGGGTATACCCCGTGAGGACCCGTGAACCGAGATCTCTAGCTGTCCTTTTCTACGTTCGGCGTGGATCAAAGGATGGCACGGTGTATTCGCGATATATGTCGCCGAGGTCTGAATGATGAATGTCGCGAAATTATCCCCACTGCCAGTGGTATACCCCGTGAGGAGCCGCGAACCGAGGTTGTCTCTAGCTGTACTTTTCTACGTTCGTCGTGGATCAAAGGATAATATAGTGAATTCGCGATATATGTCGCCGTGGTCTGGACGACAAATGTCGCGGAATTATCCCCACTCCCTGCGGGGTATTCTTCGTGACGAGCCACGAACCGAGGCTTGTAGGCCTTCGCTGCTCTTTTCTACGATCGGCGTGAATCAAAGAATGGAACGGTGTATTCGCGACATATGTCGCCGAGGTTTGAATGATAAATGTCTCGGAATTATCCCCACTTCTGCAGGGTATACCTTATGAGAGGCCAAGAAGCTTGAGAGACCTCGACCGCCTAGGAATGCAGCATAATACAAATAATAGTAGGATCTCGTCGACAGCTGGTGCTCGTCGAGTGCTGGTGTGACTTTGACTCATAAAATGTAGGACGACTGTATTTACACTTCTCGGCGATCGAGGCCGCGGCGCGGATCAAAGAGTAAACTCCTGTAGAATAAACTACATTAAGACCCCTGTTGCTGCCATATACCGCGAATTCACTGTACCGTCTTTTCTCGGTATATGTCGCAAATACCTGGCTGACAAGAGTCGTAGATCTAACCCCACTATCGCGGCGTGTACTCTGTGAGGTCCTCGGAGTGTAAACATTGTACGAGTAGGGTACTAGTTTTGAGCGTGGATCAAAGAATAGTATCTCCTGGACGATATACGTCGCTGGCAAGTACCGTGCTGTTGACATATATCGAGAAACCGCTGTAAATGTTCTTCGGGGAAAATTGGCGGATGATCGAGCGCAGGGTGCCCGATTAGGGGAAAGTTGCAGCAAGAATCGGCGATTTTCTTGGCGATCGGTCGCGCGACAGTCTCGCGTTTACCAGGTTCGATTCACACGTGCCAGTTCGCGGTCTGGCGACGCGAGTAATTGCTCGCGACTGTTGCGCAACGCCACGGAACAATCGCGGATCCCGAAAGGGACGTTTCACCTGGGAAAGGAGCGATTAAGTCATTATCGGAGGATCCTGTGCGCGAGACACCGCGCCGCTTCAAAAGGAAGCCGGCAATTATCTCGCGACGGAGCACGTCTGTCGACAAGAAGACTTATCCCCTTGCTTTCTAGAAGGAGTCCGTATACGTACAGTGTTTTCTCGATACATGTCAACGACAAGGGTCTTGCCAGCGACATATATCGTCCAGGAGATACTATTATTCTTTCATCCGCGTCGACGTCGTACCGAGGCTTCTCGATCTTCGACTTTTATCAGTCAAGTGCATGCGACATATATCGAGAAATTACTGTGTATTGGAATTTCCGAATTCGCGAATTTTCAAACTCGATTTTCTCGAAAATGAAGCTCCATATGAGAGAACTATATTCCTTAGTTTCGGCTAGATTTTATGTGAGGAATCATCTCCTTTCCAGTTGTACCAAGATTTACGATACACCCTGAATATTGGAATTCCTGAAATCCCTAGTTTTCAAACTAGATATTCTCGAAAATAAAGCCCTGCATGGAAAAACTGTATTCCTCATTTTCGACTGGATTTTATGCGAGGAATCATCTCCTTGTCGGTTGTACCAAGATTTCCCACACACCCTGTATATTGGAATTCCCTAATTCGCGAATTTTCAAACTCGATTTTCACGGAAATGAAGCCTCGTAAGAAAAAACTATATTCTTTAGTTTCTACTAGATTTTATGCGAGCAATTATACAAACACCCTATATATTGGAATTCCCGAATTCGCGAATTTTCAAACTCGATTTTCTCGAAAATGAAGCCCCGTATGAAAAAACTATTCCTCATTTTCGGCTAGATTTTATGCGAGGAATCATCCCCTTGCCTGTTGTACCACGATTCCCCAAACACCCTTATATACCCGTATATTCGAATTCGTGAATTTTCAAACTCGATTTTTTCGAAAATGAAGCTCCGTATGAAAAAACTATATTCCTTAGTTTTGGCTAAATGTTACGTGAGAAATCATCTCCTTGCCAGTTCTACCACAATTTACCAAACACCCTATATATTGGAATTCCCGAATTCGCGAATTTTCAAACTCGATTTTCTCGAAAATGAAGTCCCGTATGAAAAAACTATTCCTCATTTTCGGCTAGATTTTATGCGAGGAATCATCTCCTTGTCGGTTGTACCACGATTTACCGAACACCCTGTATAGAAAGCCGAGAATTTTAAGACTCTTCGAGAGGCTCTTCGGAGGCTCTGACAAAAGTCGATCTCCTGTGCGGGCATCGAAGTGATGCGATTCTGAAGCTGTGTCCACACCGAGAAACTTCTGCCTTCTTCTTTTTCGTGTCACGGACGACGCGCGAGTACAGGCAGAATTCGCGGCGGTTTCACCGATAGTTTCTCTCGCGAAAGGGTTGTCCCAGAAGGGTTAAAAAAGATCGCGGACAGGATCGTTGGAGCGTCGGACGGGGATCACCGTGGAACTCGATCTTCCCGTGTTCTTGAAGCACGGGTTCGTGTACGAGTTCGTTCGGTTTCAGAGAAAACGGAGAAACCGCGGCGCGCGGTTCGCGGTTCGCAGAGAGGTGCTTTCCTCCATTACAGAGCCGTGGAGATAATTTATTCTCCGGTTCCCTTCACCCGATACCCGTCCGCGTGGAAACAGAAACCCACTCGTAACTTCCACGCCCGATACACCTGGAGCTTCCTCCTATCTGTCGGCGGGCACGCCAACGCAAGGCGCCGACTATCGGGACCCGAGGGATCCGAAGAAAAAGAGAGAGGGGGAGAGAGAGAGAGAGAGCCTATTCTCTCGAGACTCTAGATCGTTCCGCGTCCTGTCGATCCGACCGGTGGAATGGAACTTCCTGAACCGGCACGACGTTTGGAAAATCGACGAGCAGAAGACTAATTGGAAACCGAGTCTGGAACGCGCGGGGGTGTACGTATCATCCTGGCAGGAAGCGATCTTTGACTCCTGTCTGCGAAACCGGGAAACGAAAGGAGCTGCCTCGAACCTGTTCTAGAAACATCGACCCTCGCTAAGGACCATTCCCACGACTATGGGATCGACGATGCATCGAACGAATTTCTACAGTTTGTAAACGGTGTCCCAAAATGACCTAAATTGCGCGCCACTTTCTTTTCTGTGGTGAACATAGAGTATTAATCTTTGACAACTGGCACCAGGAAGTATTGAGGTTTAGTCGTGGAGAATTACACGATCGAGCAACGCATAGAAATTGTGAATATTCGTTGCGAAAATGGTGAAGACTTTGCAGAGACGGTTCGAAAAGTCCGCACGGATTTTGATCATCGTAACGCACCATCTCGCAAAATCATTTTCAGCGATGAATGATGAATTTGGGGGACCGAACGTCCACAAGTGATTCAATAGATTCCCATGCATCCACCACGAGTCACTGTTCGGTGCGGATTTTGGGTTGGAGGAGTGATTGGGCCGTATTTTTTTGAGAATGTTGCTGGAAATGCGGTTACCGTGACTGATGTTCGTTATCGTGGCATGATAACCAACTTTTATGGAATCGATTGAACTACATGTACTTGGAAGACATATTGTTCCAACAAGATGCCACACTGCAGGCCAAACAATGCAGTTATTGCAGACGAAGTTTCATGGTCGTGTTATCTCGCGCCGCGGCGATGTGAATTGTCCACAAAGATCGTGTGATTTGACGCCATTGGACTTTTTTCTTTGGGGTTTTCTGAAAGGAAAAGTGTATGCCACTGATTCAAAGACCATTCCGGAGCTCAAGGAAGCAATTGGATGCAGCATTACTGAAATTAGTCCGCAATTATGCCAAACTGTTATCGAAAATTTCGTCAAAAGAGTGAACGTTTGCAACCAGGGACAAGGTTCATCACATATTGTGTTCCACACATAACCTCCATATTTGTACGTTCTATAAAGTAAAAACATTCATACTTAAAAGAAAAATGCGTTCTATTAATAAATTAAAATGTCAGGTCATTTCGGGATACCCTTTATTATACTCGCTTTGTTTCATAATAATACCAGCAGGTGAATATTGAACACTAGATTGCCGGAGAGAGTCAATTTGACGCATTTACAATTTTATTGCTGTACAGGGTGTCCAGGCTTTTCACGATTTTTCAAGTACTTGCTATAATCTGACAAAAAATTTTAAACAAAGGTTTAAAACAAGTTCGACAATTTTTTGAAATTATTGTCAAGGCCACCTACAGTCTGCCGACGTTTATCATCCAAGCCTTGGCGACATATATGGAGAAATCACTGTATTATTATGGGACAAATTAAATTCATCAACTGCTACTAGGTTAAGGGACCCCATTACTATGGGGATAGCAATTATTGCGCCTATATTAATTACACTTATTTTTCAAGCATAATGAATATACAAAAAGAGATATATAATATCTATATGAACTAATGTTAATGAAAATATTTAATATCTCTTTTTTAACCCTTTGCACTCGAAGCTATTTTAACTCCGAAACAAAATATTTTTTCCAACCTAGAAGATTACCCTTTTAAATATTTTGTTCGTGTTATACATACGAAGATAGCTCAATTTATTCGTGCAATACTGAAATGTTTAGTAATTTATTAAATACAAACAAATTTGACAATGTAAATAATATTTTAAATAATGATACAGCAATTTTTAGTGGCGCCTTACAGTCGCCATTCGAGTGCTAAAAGTTAATATTCATTACGCTTTAAGAAGAAGTATAATTAATGTACGCACAGTAATTGGTACCCCCGCAGTAATTGGGTCCCTTGCTCTATTACTATGGGACAAAGGCGGTATTGTATATCTTCAGTTTTGTATCGGCTTAGAAACGATTCTGAATTGCTCGTGCCGCCTGGCTCTTTGAGGGCGAACGCTCTTCGCTTTTGGAGTAGCCGTGTCACGAGAGCGAATTCAGCGGGTACGGTTCAATTAGATTAGCGAGTTATCCCGCGGTACGGTTCGTGACGGCGTGGAATAGCCTAAGCGTGATCATTAGACCGCGGATCTCCGTGTATTTAGACGATAAGCGGTGAAACGGCGGGCTTTAACGAACCGCGCGATGACGTTCCCCGTCCGTTCGCCGGCTAATCAAACTCGAGACAGCAAACTCGGGTTCGGATCGCTAATTAATTCCCAGGTATCTCTCTCCCTCTTTCTCTTTCCCTCTCGGCGAGTCGTCGAAACCGCAATTTACGTGAACAGTTACCGGGAACACGATCTGTTATCCTGGGACAGTGTCAACCCTTCGCGAAAGGTCTTTGCTCTGTGAACGTTTTCTCCGCTTGATCTCTCTCTCTCTCTCTCTCTTTCTTTATCTCGGGAAGATTTTTGAATTCGGATTAATTAGAGCGGCGAGATGTCGTCATGATGACGCAGCCGTCCCTTTCTGGTCTAATCAGAATGATGTAGGAAAGCGGGCCACGCAATCATCTAGTTTGCGGGCTCGTAAACCTTGATGAAGCGAATTGAGGAACGCGTGAAATTCCGCGTGGGTGGCGGCTGCCGTCGTGGCATCCTGATCGCGAGGAAGATTATAATGACCGAACTGGGGGCTCGGTGAAGGTTCGATCCAGGGCGTATCGGTGATGCCCAATGGGAAAACGAGTCCTGGCACGGAATCCGTCGACGGTAATAAGAAAGGGATCTCGGTACCATGGCCCGCGACGTCCCCCGTCGTCGGACGCCGTCTTGTCACGGTATCCGGGGGTCGTCTCCGTCGTGGAGGACGATCTATGGATCCGAATCCCGCGGCGACAGATCGATCCCCGGCTGGCACGCGACGAAACCGAACACGCCGAACGCCGAATCGGAATCACGGTAATTTCTGGGTCAGGATAAACCGGCCTGCTTGCTGATTTATCGCGTCGTTTCAACGGACGTGATCTCCGTCCCGATTTTCTGTCCCCCCACCACCGTTCTATTTTCGTCCGGGGAACCTTGTAACCGGATCCTCGGGAAAAGTTTATGAAATCGACAATCGGCCGGGGCAGACAAGCTCGTCGATCCCCGGCTACGCGAGATTCCCTTATCGCTCGATCTTATTTACGCGGAGGAAGAAAAGCGACCGGGATCTCGATGGTATCGCGATCCATTACTCCGGGGTTCCACGCACAATTCGCATCGCGAGCACTGCCCGGCCCGGCCCGGACTTCTTCTCGAATCCGTCCATTAATCTCGACATCCTCTCTTATCAATACAAGCTGGCCCACTTCTCGCCGATATCGAGAACCGAGTTCCCGGTATTATTCGAGAACTCCTAATGCTTCTGCGATCTCGCTGCGAGAGTTCGACCAGATTCCATTCCGCCGCGAAATCTCTCGACCGTTCACGCTTGCCCGGAAACGAGATCGAGACGCGAGAAAAATCGACGGGAACGATCTACCCGGGACCCGATAACCCCGCCTCCTTTCTCGATTCTGGCTCCTTTCTCGAAACTCGGAATAAATCCGATGCGTCGATAGACCTTCCAATCTAGGGGATGAAATCGATCTCTGAAAATTTAGCGGACCATCCAGGTGAACTCTGAACTGACGTCTTCCTTGCCTTCCTTGCAATTAGCTATCGGTATTACAGTAAACGAGTTAACTCGTCAAGTGCCACATGCCGCACAGTGCGGACAAACGGCCTGTTTTCGGCACTTCTCGTAGTTTGGTTATTCATGTATATATAGAGGAAATTTTTTACAAACAATTATATTTACCAATATAGTTAATAATTTTAACAAAAAAAAATAATTTTTAGAAAACAAAATTTATTATTAAAAATTAACTTTATTTTTAAAAACTAACAAGTTTAGAACAAAATTAATAATCAATGAATCATATGTAAAATTAACAATAATAAACTTAAATAAATTATAATACTAGTGAATGAAATGAATAAATTTAGCAAAACGCTATTCGCTATCCGAGTCGTTCTCAGTACTTCGATTGCGACACAAAATCATTGACTCTCGTGATCTTGCATTTATCGATCTATCCTTACATTCTTATTACTTTTTTAATAGTTATAAAACTATTAAAAACTATTAAAATTAAAAACAAATTAAAGATACATAAAAATGATTGGTATATAATTATTGTAAAATTGTATTATGCATAAATATGATTATTATTAACAATTTCCATCCTAATACGCATGTTTTGCAAAGGAAATGTAGTTCATATCATAATATACACGAATATTGAACTTTCCCAGTAAATTCCCCACTGTAACTGTAGCGAAAAAGTGTTACAAATGTATACTTATTCTTAATTATTCACAGAAAATGAAATTTAACAATATAACTAATACATTTAAAAAGAAAATAATAAATTTTCCACGATAGATCCTAAAGCAAAGGTATGGAAACTTCTCAAAAAGTTTATAAAATTGAGAGTTCAGTATTGTACGAGTAAATTGCACCGTTGTCGTATGTATAACATGAAAAAAGTATACAGAAAGGAAATATTCAAGGTCGGAAGAAATGTCTGGTTTTTGAGTGAAAATAGCTTCGAGTGCAAAGTATTAATCCCACCGTGCCCCAAGGAGTTAAGGGATGAAATAACCCTCTGGAAGTCGTCGAATTCATGTCGCTGGGGTCGTTCGGTACGGGAACAATGGTCCAGCAAGCTGAGAAGATTTTTCCGGGAAAATTGGAACGGTAGAGCTTCGATGCCGATTGCAATTGTTCGCGATCCTCATCCTCCGGATCCGCGCGAACGAAACGTTTACCCTCGGCGCGGAGGCTCCGAGACTCGCGCAGAGCCAGGCAATAAGTAGTCACGCTCGAGTACCCGAGTCCTAGCTGCTGGCGAAGCTGCGTGTGAGGTCCAGAAAGGAGGATACGTCGATAACAAGGAGCGGCATTGTGCCCGATACACCAGCGGCCAATCTTTTATCGCGTTTCGGACAATGGTCATTGTTCCGGTAGGCTTTAATTACCGCGCCACTGCCGGGCTAATACTTCCTCGATTTCACGTTCGGCTAAATATTTGACGGCGGAGAAATCGATTCGATCAGATAAACATCGCGCGCTCCGGCGTACTATTTCCTCGATGATGTCGGCCGAAAAACTGTTCACTTTTTGAATTTTCGCGAAAATTGAGGGCCGAGACTCCGTAGATTCGCGGTAAGGTAGAGCGACCATGTTACCGACAAAAATAGACGAAAAATAGTATCACGGAAGGAAAGTTTTCATCTTCACTTATGTAAAAATATTTTTCGCTGGGGAATGTCTTATTATGCAGATATTTTGTAATATAGTGAGGCACTAACTATTGCCACCTACGATAACTGCGAAAGTATGATATTAACAGAAAAGTTTTCGAGACACCTGGGGCTGTAATATGGCGTTTTAGATAAAAAATAAAGGCGTAAAGTCGCTTTAGATTTGTGATGGTTACCTTTGTTTTTTTAAATAGAATGTTATGTTTTGGTACCCGTTTTCTAATACCGGCTATTGGAACGAATCCAACGAGGAGCAACATTAAGGTCTTTGAAGGACAGCAAAGATCATTTGACAAAAAATTTATCAGGTTTTAACTAATCAGGTTTGGCTACTAATTTTACCATTCTTATATTTTTGTTCTGCGATATCGTCCAGAAGTTGATTTGCCATTGCCAGGTTTAGTAAATACGCTGAAAGATGTCCTCAACGTTTTCACCCTTCTTACCGTACAATTGAATACATTTGAAGTGATAAGATATACTGCGCGATCCGTGATAAGAAGATTGCAGCAAGTTTATTTTGCCCTTTTTGTCAAATGACCTTTGCTGACCTTCGCAGACCTTAATGTTGCACCTCGTTGGATTCGTCTCAATAGCCGCTATCAGAAAATAGGCACCAAAACATAACATTCTATTAAAAAAACACAGGTGACCTTCACATCTCTGAAATGACTCCACCTATGATTGATTTAAGGAGCGGTTTAATAACGTGCTTAAGGGGGGAACCTTGTATAAGTGGCCTGTTTTTCAAAAATCGTTTTGAAAAATGTAGTGCGTTGATTGATTTAAAATTTGAAGTATCATTTATTAACGTTATAATGTAAACAAAAGTATGTTTCATAAATTTTAATCGTTACTAACAATGGTGCAATGGCGGCTTTAAAATGGCATCCTGGAAATGCGCCGTGCAGCGCAAAAAATGATCTGAAACAAAAAAATCAAAAAGGAATGGAATGGTTAGTTTATGCAAATACGCATAACAAGACACTATTCTTTTATTAACATTTGCAAAATTGCAAAGTGGCGAAGTTTTGAAAAAAAAAACGGATTTTCTGTTGATAACAATGTTTTAAATAAAAAATTCGGAGATCGCCCTGTTGTGGCCAATTATTTATGGAATATATACACGAAGATTCATAAAGATCGAGTAATCAGTTTTCGAAGTACGTTGCACGGTGTGCGAAATACTGTGTTTCGAGAAAAATGCGTTTAAAGTTTGAGTAATTTGGAAGACACGTTCCGTGTTTGTATATCGTGAAAAAATCTTAATTCATTTTAGCTTACCGCGGTTTCCCGCTAATCTGCGTTTCCAGGGCCATAGAACAGATCTTGCTCTTCCTCAAAAAATCGTACTTCAGTCGTTTTTTCTTCTTTTCGAGAAGCACGAGCCTTTGCGACAAGAGCCCGGTTACGTGAGCCGCTCCGCCCAATACAACCGTTCACTTTATTTTGAAAATAACATACGAGAACATCTCTGATCACTAGACTGTGAATTTGATGCATTCATGACAAAAATGGGTAAGCACAATTTAAAGCAGTGGACATATTAAACAGATTTAACCAGTGAACCGCGTTCGACGTGTATACACGTCAACCCAAAGCTCTATTGCGGTGCGGTTGACGTCAATGAATTGTCAAGTTCTATCGAATAAAAATGTAATTCTTTCTGATTTTGTTTCACTCTTCCCGTAAAATTTATAAAAGCGGAATTATATAATTTACAATCCGGTGAGGGATTCTTAAAATTAAACTCCGCAATTAACTGGTTCAGGGCACCAGCGTATTGGTTTTTGCTTAATAAAATAATTGGAAGAAGAAAGGAATTTTTATTTTGCTCCTGTGTCTTGCAATCAGTGCAAATATTTTTTATTTTGCATAAAGATCCGCAGTCTGCTGATCACTTTCTAACTTTTTTTATCATATTCCTGAGAAAATTTCCTATCGATTTAAAAAAAATGCTGAATTTTACACAAGGTTCCCCCCTGACGCCAAAAGCTGAGCCATTTTGAGAAATCTCTTCGGTTCGAAGTTCTATCGGTTCGATGGGAGCCTCGGCTGTCGCTGGCAGGTTCAAAGACCGAGGGTCGAGGCAATCGAAGACGCGTCCCTCGTAAAACAGGTTGACGATCTCGTTAAGACAGCGTGTCGGCGCCGCTGCCAAAGAGCACGCAGAGGTGTCGGCGTACGTCATCCAGCATATTTGCCAGACACACCCATATCCTGTCCCCTCCAGGTCTGCGTCCCACGACCGATTGTCGTTGCTCCTCTCGCGTGGATTATCTCCTCCGTGCCGCGGACCATCGTTCATCGCCAGCAAACCATCCTCGAGCTTACTGTCCGGCGAGGAAGCTCCTCCAGGATCTCTGGAAAAACTCCCGGGACGTGCAATTCGCAACGCATCCGAGGCGAAATCGCGTGAAGAATCGAAAACAGAATTCCGTCTTTCGGATCGCGCGCATTTCCATCGAAAGCTCTTTGTTCCGCGAGAGGGAACGGGGAAGAGGAGGCTTCACGGAGCTTCCGTCGACGCTCGCAATTAGACTTGTTATCCGCGGTTAATGAACGAATTCCTGCGACGAGGCGAGGCGAGGCGAGGCGAGGCGTTTTTTTCGAATGTTAAACGGAGCATGGATCGAGAGCACGCATCTCTCGTGATCGTCGGCGCTTCCTCCTCGACGTTCTCCGGCCGCGTTTCCATCAAACCGCGTCGGACGTTCAATTATCCGAGACACCGTAACAAGGAAGCGTTGATTTATCGGCCGGCCGATGAAATGCCGCGCTATGATACACCTAGAACCATACCCCCCACCCCCTTCTGGTTACTCCCCCCTGGGAGAACCCAGGGACGGCGCGCGCGGTGTTGCGTCGTTAATTAGAGTGGAACGATTACCGGATCGATCGCGAGCCAACGACTCCTGACTCGCCTCGGATGCGAGCGCACGCACAACGAGAATGTTAATTAATCGTAATTGGGTAATCTGTTTCCGCGAGCACGGGACTCCCATGCGTCGCGGAGCCGTTGAGCATTCGAGCATTCGATTGAGGGTTACGTCCGTAGCGATGGGAAAAGCCGAGGACCCGTTAAAGTGGGAATTACCCTTACCGCGGGCGAGGAACGCCAAATACAGTGATTTCTCTTGTTGAGGGGTTATGCAGAAATAATTATGCAGGAAGACGGTGGAAGAAATATGTTTAATCGGAAGAAGCCGTTGTCGGAGGTGTCTACAGGACAGGCGCACAGTTAGAACTACTAACTACTTCACCTAACTAAAAACTACTTCATACCTGAAGGGAGGTCGAGCTTCAATAAAATAACGGGGAATCAGGTATTTCCCAATAACCTTTATAAACCTTTCCCAATAAAGGCCTAACGTTTTACTTTAACATCTCTATATCACTAGAACAAGCTAATAAGAGTATCGTCATTCCATTTTCTGATTTACCGGAATTTTTTAAACATAAATGTAGACTAGTGATTTCACAATGCAGTAGGGTCAATTTAAAGGCAAGGAATACCTTCAGTATTATGTTAGAGATGGGACTGCACCATGGTTTTCGGGTAGAGGTTTATCACGGCAATTTATTGTCACATTCAATCGTTGTAGAGCAGATCACTATCATCTTGCAGCATCTCTTTCACGACTACACATAAGTAGATGATCCCAAATGTAACTGCGGTAATGAGGTTCAAGATCTTAACCATATCATTTGGCAATGTACCTTGTTAGAATCACAAAGAGTTGATCTCATGAAAAAATGAAGCTCAAATTGTTTCCACCCTTAAATATCAGATCGTTACTTTATGAACCGAATATTCAGGCGTGTTATTTTCTTTTCAATTTTTTCAAGCAATGTAATTTAAAGATTTAAAGTTATGTACTTATGTGTTATATACCTAATGTGTTCTACGGTTCCTACATTATTAATGCTTAACAGTAAGATGTACATATATCACTAATGTATAGCTTTATAACCCCCTATGGGGAGTTTCAATTAAGCTTTCAAAAAAAAAAAACATCTCTATATATGTCGCCGAGACCTGAACGATAAACGTCGCAGATTTATCCCCGCTACCCGCGCGGTGTACCCCGTGCCACGAAGCTTGAGAGGCCTCGGATGCTGAGGAATGTAAACATAACACGGCTCGTGTTGTTGACATGCAGGGTGACATCTTGATTTCTTCGGTGCTGTTCGTCCTACCGAAAAATGTTTCAGCTAAGAGTTGAATGGTGCCGAGTGAGGCATAATTTTGTGTTATTAGTTTATTCGTGGGCGAACACGTTAAGGTCATATGTAGGTCAACTTCGTTTTTTTAAATGGAATTATATACCTTTTAATGCATCAATCAATGCAGTTGGTCATTCTTTATAAGAAAGCGTTGACCTATCTGTATTGAAAAATTAATAGTTTAGGAGATACATCGATTGAAATAATTCCAAGCCACCATTACTGTCGCACTAAGACGTTTGCTTCTATTCCTTACATAAAAGGATCGACATTTGTATCACAGCATTTTTCAAGTCGACGGAGTAAAGATTCTCCTATAGTTAATATATAGAATTGCGCAGGATAAACACCTGTGTCCACCTCGACTGTCGAATAGAGAAGAACCGTACGATTCCGTACACTGTACGAATCACGCGTTACAATAGTCACGTGGTTACGGTACGACTTATAATATCATTTAACCAGTTAACTGAGATTGACGAGTATACTTGTCATTTTTTGTTGAATTGTTGAATTCTTATCGAACGAAAAAGTAATTCTTTCTCATTCAGCTTTACAAGGGCTTTGGCTTTTATAATAGTCGCATTTGGCCTGCGTTCGACGTGTATATTCGTCATTGCTTGATTTTAATTCCGTGAGAGATTTTTCATATTCAATTCCACAGTTAACTGGTTAAGAGACGTCGCGATTAGACCTGTTCCATCATCGAACGTTAGTCCGTTTCGAATTGAGCGAAAACCGAAAACCAACCCCTTGGTCGAGTCGTTCTTTCTCGCCATTGTCTCGTCACGAGTCGTTCTCGTCGCCGCAAGTGCTGTCCGTGAGTCACGTTGCCAAATCCTAGGAAGAGGAGAAAGGAGGGGGGGAGCTGTATCCCCCGAAACGAAGACTGAAAGATCATCGGCGAGACGCGTCCGCCGTAATTGTGCCGTGCCGCTAACGAAGCCGCTTTTAAAAACCACGGGGCCGCTACCTAGTCCTCTCCCCGTTGCCGGGGACTTTTCAGTCGAAGAGTTGGAACGAGGCACCCCGGTCTCCTCTGTTTTAATTGCCGGCGACTCGTCCCCTGTGCACCGGCTCTCCCTCCCCCTTTTGTCTCCCGGCACGCGACAAAGCGCGTGCCGTGCGCCGCGTGCCGCGTGTCGAGCCCAAACGGCCAGAGAACGAGAAAGAGAGACAGAGAGGGGGAGGAGGGGAAGAGCGAGAAAGAAGGAGAGACGTGGGGAGAGCCTCGTTACGTCGAAATCAGCGCAGATTTATCGAGCAAATTGGATCGAGTCCTTCCGCCGCGGTTGGGGGACCGCACAGGGACTCTCAATCGTTTCCTCTTCGTGTCCGTTCAATTTTACTTGGCTAGTCCCTCGATCCTCCCTCCTCCGTTCCTCGTTCCTCTGAACCTTCTCTACCTAGACTGGCGTAAACAGTAGAGACAACGTAAACAATGGCGCTGCCGTGGCTTCAGCCACGCGCGCTCGGACGGCCTCTCTGACAGGCGTCGTGCGACCGAATAATGCAAAATGTTGCTCGACAACGCAAAAGTAGGACCTGCCTGGTAGCGAGCGCTCTAGATTTATCCTTTGTCTACCGCTTTTGACCACTGATTAGCCCCATCTTTGCATTATCGAGCCATGAATCCGCGCCTCCCGAACCCTTGCAACCTTGTACTATCTAGCGTTGTGTGCGGCACACCAAGGCACACACGCACACAGCACGCACATCGGGGCGGATCAAGGCCACCTGGCAAAGCTGGACCTTAACTTCTTGAAGATTACTTATGTTTGTAAATAAGGTTGACCTCGCTAGCTTTCTGAGCAATCGGAAGAAACGTACAAACGCTTAGGGGGAAATGATAGCACACTTGTGCTTTGTGCTGATCTCTTTCAATAGTTTGTGTGTTGCCAAGCAGATAACAGCCAGTGTCAAGTTTCAAAGTTAAACGTCAACATGGGCCGCGGAAAAAAATTAAGTCAAACTGAAATTGCAAGGCTTATTGAATGAAAAGGTCAAAATGTTACCGTTCCCGAAATTTCAAAGATCGTTAAAAGAAGTCGCAAGGTAGTATACGATTTATTAAGAGATCCTGCAAATTATGGAAAGGAAAAAAATTGTGGGAGACCGCCAATATTATCAGAATGGAATAAAATGGCTATTCGGAAAAAAAGGACACGCAAGCTTCAGCAACTTTTGGATGTTCTGTATACGATAAAGCCAACATCCACACAAAACGAAAGAATTTTTTCTACGGCTACAGATTTCGTTACAAAAAAAAAGGAAGTAGATTGTCTGATTCTACATTAGACGCATTATGCTTCTTAAGAAGTTATTTCAAAACAAAAGCGTAATGTTTCACTTTATAAAAGTTTGGTAAAAGCTTCCCAATATTTTTTTATATTATTAAAAATTCTCGAGAAATATAGTCTTATTTCTCATTTCTCGAGAAATGAAAAATGTTGAGAAATCAGGTACACTATTCCCGCTATAAGTCAGTTGCGCGGTTCTGGCGAGTAACATATAGACGTTGCATTTGAAATACAGTGAACGCTGGAAACGCAAGTGTCACTATCCGTCTCTATGTCATAAATAGACTGTGGATTTGATGCATTTATGGTAACAACGGGTGGACCTAATTTAAGACAGTAAAAGCATTTGTAGACTTTAACACTAGAACTACCGAGCAATAAACGCGACTGACGTATATTGCTTTGTAACAGTGAGAAGACTGTGCCCATTCAGGCTTGTTCATACAACTTTTATTGTAATATGTGCTTCAATGAAGAGGTTCACTAAAAAATTTCCGATGAAAACATTTGTACAATTTCAGTAATCGCAAAAGAAGAAATTCCGGTAATTCTAGTGTTAAATATACTATTATATTATTTTTGACCTATTGTACGTATTATAATGAATATTTATTTCACTCCGGTTTTCAGGTAGAAAGGTTTTTAGAAATAGACACCCTGCACAACGACAATAAGTTAAGAATAAGTGCTCTAGTATTCGGGGGAGTGTGTGTGTGTGTAGGCGAAGAAAGAACGGTTGATCTAACGGTAGCATTGGTTTTCGTATTGTTTCAGGGTGTTGAAACCCCCTGGTGGCGGGAGCAGCGACATATTCGGGGCCGCACCGGAAGAGACAAGCCCCCGGCGCGTGAAGAACCACAACCAGTCGCAGCTCGGCAGCGCGTTGTTCGGCGACGGTCCGAACAACACCAACAAGAACAGCAACAACGATACGCCGCGCAACAAGCCCGGTAATGATTCATACAAACGCCTGTTTGGCCCTCCCGATGCCCCATCCACCACCCCAAACGCGAAAAATCACATGCGCAGCAATATCTCTCTCAGCGGGGATTCGTCGTCCTCGTCGGCGTCGTCGGGTGTCGCGACGTCGCCCGCGAAGAGCACCGGCAGCTCGGACTCGATCGCGGGCGTCCTCAACGGATACGCTGCCAGCAATGGCAACAACCTGACCAACGATATCACAGGTAAGGCCGATCTCTCTCACGCCTATTAACTCTCTCACAACCCGCTCCTACCACGCGGTTACTTCTTCTTCTTCTTCTTCTTCTTTTTTATTTCTTCTTTCTGTCCATTGTCTCTATCCGGCAATTGCTCTTACATCAGCGAATTCTCTCTTCAACGAGCTTCAAATGTGCTGTCGGGATCGCTATTCTGAAGAACCTTTGTCTACGTGTGACACCACC
Source organism: Halictus ligatus (assembly GCA_028454255.1). Lineage (NCBI taxonomy): Eukaryota > Metazoa > Arthropoda > Insecta > Hymenoptera > Halictidae > Halictus > Halictus ligatus. The sequence continues at coordinate 3,104,576 of CM052142.1, read as the reverse complement.
GCTGGGTCTTAACTCGCCGAGGCTAAGTAGATAACTCACTCGGTAACTTGAGGAGTTATATACAGTAAGGAGGCCCAGAGAAAAGCGATTGTTGAAGAATTTTTCCGGAGAAGACTTTTATGGTAACTTTCAACTGTATTTTAACATTTTTATTTGTAAAAATAATAATTTTGAAAGCTGCTACAGCTGATCTGCAGGAGCTCCTCTCAAAGAAGACGCCTTGCGGTGACCACGATATCTGTGGACTGGATCATCGAAAATGAAAAAACCAAACGGATTTCGTTAAAGTAATGTGTAATCTTGTGATTAATCGAAGGAATAAGCAAAATAAAATTTTTTGACAAAATGCCGGCTTCTCCAAAAGAAAATCGATTTTTCACCAACATTTTGGCCTTAAATTGTTTATAAAAAAAAAGAAATATTCATCGGTGAGGAAAAACCTTCGATTAATTACAAGATTATACATTACTTTAACGAAATCCGTTTGGTTTTTCCATTTTAGATGATCCTGTCCAGAGATATCGTGGTCACTGCAAGGCGAGAGGAGCTCCTGGAGATCAAAAATGTTAAAATATAGTTAAAAGTTACCGTAATATGTGTACAATTTTTTACATTAATAAATTTAAAAGTCTTCTCAGGAAAAAATCGCTTTTCTTTAGGCCTCCTTACTTACTGTTATTACTCCTTAAGTTAGTAAGTCAGTACCAGAATTTACTAAATTTGTAAGTCTTGGACGGATCCAGATGGGTCAGGGCTCCAATCCAGCATTTTTCATTGCTAATAGTGTATTACGTAATGGCGTATTACGAAATAAAAGCATTAGGTTAATTAGAGCATCAGAAAAATACACCATTAACCAGTTAGCTGTTGCGACCTCTTTGATAAATGTGTATCTACATTGCGTCAGAAAAATTAAACGATGACGAGTATACTCTTTTCTCGATATATGTCGCAATTACCTGGCTGATAAACGTCGCAGAACTATCCCCACTACCGCGGGGTATATCCCGCGAGGGACCTTGAAGCTGAAGAAGCCCTGGACGCCGAACAGTGTGAACATAATTGGGTACTACGTTCAACGTTCAACGTGGATCAAAGAATAGTATCTTCTTGACGATATATGTCGCCGGTAAGATCCGTGTTGTTGATATATATCGAGAAACCACTGTATACTCGTCAAACACAGAGTATGTGTGGCTATACAATACGGAACATTTCAAACATCTTGAAGTTTACCAATACATTTTAGTTGTCACTAAAATTACAATTTAACCTCTTAACCTCTCGCCCTACAATATCGAGTCATACTCGTGATGAAGATCCTGAACAGAGTCTGATAAATAGGTATGTTATTAATTTCTTTTAAACCGAAATAAAATTCTATTTTGGCGTCGTTAATGCACAGCTATTGAAGAACGTATAGGCATACAATAGATATCAATTTTCTCCTTTTTTTAGAAAATTACGAATTACAAGAAAGTTCTAATCACTGAAACCGTATCATAAATCGTAGTGCATCAAAGCGCTCGTCCACTTCTCTGTCTCTCAGTACGGCGCGCATAGCCTCGCATGGCACAAAAGCCACTATAGTGCTTCGTACCATTCAAATCGATGCTTTCCACGGAAACCACTATAGTGGCGTACAGTACTTAACACATTATCTAAAAGTCCGACTTTCACCTCAGTGGTCATGGCTGAGAATTTTGTAAAAGAATCCTTTAACATTAACAGCAACAGCAACAATTCACCCCCAATAAAAAAATCTAATAATCTCCTTCGGGATTATTGTATAAAAGAAGATTTTTAAGCTTCCATTTGGAACATCACAATTATTGAGAAGCCTATTAATAGGCTTCCGGTAGATAAAGATCTAAGAGGTTAAACAGCAAATTGTGACTACTTTTTACGCATGACGAGTATACTCGCCGTAACACAAAATATTGCCATTACATCATGATGAGTATACTCGTCAAAAACAGCTAACTGGTTAAGCATATCTTCACATATACAGTGAGTGTAAAAAGTATTCGTACACCTCTTGTAGGCTGAAAAAACCATGTATTTCTCTATGTAATTGCACACATGTTTATAAAACGAAACATAATTGTAATTGTTATATATTTTAACTACATATTGTCATATAAATATACTTGAAACAGTTTAACGTTAACGAGAAAAATTGAAAAGTATGAGAAGTGTCTCTAAATTGGCGCGCAAAAAGTATTCGTACAGGTACTAGAATGCACTTGAAAGACGTCCGATTGTTTATATTATAGTTTAGCGCGACCCGACAATTAATCAGAGTCTTCGATGCACAGTCTAGTGGCAACCTTCTGCAAAACTAGTGAATTTTTGTAACGTTCGGTAAAATGGGTCGTAAAGGTAAGGAAACAAATGAGACTGAAAGAAAAATTATTATACAACTGCATAATCAGTGAAAATCATTACGAGAAATAGCAAAAACAATTAATAGTCCACATAGCACTATACAAGGAATTATAAATCGATATGGTGAACGAAAAACCAATAAAAATGAAGCGAAATCTGGTCGACCTCGAAAACTTAGTTAACACGATAAACGTTTTATAGTGCGTGGAATTTAAAAAAATCCTAAAATTAGTGCCCCTAAGATTGCTGCTGAGCTTGCAAACAACGCTGGAGTAAGTGTATGTGCCAGCACTATTCGTAATTGTTTACAAAATAATGAATATCACGACCGAGTTGCTCGCAAGAAGTATTTTGTACATGCCGCAAATAGAAAGAAGAGACTTGATTTCGCGAAAGATAATATTAATAAGCCTATTGAGTTTTGGCGAAGAGTCATATTTACTGACCAAAGTAAATTTAATGTTTTTGGCTCTGATGGCAAGTGTACGGTCTGGAGGAAGAAAAGTACAGAGCTACAAAAAGAAAATCTACGTCCCACAGTAAAACACGGCGGAGGTTCGGTCATGGTTTGGGGTTGTATGAGTGCTGCTGCAGTGGGGTCGTTACACTTCGTCGAGGGAATCATGGACCACAAAATATACCTAAACATATTAAAAACCCATATTGTAAGTGGTGCAGAAAAAATGGGTCTACAATACAACTTTATCTCCACTCAAGACAATGTCCCCAAACATACAGCACGCAACACAAGAGAGTGGTTGCTGTATAACACACCACAATATCTGAAAACACCTCCGCAATCACCGGATGTTAATCCGATCGAAAATTTATGGGATCTGCTTGATAAAAAAATCCAAACCCTGCATATTTCAAGTAAAGAACAATCAAAACTTGCTTTTCAAGAGGAATGGTGCAATATTACACACGAAATCACATCCAATTTAGGGGATTCAATGCTACAAAGACTGGACGCAATTATACAGTCGAAAGGCTATCCAACGAAATATTAATTTAATTTATTTTCGCAAATTATAACACGTTTATTGCTAAATTTGTTACGTGTACGAATACTTTTTGTGGGCTAATCTTGAGAGACTTGAGACTGTTTTTAATGTATCTCGTTAACGTTAACATTTTCGTTAGTTTATTCATGTCACATTTTGTCGTTGAAACATATAATAATCGTAATTGTGTTGTTGTTTTATAAAAGAATGTACAACTACATAAAGAAATATATGGTTTTCTAGAACTATAAGAGGTGTACGAATACTTTTCACACTCACTGTATATCTCCGAATCTAGAGTTGAGCGGTGGTAATGCGTACAAATGAATAGTCTGTCCTCGACGTCAATGATTTGAAGCCGTTGGCGTGGAATCTCTGATGCGAGTGATTGTCCATTTCTCTATCTCCGAAGCCCGGATAGCTAGCACTATCCTGGTCCAGGTGAACTTGGTGTACGGTGCGAGCGCGAGGGATCACGCGGCTTTAACGAGGTGTCCGCGGCACACACCGTTACCGTCGAATCTTTTCTAACCTTCTAAATCGCTTTCGAACGGTGTAAAATCTTTCTCTTCCCGATGCACTGCCCTCGAGCTGGATCTCAGTCGAGATGGGAATTAGTCTACCATCAGCCTTTGCAAACGGACACGCGTATATCTGAGAATATTCGTATTACCTCGATACGAGGTCCCGTCGCTCAAACCCATCAGCGACGGGTTTGAACGTCTCGCGAACGTTCCTCTTTGACAATTTGAACGATCGAAGTATCGATTCGTCGTCTCGAGTCTGTTCTCTTCTTCGAAGCTTGTTCCAGGATCGATATAGTCCGTGAACTCGCACTGTATTCGAGTGATCTGTATCTAGAGAAAAATACTCTTGTGTCTCTGTGTGTCGCAGGCTCCTTTATCCCGGGATTCACGTTAACGTTACATACTTCTTCCTCATCGATTATTATCGATGCCGAAGAGGCTCGGTCCGGTTTAATCGTAGGACACCTACGCCGAGCCAATTTTTTACGCTTGCTTGTTTGCGCAGCATTCGATCGCTTGCACAGAGAATCGTGCACTCTCGAACGAGATACACACACTCTCTCTTTCTCTCGCTCTCTCTCTCTCTCTCCCTCTCTGTCTCGCGTGAGCTAGCGAGACACGAACGAAGTATACCCCAGTTTTATTTTGTTGAACGAATTGACCGCTAAAATATGGCTTTCACCGAAGTCTGTCCTCTTGAACTGTTCGCAAGCAGCTTTCAGGAGAATCAAACGATTTCGTAAGTGTGCAATGAGACACGATCTAGTAGATTACACGACACATTACCCGACACGCTATTATCCGCTCGGGAAAACCCCGAATCGCCCATCATTTGGCCTGTTGTTTGCCGAAAATGATCGCGATTCTGCCGGTTGATCGGACACGGGCAAATTTTCGAGATTCCTTACATTTGAAGTGCTATTGATCGTTTCGGGCACGGTACAGACGATTTTTACAAAAATCTACTGTATAGGGTGCTCGACTACAGGTGGGAGAAAAATCAAGGGGTGGTTCTCCAAGACATTATAAGACGAAAATGAAGAATAAAAATATTGCGATTTGGGCTTCATTTCTTAGTTATTATCAATTAAAAATCCGCCTAAAATGCGGCAACCCGACCAACAGAGGTGTACGTTGCTTACGTCATAAAGGCGCGAGACAGTCAAAGACAGGGACCATAACTTTAATAACCAACAAGAAAAAAAGTCATGGAATAACAAGTATCTCATCGACTGAAATCGTATTGGTTACAAATAAGGTTTATAAGTAACCGAAAATTTGTTCTCTTGTTAGTAAATTTTATCGTTGAGATAAATTCATTTTAAACACTTGTAACAATTATTGATGGGAGAAGTTTATTTCAGTCGCTCATAACAGTTATCGATAAGAGAAACTTATTTCAATCAGTCATAACAGTTGTCGATTAGATAAATTTATTTCGATTGCTCATAACAGTTATCAATGAGAGAGTTATTGATGACGAAAATATGTAATAGTTATTATTAAATAGTACAACTTTCAAGTGGTAAACAATCAATTATTTGATACATTTTTCAATGCAAATTTAATATGAGAAGCCTGAGTTTTTCCAAATTTTCTCCTGACAAATTACACCACAAAACATGTAACGTTAATTTTAGAGCAGAAAAGGTTCGTTCAACGCTAACTTGAGTTGCGGGCACAGCGTGAATTATGCATGCTAGTTTTGATAAATACGGGAGTCTATATTTCTGATATTCCCAGTTGAAGAAATGTTGAAAACTTTTTTCAGATTTTGTGTTGTTCTTATGGTCTGTTGATTCGTCTTTTAGTACGAAACCTTCTCAATGAATTTCACAGGCTTACTCCATCCGAAAAATAGTAGACAACTCAGTAATTAAATGAAGTAAATCCGTAAAGAACTGAAATGAATTTCCTCATCAATAATTATTATGAACAAGTGAAAAGACATTCGAACATCGATAACTGTTATGAGCGAACGAAATAAATTTCTCTCATCGATAACTGTTATTAATGATCGAAATGAACTTCTCTCATCGATAATTGCTTTGAGAAATACAAACAGTTTTTCTTCATCAATAACAGTTATCGAGGAGGATCCAATTTTTTGGACACTAATAACTGTTATTTGTAACCATCTTGAATTTCACTAATAATCACCTTTTTATTATTGCTTTTTGTCGTAGAAAATTTTAGAATATACTATTATTTTTGGTTCCTGATCAAAGGGGTCCTTGCTCGTACCCAATGGTTAGGCTTTCACGTCACACACTATAGCCAATAATTGGGCTAAAACCGAAAATGCACGTGGAATGACTCAATTGAACTCCGAATTCTTGCCAGGTGACTTCTTCTTGCGTACACCTCTGTTAGCCGGGTTGCCGCATTTGAGCCGGATTCTTAAATGTTAATAACTAAAAAACGAAGCCGAAATCACAATTTTTGTACTCTTCATTTTCGTCTTATATTGTCATGGAGAACCACCCCTTAAATTTTCTCACACCTGTAGGCGAACACATTGTAGATACTACTTTGTAGATCCCACTACTTTCAGAAAAAAAATTACCGTAACATTATTTATTATTACAACATTATTATTATTATTAGAATTTGGTGATACCGTCATTAACACCAGGCTACGGAACACTAAAAGTGCGTGTTCTACATTTTTTTACAAAAAAAAGAAGAATTTGTCTATCCAAGTTTTTAGCCAATTTTTAAATAATATGTACCTGAAGAAATAAATTTGTTGAGTAATTCCACGTAGATGGAATCTTCGTAATCTCAATAATCGTAAATTAAAAATGTTAGAACCCGTGAACCTAGTGTTAATTAACGAATGCATATTTCATTATTCATATTCATAATCAATGATATTCGAATGCCCGCCCGTTTCCGATCGACAGTCTCTCATCAACCCCGAATAGTCATGTCTAGCATTATTTAGCGACCCCTACACCTATGCTCGTTTATTTTGTTAATTATTTGCCCGCTGTGCTTGGTTCGCGGAGAGTATTAAATTTATCGCTCGCCGGGCAATCTCATAAGCGCGGCCGCGAAGGTTTTCGGTCGATCGATGTTGTCCTATTATTCGTGACAGTTTCGCAGCAAGTTATTTCCCGCGTCTGCCGTTGTAGCATTCTCGCGCCCATCCTCTTCGGTCGTCTGCGAGATTACTATAGCGTGTTTCACGAGACGTGGCACGAGAAATAGTCCGTATCGCGTTCGTCTGTTTTCGAAACGCGTCAATCGGAAATGTCTCGTGATTTTCTGTTGTTGCGTAACTCGACAACGATCATTAACAAACGTCCACCAACCTTGAATTGTTTCTATGATTTCACCCAGCAGTTGAATATGTAGATATACCCATGCCTGTGTCTGACGCGTGACCGAATCTCGTTTGTTTCTGTTCTTTCTGTTCCGACAAAGTTGTTATCGGTTGGTTGTTATCGTTGGTTTCCTTTTGCTGTTACGTTCGCTTCTGCTTGCCCCGTTTCACACACTTCTACCGTAGCGTAACACTTGGTTTCTCGTCCCTCCCATAATCGTTTTGATTTCGCATGGACGAACAGGACCCGAGACATCGGAAATCAAATCTGTGACACAATACCTACAAGTTCCTATGAAAACGACTTTACAAGTTAAAGGTTAAAACAGTGATGGCGAACCTTTTTGAGAAGTAGGTCAAATTTTGTTCATTATTTTTTTTAATACCAACCCATCACTAAGTCAGTTGCGTCATTTGGAGGGGGATAGGGGGTGGTAAAAAGGGTACCAATAATTTGGAAACAATAGTTCACGGAAAAACTTTAACTTTTTAATATTTTCGATACTTTTATGGTACAAAAAATAAGTTTATAAAAATCAACGCATGGGTCAGTGTTTGACCAACGGGGTCATAGGTTCGCCACCATTGTCTTAAAAGAACGTCCTACAAAATTGGTGCAGTAAGGGAATCTCTTTGAACATTTTTTAAACAAACGTTCATAAAGTTGTATTCGGCAGAGTCTACAGCAGGCATGACAAACTAGTTTACCACCAAGAGTCTCATTAAGTATTGTAAATTAATTCGGGCGCCGCATTGAAAAAAAGACTCGAATTAAAGAAGAAACACGTTTTTATTATTAACAGTGCAGTTACACATGCAAAATAACATACATTTGTAATATTTTTAATTTATATCAGACCCCCTAAAATTCAATTTTATCGACAATATTTATTAAAGAAATCTTCATTTTTTTATTTCTTATTGTTTTTATTGCATCAAATAAGCTATTATTATAAGTTTTAGAAAAATTCTTTTAAAAAATTACTATTTATAAATAAGTCCAATATAAAAATTCATACTCAAATAATTGTACTGTAAACTTAATCTTTATAATAAATTTTTATTCAAATTTTTTACGAAATAACAGAAATAAACCAATGCCAATATGCCACTACGCACATCGGGTCTCAACTCTCCAAAATCAGACTGTTAATAATTCGATCTAATACATGTATGTGTTCATAATTTTAATTTTAAGAAATCCAGTGTTGTCAAAAGTTAAAAAACCACCATTGTGGGCCGCGTGTTTGACATGCCTCGTCTACAGCATAATTGACACATACAAATCTTACGGTCAAAGCAGCATCTTAACACTAGACTTACCGAACCAGCCAAAACGACTCGTTCCTAATGTTTTCTTTCACAATTACTGAAATTATAAAAATATTGCCATCAGCAATTATTAAATAAACATCTTTATTGAAGCACGTCTTCGAATAAAAATCGTATGAGATTTGAACTTAATTTGAACTTGAACTTAAATCTGTTTCTGTTGCAATAACGTCACAATTACGCTACCTGTACCATAGGGTTAAC